>CAJQZJ010000727.1:1442868-1621830 GCA_907164525.1 Lophiomys imhausi | reverse complement strand
TGTTGGGGGGAAAAATAAATACCTTAAACTAAAAAAAAAAAAAAAAAGAAGGGAAGAGGATGGTGGGGCTGAGGGGGAGGAGGGTGGAAGGGTGGGACTGGAGGGGGGAGTAGGGAGGGGATTGTGATTGAGATGTAACTTGAAGAAATAAAAAATAAATTATTTAAAAAAAAGAATAATTTGAGGACTATCACTGTTATTTCCTCTTTGAAACTGTAGATGTTGAAAGTTATCAATGAGCAATGCTGGCTGATTACTATTATTTTGCTGTTTTAGTGTGGTCTCTTACCCCTCTCTCTGATTTGCTAGTCTATAATTATTTATTCCTTGTATTTTCTTGGGATGTTAAATCTTCAGATTCAAATTTTCATTCTAGTGACTTCTGTAGGACTGTATGTGTAGATAGATTATGCTAAAATTTGGTTTTATTATGGAGTGTCTTTGTTTCTCTAACTGTGGTGAATGAAAGTTTTGCTGGGTATAACAGTTTAGTCTGTCATCTATGGTGTCTGGGAGTTTGTAGAACATCCATCCAAGCCCTTCTGACTTTTAGAGTTAGATGTTATTGTAATAGGTCTGCCTTTATATAATACTAGATGTTTTTCACTTACAGCTTTTAATATCATTTTTTTGTTCTGTATATTCAGTGTTTGGTTTATTATGTGTCATAGGGAATTTCTTCTCTAGTCCATTCTGTTTGGTGTTCTGTGTCCCTCTAGTACCTTCAATGGACATCTCCTTCTTAAAATTAGGAAACTTTTATTTTAATATCTTGATGAAATTATTTCCTGGGTCTTTAACCTGTCTTTCTTCTCCTTACTGTATTCCAGTTATTCTTAGATTTAGTCTTTTCACAGTGTCCCAGATTTCTGGGAAGTTTGTGCCTACATTTTTTAGACTTAACATTTTCTTTGTTTCATGTATGCATTTCTTCTGTCTTATCTTCAATGCCTGAGGTTCGCTCTTCCATGTCTTACTTTCTGTTGATGAGGTTTGCCTTTTCAGTTCCTTAATTTTAACTTCCATTTTTTACCCCAGTGGGTCTTTTTTATAGACTCTATTTCAACTTTCATAACTTAAGAACGATTTTCTTCATTTCATTCCATTGTGGTATGTATGTGTGTGTGTGTGTTTTTCATAGACTTCATTACATTTATGGATTTATTCACATCCACTTCAAGATTCTTCATAGTATTCATCATAGCTATTTTGAAATCCTTGTCTTGTTCTTCAGCTATATTGTATTTCTCAGAGTCCAAAAAAGTAGGGTGTCTGGGCTTTAGTGGATATATATTGTCCTACCTATTGTCAGACATAGTGTTATTATGTTCTTATGCTGTCCTTTGAGCATCTGGTTTGGAGATTATTGTAATTCTAGGTCTTGATATCTGGTTGTACTTGTTGAGTGTGTTTTCAGTCCTCTGGTTTCTGTTTTCCTCTCTTAATTTTGAAAGAATTTGATGGCTATATTCTGAATAGGAAGGAGTAGTCATAAGTCTCAGCTGGGTATGAGATCTGGGGGTACTAAGTAGAACTTGTTTCTAAATGTTCAGAGCTATAACACAGGAACAGGAAAGATCTAGAAGGGCAGGTGGTAAGAGGATCCAAATGAGGAAAGAATGCCATGTCTGCTGTGAGGATCTGATTCCTTGAACAATGTGACTAACAGGTATCTAGGAAGAGAGTGTCTGTTTTGTCGGTAGATAAGGCAAAGGGAGGGAGTGAGGAAGCAAAGTTGTAGAAGATCTGCTTCTGGAGTCAGCTTCTTATGTAAGTGATGGTTATTCAAACTTGTATCTGTGGGAGGAAAACTGCCATAGGCATCACTATATTATTTGCTGTGCTAATCATCTCTATGTGAAAGTATCTGAAGCATTAAGACCATCTTTCCATTTTCTTGACAAAAAGAAGTGTCAAGTCCTGTGTATGAATTTCATCAATGTATTAATGCTAAAACAGCATAAAAATACATTACAATAACAGCTTATGAAAAATTAAACATGAACTAAAATTTTACCATTTTTTATAGCTGCATATTAAAAATATTGAATTCCTACTGATAACTCATTACCAATTACTAATAGAATCTTATGTCTGAGTTTTATGTGTTTTTTGTACCTTGCCATAATTGTGTAAATTCATATTTTCTTGTATTCATTTGAAAAGGAAATAATTTCCCTTATTAAAGACTCTAATTAGTTACTAAGTAAAAAAATAAAGATAAACAGTTCATTAGGGTCATTTTCTTGGTGATGCAAACTATATGAATCTGACTTAGAACCTGCACTTTGTTTTTGCTGTTTTCCTTTATTAAGTAGAAAGCATCTCTCATGGAAGAACACATCTGTAGATAAATGAGACCATACTAAAAATTACCTGACTTCATTGCTTCCATCAAGCCTTCCACCACATCTCTTGCAACATCCAAGACTCACCTTCAGTTGTGTAATTTTAAATTGACTACATACTTTTTATTTTACTTGTAAATCATCTGAGTGCATCAAACTATTTGCCTTCATTAAATTTTACCTGTGCATTTTGACGTTTGGCTTTGTTTAATATGCCTTCTGCCTTCTTCTATTCCAACAGACTATTCCATCAGCAAATTTCCCACAGAATGAAATAAAAGTTGTTAAATATAATTTAATATCTCATTGCGTTATCTCTAAACTTATTTTCCAAGTTTCTTGTTAACTTAAACTAAATACTCACATTTGGTAATCACCATATGTTACAAGGAACTGCTTCCTCTCTGAGTAATTTAACCAGGTTTTAAGTTTTAACTTTAAAGATCATTCTAATTGCAATCTGGAGAATAGCTTACACAAAAGTAATGCTGAGAGCAAGAGAACCATTTACAACAGGGCTGCAATCTGAGGAAGAGAGATAAATTAAAAAAATGCTAGTGAGAATAATAGCTAAAACATGAGATACTTGAGCCCTACTTTATTCACCTTTCTCTCCTGAATTTGGTACATATTTTATTATTGTTTGAATTATAAAAGAATATTCATTTACTTTTACTTCATGTTTACATCTCCTCTACTTTATATTTATAAATTAATTAATGAGGATCCTTTATGTTTACATTTTATTTCCATCTCCTGCTTATTTTCAACTTTTGATGATCCAGATTTTCTTTAATTTGCTTAATGAATTTGATATAATTTGAGTTGTTTTTATTTTACTTTTGATAATTTCACACAGGAGTATGGAGTTTACATCTCTCCACCACTTCAACACTCCAGCACTTCCAATTACTCTGGTATTATCCCTGCACTCCCCATTAATTCTACAACCTCTTCTAAAATTATAGTACACTTTTGTGTATGTTTGTGTGAGAGAGAGATTGTGTGTGTGTGTGTGTGTGTGTGTGTGTGTGTGTGTGTGTGTGTGTGGCCTAAATGGTCCATTAGCATTGATTATATGTATTTGTCTTTAGTAATAACCATATGAGATTAAACCATTTCCATGGATAAAAAAAAAAAAGATGGTCACTCTCACATGTCAGGAGTGTAGCATTGTAAAATCTCTCCATACACATTGACAGGTAAGCTCACATTGTTATTCTCCAGGTCTTGATTAGTAAACTACTTAATTCCATGGGTATGGCTTCCCTATCATGTCTAGAAGATAAACTCTAGCAGCAGCAATCATGTTCTCTGGATCTTAAATATTTGCACTTCTCTTTTGAAGATTTCCATAACTCATAGGCATAGAGGTTGTGATGGACAGGCATATTCACTGAAGTAATTTTTCAAGGAAATTAAATAAGTTCTGTAAGGAAGGTATCAATGAAACTTATTTGACTAAAGGCATTGTTCTAAGGATAATATTGGTAATATGTTCAAGTTTTGTAAGATTGTTGTCTTTTCAGCATCTAATTAGATGATAACATGGTTTTTGCTTTCACTTAATTTATATGGTGGATTAGCTTTATCCAGTTTCGTATGTTGAATGATCCCTGTATCTCTGGGTTTAAGGCTAGTTGGTCATGAACTATTTTTGATGTATGTTTGAATTCTGTTTGCTACTTTCATTGAGAAATTTTACATCCATGCTAATAATGGAAATTTGTCTGTAATTCTCTTTCATTGTCAAGTTTTTATGGAATTTGGATATAGGAATTGTGGCCTATAAAATTAATTAGATTATGTGGTTTTTATGTGTTGGCTTTAAATTTGCTTTGAAGTCTGGTAGAATTCTGCAGTAAAACCATCTTACCTTGTATTTATTTTGTTTTGGAGATTTTTAACGACTGCTTCTATTTCTGTAGGGGTTACAGATCTGTTGAAATTGCTTATCTAATCTTGATTGAACTTTGATAAAATTGTATGTATTGAGAAAATCATCCATTTCCTTTAAATTTTCAGATTTTGTAGGGTTCAGGTTTTTTAAGTATATCATTGTGATTCTTTGAATTTCCTTGATGTTTGTTTTTATGCCACTTTTCATTTCTTTTTTTAAATTTTTTTTAATTACATTATTTATTTTACATTCCAATTGCCATTCTCCTACCTCATCCCTTGTCCCACCCTCCCTCCCACTTTACTCATACTCCCCCCTTCTTGACCCATTACCAACCCACTCTGGCACATCACATCACATCAGGACTAATAGCCTTCCCTTCCACTGAAGCAAGACAAGGCACTTATGCTAGGAAAATAGGACCTAGAGGGAGGCAACTTTTTCCAAGACAGAGATACTCCCTGTTCCAATTGTTAGGGGATCCATTTGAGCACCAAGAAGCCCAGCTGCTTCATATGTGTGTTTTACCTAGAACCAATCCATGAATGTTCTTAGGTATTTGATTCAATCTCTATGAGCCCCATTGTGTCCCAGTTAATTGGTTATGGAGGTCTCCCTGTGGTAACCTTGATCTCTCTAGCTCCCTCAAATCTTCCTCTGACTGTTCTTCAAGACACTCTGATTTTCACCTAATGTTTGGCTATGGGTCTCTGCATCTGTTTCCATTTTCTGCTGGATAAAGCTTCTGGAATGTTCTGTTCCTGTCTGGATCCCTCTCTTCATGCACTTCAAATATCCATTTTATTTCTCCTACTTAGAGGAATTCAAGGATCATTCCTTTTTTACTCCTTGTTACTTAGAGTATTTGGGTCTGTGAATTGTAGCATGGTTCTCCTGTAGTTAATGGCTAATATCTGAATTTTTAATTTGAATATTCTCTCTTTTCCTTTTACTTAATTTTGATAATGGTTTATAGCGGACCCACACTGCTCCTACTATTCCTGAATCCTACCCTCACCTTCAGTCTCATCCCCAGTTCTGAAGTAGGAAATTAGCTGTTATCTTCCCTTATTTCCTCTCTGAACCCATTCTGAGTATAGTACAAAGATCTCTCCCAACATTCTTTCCCCCAATACCCTTATTCTAGCCTTCAAAAGCATCAATAATTCACTGAAAACACACCAGCTTAGCAGAACAGTGAAACAGGTAAGCTAACTGAAGACTTCTACTGTTCCCTTCTCCATTCCAAATACAATCCCTCAATATCTCCCTAACTCTTTATCAGAACACCAGTTTTTTCAGCCTTCCTTACCCCTACATACATCTCATATGGATTTCAGAGACCATTGCCTCTACTCTCCCTTCCCCAACTCTGTAATCTATCTTAATCCCCAAATCCAGCAGGTACCACTGCTAAGCCAAAGGAAACAAACTGGTGTATCTATTTTAATATCTTACAAAATATATTTCAATCAAAAACTAATTAAAAGATATAGGAAAGGACAGTATATCCTTATCAAAAGCAACACTTGCCAAGATGACATGTCACTTCTTAACAACTTTTCCCAAGAACAGGGCCACTCAAATTTGTAAAAGAAACTCTACTGTGGCTTAAATCCCATACTGACCTTCAAATACTTATAGTGGGAGACTTCAGTACCACACTGTCACCAATAGGCTAATCATCAAGACAACAATTAAACAGAGAAATAGTGGGAATAACAGTCATTATAATCCAAATAGACCTAACATATATTAACAGAACATTTCACTCAAACAAAAAAAGAAATATATATTCTCTCTGCAACTCATGTAATATTCTTCCAAATTAACCACATGTTTGATCACAAAGCAACTCTCAACAGATATGAGGAAAAAAAAAAACTCCCTGCATCCTATCAGACAACCATGCATTAATGCTAGATTTTAAAAACAGTAATAACAGAAAGCTCAGAGACTCGTGAAAATTGACCAATTCTCTACCGAGTGAAAAATAAGTCAAGACAGAAATAAAGAAATTACACACTTGCTAGAATCTCAAAGAATATGAATATTCAACACACCCAAAGTTTTGTGACACAATGAAAGTGGTCCTAAGAGGAAAGTTCATAGCTCTAAGGGTTTACATTTAAAAAAATGGAGAGATCTTATACCAGCAACTTAACAACATCCCTGAAAGATTTAGAGCAAAAAGAAGTAAACAAATCAAACAGGTGTAGGTAACAAGAAATTATAAAATTCATGACTGAAATCAATAAAATAGAAACAAAGAGAGCAATACAAAGAATCAACAAAACAAAGAATTGGTTGTTTGAGAAAATCAACAAGATAAACAAACATTTACCCAAACTAATGAAAAGACAGAGAGAGAACATCCAAATCAACGTCAAAAGTATACACCATTATCAAGTAGGCTTCATCCCAGGAAAGCATGGGGTGGGATGGAAGGGATGGGGGTAGAGGGTGGGAGGGGGGACTGGAAGGGGTGGAGATGTAACCTGAAGTAACAAATAAATATTAGAAAAAAAGACATGAACAGTTTTATGGTGCCTCACATTTGCAAGAGTCTTTCATTTGTTTGAATGTTTAGATTTTGCATTGTAGTTATTACATTTTGAATAAAAAAAAATCCACATTTTCATTTTGCATTGGGGTTTATGGATTATGTAACTGCTCTACTCTACAGAGCTACTCCAAAGTCTAAGAGAAACTATGCAAGTAATGTATTCAGCATCTTATCATGTGAATGGAAATCAACTGAATTAATGCCAGCTGTCACTCTTCTATTATATTTCTTCCTATTACTAATGCTATTAGTATTAGTAATCAAACCACTTTATTTAATATCATTTAATTATGTCATACTCATTATTTATCCTTTCATCAACATAGACGTGTTGATTTCTTATTGTATATTAGTTAATTTTCTAGGTAAGATGCTGAAATTACTCATTATCTACATTCTCTATTACACAAAAATCATTTTATTGAAAAAGAAATCTTATTATATTCATTTCAATAGTCTCATGCTTCCCAAATAGAGTTACTCAAAAATTATTTACTGGAAAACAAAATATTTAATATTTTAAGACTATATGGTATAATATCATAAGAAATTGAAAACACATTCAGTATATTTATTTCAACAATAGGTATGGAGTGTTTTACTATTTAAATAATGTAGTTATAACCACTTACCCAGTCTCTTGGAAAATACTTCTGAAAGTAAAATATTTTAAAATATTCTAGGGCATCATATGCAGAACGTTAGGAAGGAGATAAAAGTTCTGAAATGTTACCCTTTTAATATTGGCAGGTTTTCCTGCAATAGGCCACTGAAGATGTTGCATTATCTTGCTGCAATGAAACACTTAATTATCTCCTAAAACAAACCATTATTCTGGCTAATAGCATGATGTCATAGTGTCCAGTCATACATGAAGTTTAAGCAATTATAAATTTGAGACATCTTTTGCCCCAATGTACAAATAGCACATTATAATTATGCTCACCGTTTTAAGAACATGGCTCCAGTAATAGCAAGAAAAGAGGAGAAGGTCATTTTAATGTAAAGACATTTCTGGTTAGAAACTCAAAATTTAATTATAAATATCCCTCCTTGGTAAATGTGAGCAATTACATTTAGGGTTTTTTTCTAGAAATTTTATGTGCTAGAGAAACCTGAAGACTAGCATCAAGATCTCGGATTATTTTCCTTCTAATTTTTCTGACTCCACAAAGTAAATGTGTGTGTGTGTGTGTGTGTGTGTGTGTGTGTGTGTGTGTGTGTTTATAATGTGTTTCAGTTATCTACCTGTGGGAAGGGTTGTAACTTAACTATGTGGACTTTATTATTTGAAGAATCTTTATGTATCTAACAGAAAATCTTCTTATTAATTTTTTTTTGGAAAGTGATACCATGGAGTATTTACCTTGAAACTAATGCATAACTAGAGATTTTCTTCTGAATCAACAGCTCTTTGGTCTTTGTAGCTTGGATAAGTTGATGGACCACTGAGATTTGATGGTGTCCTTGTTTAAAAAAAAAACAGCTAATAATAGAGGTCAACACAGAGTTGTTATAAAGACTAAGTGAAATTAACTATGTAAAAGATACTAAATAGAATGCTCAACAAGGGTGATAGATGATCATCACTATGGTAGCAATAATGTTATTTAGTTTCCAGTTTTTCATGTAAAAGATACTAAAAGTTTTTAAAATATATAGCACTTATAAAAACTAATCTATTTCTCTGAATTTACCTAGCATAACTAGATATAAGAATTAGATATTTACTAAGGATCTGCTAGCATTACATGGTGAAACCAGGCTTGGGTAAAATAATTTTCACTACCATTTCAAAAGACATATAATGCAGTAGCTGTTTATCTTTATTTTTAGTTAATTGTCTCACAACTTTATATGATGACATGAATGTATATAGAAAAAAAGAGAAAATCTAAACTTACTCAAAAATTGAAGTGCTATTTTAAAAACCTAGATTTACTGAAATCTTTAGCCAACTTGCCAATCAAGTGAATTGACTAGAAAGTTAAATGAAATTTGACACATTTGCATTCAAAATTTAGTTAGCAAAAAATGAAGGAGATAAAGAAGGAAACATCTTTTTTATCTCTCTGAATTTAACATGTAAATATCATAAACATAAATCATGGTCTAAAAATACAGTGAAACTAGAAAGTAAATACATTAAATAGATTAAAAATATGTTTTTCATTAGTTTCACACATTTAAGAGAAATAAGAGAATTGAAGATCATAAGCTGATTAACATGAACAATACACTTTAGAACATTATGCTTGTATTGATTATTGTGATAGTATTAATTATTATCTTGGCAGAATCTGGAAGGTAATTAATACCTCCTAGTTAATCTTGGCATTATCTATGAGGTAACCCTCAAGTGTTCTTCTGTTAGGGACTATTGATTAAGGTTAGCCATTAGGAATGAGCTTCTGATGTTATCTTAATCGTATTCATAAGGTTAGGAAGACCTGCTCATTCTGGGTGGTGCCATTCTGATATCTAGAATCCTTAACCATGGAATGAAGAGACAGAAGTTGAGTAACAGCTGGATTCACTGCTTTCACCTCTCCACTGAAGATGGATAAAAAGGAACTTTGTCAAGCTCTGGCTGCTTTCAGGTTCCTATGATGTATTATTATACCATCCACTTTGAAGTCTAAAACAAAAATAAACCTTACACTCTTCCTTTGTTCAGGTACTCTAGTTTGGGTGTTTTGTCATAGTAACAGGAAAATAGCTTCTTTATTTGGACAATCATATCGAATATGTAGAGACAGACACTAGACTCCAGGTAAGGACATTCTAACCCTAAGCAGCAGCAGCTACCCAGCACATCTCCTCCTGTCCATGTATTCTGCCAATATATGACTTTTCAAACTTAGATATGTGTAAAAGACCACTTAATTTGAAATGTATTTTTAATTTTAAGTGTTTTGATCATTGAAGTTTTCCTATTTCCTCATCACATTCACAGAGCAGGAGCCCAATTTTAACTTCATGCAAAGAACATGAGCTGCTGAATTTCCACAGGAAAAGAGCAATTCTAGACCATTCACAAACTCCCATTTCATGTGAAATCCTTGTTCCACTTTTTAATAATAATGTTCATTTCCTTGCAAGGAAAGTGGATGTGTCAGGGTTTTTAAAAGATCACCATGGTTATTTCTCTATAGGCAAAACCATGTAGTTTATTTGCAGGGACTTCAATAAATGTACAGACTACTAAACAAACTTGTTTGATAATTTATAAATGCTATGTTTTTAAAGTTACTTTTTCTTTAAAATACTATTTAAAGATAATTTAGTGCCATACACTATGATTGATAATAAATATGTGCAAACATAGTGTGCTATATTTTGCTTAATCGTATGAATAATGAAGATTAGCAAGTCAATTTTTGCTCATAGATAAGAACTGAATTTCATTCCCTTCAGAAGCAAATATCTCATCAACAGAGCATGCTGGTATTAGCTGTCTGTGTATTAAGAACAAAAATAACTTTCCGTAATAACACATTTTTAAACTTTCCAAATTTCTAAAACAGAATAAAACAGTAAAATGGGAGAATCTATAAACTGTATGAAAACAACTGAAATATGTTCCTAGAAAAATATTTTCTATTTTTCTGAAAAAATTAATTTCTAAACTTAATTCAACTTAAAAGTGCCAGAGAAGGTTGATACAAGGTTGGAGGAGGGGGGGAAACATTGTGAGGGGAGTGGTTGGGAGGGTGGATCTGGGAGGAGAGGAGAAAGTGAGGTTGCAATTGGGATGTAAAATAAATAAATTAGTTAATGAAGAAAAAAATGTTCCCGATCTTTCTATGATTTCCGTTGTAAATGTCATGAGTAATCATTTATTTTACTTCTGTCAAATAAATATAGACAAGTGTTACTTAATAGTACCTTGACTTATAGTTTTTAATGTGAAATGATGTAAAATTATTCTCCTTCACTAGGAACTGCACTTTTAATTTTAATGGCTGATAGCTGCCTCCCAGGATAGTGTTTAGTTATTTGGAACCATCTCTAAGGACACTGGGCAACTGGCCAAGATATCAGAAGAATAAATAGCCAATTCTCTGCTGTTTACTTTATTGCAATGCTCCGTGAGACATGTTAGAAGTATCAACTGCATTTTTACGTATGACATTTTCAACTATGAAATTTTTAACTTAATCTACTTCTTTAGAACTGGATTCACTGTTTCCTTAAGTTTTTCAAAGATCCAGCATATTGTTACAAAACTGTATACTTCTTAACTCTCTAGATAAAGATTCGTTAAAAATATTCCCAGAATATAATAGAATGTTTTACTTTGTATAATTATTTCCTGAATATGAATTTTTATGTGGCTAGAGATAAAGATTAATATATATCTAAAAGTTATCATTGGTATGCTTGAGGGAAAAATATATGTTATTTTCTTCTTTTATTGAAGATTGTTTTCTTTTTCTCACATAATATATCATGATAACAACTTCTCTTTGCTCTACTTCTCCAATTCCTCCTCACTTCTCCCTTCTTCTGGACCCGCTCCTTTTATGTCTATCATTAGAAAGCAAACAGGCTTCCATGGGATAATAATAAAATTTTATTAAATTAAATTAAAAATTAACATATAATAAGACAAAACAAAAACTGACACAATGGAATTGTGCAAAACAAACAGAAGGAAAAGAGGCCAAGAGAAAGCAAAAGATACAGAAATCTGCTTATTCTCAAACTCAGGAAACTAATACAAAACATTAATCTAGCAGCTAAAATATGTATGCAAAGGACCTATAGGGCTGTAGGGTAAAAAGATAATATATATAATGAGAGCATACATACATATATATGAACAAATTATACATATGTGCAAAAACATTTGTGGCTGGGTTTGTACATTTCTATACCAAAGACACTAGCACATAGGGGTGAAGGATTTATGTAGGGACCATGTTAACTTTCCATATTCAGTAAGTTGTTTAGGTGCTGTTTTCAGTAATGGGGTCTTTTTGTCTGTTTGTAGAGAGCAGCTTATATTTTTGACAACAGTGTGTGTTATTTTAGAATTACAAAGGGATTCTTTTGGCCAACAACAGGATTAGATGTAATCCATTCCCTGTACAAAAAGCTTTTATTGATAACAAGAGATGTCCAGTTGGAGCTGTGACTCTCATTTTTGGTGATTTCATTTGGATTGCTCTCATATATGTACATATTTTAAGAAATTTCTACAGTATTAGGTTTCCACACTACTCCACAAATTGTGCTTATTTTAAATGTTTCACACTCCCTACATTGTCCCATATTCCACTTGATCCTCTTATTCCATTCCCCTCCAAAAATGCATTCAAAACTATCTGTTTTAAAGCTGTCCTCAGTGTATTGTGGTTTTGAGTTTCCAAAAAAGTTGAAAATTGTCAATGCAAATCTGTAAAAAAAATTCTGTTTTAATTTTGAGGGACAGTTCATTGAGTAGATGTTGTTTATATTTGGTTTTATCATGAAATTTCTTATTTTATTCTATTATGATTGGAAGATTTCTGTTTATAGTAGTCTGGGGTGGCATCTGTGGTCTCTTATAGTCTATAAAACATTTGTGCGTGACTTAATGGCTTTTAGAGTCTTCATTGAGAAGGAATTGATTATTCTAATTAGTATGTATTCATATGATACTTGGTCTTTTTACCTTGCAGTTTTTCAAGTTTTTCATATTCTTTCTTTTTTCTGTATGTTTAAAGTTTTTGTTATTATATATCAAGGGGACTTTCTTTTCTGATCATGTCTATTTGTGTTCTGTATGTTTCTTGTCCCTTATATACATATCCTTCTTATAGTTAGGAAAATTTTCTTCCGTGATTTTGTCGAAAATATTTTCTGGGCCTTTGATCTGGGTTGCTTTACCTTAGTCTATTCCTATTATTCTTAGATTTCGTATTTTCCATGTGTGGTTGTTTGAACAGGAATGCCCCCCATAGAGTCATATGTTTGAATACTTGATTCATAGAGAGTGACACTATGACACTCCAACAAGGATACACCTTGTTGTACTACCTGTGACAGTGTGGAAGCAGGATCTGAAGTCTCACATGCTGAAACTAAACCTAATGTGGTACATAGTCATTCCTGGTTCCTGCAGATCAATAAGTACAACTCTTAACTACTTCTCCAGCACCATCTCTTCCTGCAGGTTGCCATGAGGATAATAGACTAAACTTCTGAAACTGTGAGTCAGCCCCAACTAAATGTTTTCCTTTATCAGAGTTGACATGGTCCTTGTGTCTCTTCACAGTAATAGAAAGACAAACTAAGACACATGGGTGCCCAGATTTCATGGATGTTTTATCCTAGGATGATTAAGTCTATCAGCATGATTTTCAATTTAACATTTTCTTTGACCTAGGTATCTATTTCTTATATCTTGTCTTCCTTTCTCGGGATTCTCTTTTCCATCTCATGGGATTTTCTTTTCAATGATCTTGCCATGGCTGGTCACAATTCTATTAAAATTTAGTTGTACATGCTAAAACATATCAATTGCATGAGTGTTAAACACTGTAATTTGACACTAAAGAAAATAAAGGGAACCTTAGTTATTAGCACTGAAAATACAGTGGTAGCTAATATACCATCAGATGATAACAAAAAAATTAATAAGTTGTTTTACAAAAATATTATCACAGTTTTTTTTCTATTCTTCAGTTGAAGGACATCTGGGTTGTTTCCAGTTTCTAGCTATTACAAATAAAGCTTCTGTGAGCACAGTAGAGATGTCCTTTTGGATTGGTGAGAAATCTTTTGGATATATGCCCAGGAGTGGTATGGTTGGGTCTTGAGGCAGAGCTATTTCAAGTTTTCTAAGATATCCCCAGACTGATTTTCATAGTGGTTGTACAATTTTACACTCCTTCCAGCAATGTGGGAGTGTTCCCCTTTTTCTGCAGTGTTGCCAGCATTTGCTGTCATTTGAGTTTTTGATCTTATTCATTCGGAAAGGAGTGAGATGGAATCTCAGAGTTGTCTTGAGTTGCTTTGCTCTGATGATTAAGGGTGTAGTGCATTTCTTTAAGTGTCTCTCGGCCATTTTAGATTCCTCTTTTGTGAATTCTGTTTAGATCTGTACCTCATTTTTTTTTTAGGTTTTTCGAGACAGGGTTTCTCTGTGTATCCATGACTGTCCTGGACTCACTTTGTAGACCAGGCTGGCCTTGAACTCACAGAGATCCGCCTGCCTCTGCCTCCGGAGTGCTGGGATTAAAGGTGTGAGCCACCACGCCCGGCTGTACCTCATTTTTTTAATTGGGTTACTTGGTTTCTTGGTGTTTAATTTCTTGAGTTATTTATAAATTTTTGATATTAGCTCTCTGTCGGGAGTGGGGTTGGTAAAGATCTTTTCCCAATCTGTAGGCTGCTGTTTTGTTCTAATGACAGTGTCCTTTGCCCTACAGAAGTTTTTCAGTTTCATGAGGTCCCATTTATTGATCGTTGTTCTTAGTGAGGTATTGGCGTTCTGTTCAGAAAGTTGTCACCTGTGCCAATGAGTTCAAGGCTTTTCCCGCTTTCTCTTCTATTCGATTTAGTGTATCTGGTTTTATATTAAAGTCTTTGATCCACTTGGACTTAAGTGGTATGCAAGGTGATAAGAATGGGTACATTTGCATTCTTTTACATGTTGACATCCAGTTAGACCAGCACCATTTGTTCAAGATGCTGTCCTTTTTCTATTGTATGGTTTTGGCTATACATTACAAGTGAAAATGCAAATGAAGAAAAGATTCTTTTAAGCTAAATTAAATTTTTTTAATTTTTGAGATTATAGTTTAACTACAGCATTTCTCCCTTCCTTCCCCCCCCCATGCCCTTCCACATGTCCTTTTAGGTCCCCTTAAAATTCATGGTCTCTTTTTTTCACTAATTGTGATTGAATGATTAAAAAATATAACTCGTTCGATCCACAGAATGCTACCTATATGAATGCTTTCACGACTGACTGTTGGTGTACTCTTCCCTGCTAAAGATCACCTATCCCATTCCCACCTTTCCTCAATTCCCTATTGTCCTTTGTGTAGGAATGAGGCATCATGTGCTTTTCTCCATCCAGTTTGCTATGAACCACATCATCCATCAATCAACATAACATGATAACCCTAATGGCGCAATAGTGGAACTCATACCTTGGTGATAGCCAAAAACATTTTAATTGTACTTAAGACCTGCTCAACAAGAGGGAGACCATGCTTAGTACTAGAAACCTAATTGCCTACTTAGTGTTAGTGAAGTCATGGTTATTGGAAAAGAGTCAACTGATAAGCACTAATGTCCAGATCATCATAATACTTAACAAGAATCTATAAATAGTTGTCAGTATGCTTACAGATAATTGTAGTCTTCACCCTTCATCACGGAAATTGCTCTTTGTAATAAACTGAGAACACAACATAAAACAACATTTAATCGGAATGTAGAGATGTGGAGCCAGGCTCAATGGATGCATCTACAAAATTTTCCTGCACCTGTGTCTCAGGGAACCATGCAAAAGAGGTGGTGGAAAAACTGTGAGAGCCAGAGGTTCAAGGAATTTGACTTGTGACTGTCTTCAAGTAACATCAGAGTCTGCACAAAAAGCCTCATTAACATGACTATGCAAACATGAGCTGAATAAAGATGAGATTTTCTAAAAATGTATATTGATGTTACACATGGTCATTCATAAATTCACTAAAAACAAAAGTTTTCCATTTTATACTTGCATGTACTTTGCCTTTTATTTTCCATTAACATTTTTGAAACCTCAATAACATTAACATTAGTTTATTTCTACCTTAAGTGAACTTAAGTAAAGTTCAGCTGTGAAACCAAATCATCTCACAGAATACAAAAACATATTTTAAAGAAATGTTTGGATACATTGCATGGTTTTTAGAACTCTTGTATGATTTTTATTAATTCTGACTTTTCTTTTAAGAGTACCTCAATACCCATTGTAAATATCTGACAGGTGCTTGAATAAAATTTGACTTTTACTTTGAAATACAGAAAATAACCACTCATGATATCTTGGAACATACTGGGGAAAAGTCTTCTTTGTGTAATTATGATGACCTGCATCAAAGTGTACTTCAGACATGGTTGTCACTGTAAGGAAAATGTAGACAGAGTAAAAGTACATGGAAATATTCTAGGAAGACTAATTGGAATTATCAGTTGAAATTTTTTAAAGCAAAAAAAAAAAAAACAAAGTAAAGATGAGGTTATTGATTTAATGGCAACAATATATTAAATATTCTAAAACTTTGCTAAAATAATATAGTAGAAATATTTAGTGTAGAAAGGAAAAGTTAGTATGACAAAGACATGCATCATCATGCAGCTACTAAACATAAATATAATTGATGGTTTTAGTGTTTATATTCACATTTATACTCTGTCACCTCTGTAGATATATATATATATATATATATAAAATAACTGTACATCAAAATAAGGTAATACTGTAGATTATTTTATAATTAATATTGTAGGCAGAAGAAATGTGTAACTAAGAAATATTGTAATTTTTCATTTCTTTTTTTTCAAGTGGTAACATTTATTTTAACAATATCTTTTAAAGAGTTAGGTCATATTTTCATAAACCCACCCACAGCTTTTTATTCCTTTCCTAAAAAATTTAATTCTACTTATGTCTATCTATTTATTATCTATTTATCATCTATCATATGTTTATCTATATTTTGGAAAATTATTTTATAACACATAAATGAAAGGATTCTTTACATTTGTGCTTTCTTAAGAACAAGTATATTTTAATACTTAAATTCACCATACCATATTACAATGCAAATAAATGTATCATGTTGGTTTTATTATTACTGTTATTATAAATCCGTTTTTAAATTTTTAAATTAATTTATTTATTACTTCAGATTACATCTTCATCATAGTGTCCTCTTTCCACCACCACCCCCCCCCGCCAGTCCTGCTCTCCCACCCTCTACCCCCATCCCTTCCATCCTACTCCTCTGGAGTGGAGTGTCCCTACATAATGGGCCCCTGCACCAGTTCAGCAGTCATATGAGGGCCAGGAGCCTCCTGATACACTGGGGAGTTACAAGGCAGCACCACTAGAGCAAAGTGTCTCACTGACAGGGAAAAACGGTGCATTCGTTGTAGTATAGTTATCCTGTACTATATGGCTAAAATCTGAGTATAAATGAATAGATGTCATGTGCATCTTTCTGAGTCTGGGTTAGCTCACTCAGGATGAGCTTTCCTAGCTCCATCCATTTGGCTACAAATTGCATGATTTCATTGTTTCTGATGGCTGAGTAGTATTCCATTGTGTAGATGTACCACCGTTTTTTTTTTAATCCATTCCTTAATTGAGTGACATCTGGGTTGTTTCCAGTTTCTAGCTATTTTATAATTAATATGGTAGACAGTAGAAATGTATAACCATGAAATATTATAATTTTTCATTTCAAATTGAAGTGTTCTCTGAAATTTAAAACCACAATAGATATCAAATACTTAAATCAAAAAATTCAAAAAAAAACATGCTTATATGTTAGGTTTTCAAGTGAAAACATCTGTGACAAACTTGGTTAAATGAAATATTGTAATAAAATTAACTCAGGACAAGAAAAACAAACGCTGATTCTTCTCTCTTATATGGGAATGGTTGTTATGAATATTTATATATTATTTAAGTGCACTTAAGTTGGAGTACCTATGGAAGTCAGACAGTAGTAAGATTCCATGGTAAAGGACTCAATGGGAGGAAAATACGAACACAGTTAATATGAACAAGAATGGTTAACTGGCATGGGAGGTGGAAGATAAGGGTAGAAGAGTAAGTATGGGGAAGATAGCCAATGCTAAAGGCCTTTGCAAAAGCTGTTTGGAAACCTTCTATTGTAGACTCTTTCTATATATAAAATACAAACACATTTGTAGATATAATTCATTATATAGATATATATATAAAATGTATAATATATAATACTATATGTTGTATACAAATGCATTTTTAAAAGTAAATTGTGTTACCCTGTAAGAGGTGGACAATTACTCTTCCAGGCACCATGGCTTTAAAATAATAATTCCAGGTCTAGGTACGGCTCGCCCTTTTTCTAGCTGTTCTTCAGTACATTAATTACCCAGAAATATTGAAGTTTCTTTACATTGCTGCTTGTGGCCCTCCAAAACTCAATATCCATCCTCTACTTCTCAATACACAACAAACTTGAGTTACAAGACGTATAGAAATCAAGCTGGTACCTCTAGGCTTGATCCCCACTAGCTAGATTTTATAGTGCTACAAAATATGAGTCATAATTACAGAAGAAACAGCCAACATTCTCTCCAAGTTGTGAACCTTTGGAGCTACAATAAGGACCAGCCTGGCAAGATAGCCCTACTGGTGCAATTATGGCACAAGTGTTATGATAGCGACAAACAACTTTTTAGGTAGACTTAAAATTGGATACATTAGAGGAATCTCATGCCTAGTACCTTTATGGACCCAAAACCTCTGGGTGACTAGGACAACACAGGACTTAGAGGACAACCTAACACCTTTTGTTGTTGCTGCTGTTAAATGGACAATAATAATTGCTTGTAACTTCCTTTCTTTATACCTGTAGTGAGGTGCATCTCTCGACCTTCATTAGAAAAGCTTTTTGCAGTAGATATCAGTTAGTGCAGAGACCCATAACTGATAAACATGCAGAATAAGATACTGTGGGGTGCTGTGCCATAAATAAGACATCTGTATCTTACCCTTCCCCAAAAGACTCAGAAATTATCTTTAAAGAGGGGACATAAAGGCTGAGGTAGTAAAAATCTACAATGAAATATTTCCTAAATATGACAGCATCACTTTCATATAAATTTACAGTGGTTACAAAACCATGGATATAACCTGCACTAGATGACGCTAGCCAAATTTCCAACATGCATGAGGCAGCGATAAACCTCACTACTAGCTAAGCGACTATTGAAAATTGAAGACTTCTCAGGCATAAAGAGTCAGTTTTCTTCAGGAACACAGTCTGTGAGAGGTTACTCATGCTCCAGTACATGATCCTACACCCATGCACATACATGCAATACTAAGTGAACTCAGTGAATTTAACATTAGGACACATGAACTTAGAAGGGAAAAGTCATGGTGGGGTAGTGACTGGATTAGATTAAAGGGAATGGAGGTGGGTTTTATTAATATATGCATGTATGATTGTCAAATAATCCTAAAATTAAAATGAAATCTCTGTAATGTATAATAACATATGGAATGATTTTCCTAAATGTTGTATTAAGTCATATTAAGAACAGTAAAAATTTACTGTGAAGCAAAATTTATTGATACAAACCTATAATCTAAGTTACTTGGAATGTGGATCCACACTCTTTCTATGTATAATATACAAACATTTGTAAATATAATTCATTATATAGAAATATGTATATAATGTATAATATAAATACTATATGCTATAAACAAACGCATTTTTAAAAAATTTTAAATTGTTTTACCCTGTAATAGGTGGACAATGACCTTTCCTTTGACTAGCAATTTATGGTTCTTTTACTATACAGCATGTCTGAGGTTAGACTGCAGTAAAGATGACACTGTCTCAATAAAACAACAAACAGACAGGAGAAAAAGAACATTTCTTGTGAATGTTCTCTTCTTAACTGTAGCTACAGAAAGTTTTGAAAAGTATATGTTGTATCTTTGTAAATAACATTACCTTTCTGTTGAACAAAAAAAAAATTAAATGAATCCCTTACTTTTCTATATCATTTAGAGTTCTGAGGAATTGCTACAAAAACAAGATTTTGAAAATTAGTCTGAATAATATTGTAGGTATGATTAATTTTGTAGATAGTCATGAATGAGTTACTAAAATTGTTTTCTTTTTTTGTTAGATTTTCTAATATCTCTAATCCCAATAAAGTGAGTTTTTTAAATGAATGTTTCAGATTCTGTGTTGCAGTAACCACAAAGATTGTTTCTAAATACTAGTTTTTGATATCAGCATTTATTAAAATTACAAAATAGCAATTTAAAATTAAGTTGATAGGATTAGACTAGCAAAGCTTAGAGTTCTCAAAAGGACTTGGATTGTTTAACTTTATAGTTTAATATTTGTACTTGTGTAATGCTTTCTAATTTAAAGTTACAACATTAATGCAACAATTGTCCTTTCAGAGACAAATCTATGATCATCAAAGAACAAAGGGAAACTAAATTTGACTTCTAAAAAAACATATTGTACTTTAATTAAATGTGAAAAAAAATAAGAGTTTGTTTTGGCTTTAAGTGTTATTTTTCAGCTCTTTGCCCCTGTACAACTTGGAAACTCTGTCAGTCTTCCTTCCCACAACCCTGCAGGTACTGTGAATCCTCAAAACAAAGGAAAAGTGCCAAGAGCCCAGCTCCACATTCTTGGCAGCTGTCACAACCTCTTCCACTCATGCTGCCCAATATCCAAATCCTCACCTAAGTGCTCAGCTCTTAACCACACCTGGGCCCAAATCCAGTTTATAGCTGACATATCATCACTCTTGGCCTACAGTCTATAAAACTTCCCCGTCCTATCCCTGGCATGTGACTTTCTCTGGTCTGTTTTTTGGAACTGCAAAGACCACCTATTAGCAGCACCTAGAAATCCTGCATTAATCTGATTTTAATATGGTCTGATCTCGCCTATGTTTTTGTCATCAGTGGAGAAAAAACCCTATTGGTGCCAAAACCTGGGAGGAGTTGAGCCCCCAGCCCAGGGGCCTGAGATCAGCTTTGTGTGGACTGCTCTTTCTCTTTCTCCCTCTCCCTCTTCCTCTCCCCCTCCCTCTCTCTCCTGTTCCTCCCTCCCCCCACCCTGTCTTAGGTGATCCATTCTAGACTCTGGGACTCTGGGTAACTTACTTTTTTCAGGACACAGCTTAAAGGGTATTGGGCACCTTTTCCAGATCCGGGATCTCCAGGATACCCTGCCAAGCCTCAGCCATCCCCTGGAAAACCTCTTCCTGAGCAAAGACAATTTTTTGTTCAGGGAGTCTTAGGAATTTGTAGATGTCCTTTCCAAGGCTGCCCCACTGTTTGACCCTAAGCTGTTCTGAGGGATACCTGGCAATAGTCTTCATTCTCTGGCAGAGGCTAAGAAATGGATCACTCCAAGTCTAAACTCCATAATCACTTGCCCCTGGGGTGCCTGCTACAAAATTTATCTAAATTGGGATCTTTCAGACTTTGTGCCCAAAACACCTAATTTTTTGTTGTTGTTCCGTTGCCTGGTCTCAGTAACCAGTCTAAATGCCACAAGAGAACATTCTTGACTTTAACATCCGCCATGATCTTGAAATTTTCCCAGCAGAAAATTTATGGGCAGATGATCTGAACTCCCTTAAGTCCAGGTTATTTGGGAATTGTTCTCTCATCCCTCCCTCTGTAGCTATGATGTACTTCTCAAATCCTGCTAGCAAGGATGATCTTGCTGACAAACCCAGTTGTCTTCAAGGACTTCAACCCTGAACTCTGTCCCCTCTCTTGACCAACCCTCACCTCCTTCTTCACAACACACTCACCTGTTCCAGCTGCAAGGGTTGCTCCAAACTAAGCTGTTCATCTAACCCTCTTGACATATGTACAGATCATTTATCTGTGAACCTGAATTCAAATTCTACAGTCCAATTCTTCAGAACTCTATACTATATCTTCCTGCGGTCTCTGACTCTTGTAATCTGCCACTTCCCACTCCTTTACTAAAGATAAATTGTCCACAATTGATAACCAAATAATCCATAATATCATTTATGGTGTTGTGATAACAGCTCTCTCAGCCAAAGCCCTTACCATTTTCCCATCTTATTAACCCTTTCTTATCTTTATATTGCCTTCCACATAAACCTAGTAATACAAAAACTATCATATTAACTTATTATAAACTGTTAAACATAACTAAAACATAAAATCTATTCATTAACTTAATTTTAAATATGTGTGTGTGCACATGTAACTTGGATCCAATTCTCTTATAAAATATGTAGATCTACTAGGAAAACAAATATTTAAATAATAATCATGTGATTCTTCTTCATCTTGGCTTGTGACTCCACCAGAATGTAAGCAGCCATATGGTTACCAAACTGTCATATGTCACTACCACCTTAAGATGACCAAAAGATGCCAAAAGTGTCTTTTACTCACATGATACATTTGTCCTCTAGGAGGTTTACTGTCTCTATCTGCTAACCTAGGCCTAGTCCTGAATACTTCCACCCTCCATACAATCTATTCTAGGCCTAAAATATTTTCAGCCTCTAAGACTTACTGCTAAATAAGCTCAAATTTTCTAGCTTTTTGTGAACTTTCTGAATTTGGAATCAAATTCATCTTGGATAAGTCAAGCAATTGTGGTGAGATCTAACAAAAATTTAAAAGAAGGGCTCCCAGAACAGAAAGTGTGAATAAGGTTAATTTAAAAACACTAGATTCTATCAAAGACTGCTGAAATAAATCAAACTATAGAAGTCCTAGTTCCAGAATGGAAGAAAGGAGGTGTGTTGCATTAGGGAGGAGATTTTGTATTTGTTTCAACAGTAAAATAAATTCTATGTCTTCTATTCAAACTGACAAAAATCATATTTGACAGAGGGAGACACCCTGAAGATCTTGACTGCAGACATGAAGAAAGAAAACAATAGTTTAAAAAGGACAAGTAATGGTCCCTCTATGTGGGAATAACTCTGAGACTTATTGGGACATTTGAATGTCTCCAGTCAGAACTTCTACTATGAATGGCCAGTAAATACTTGGCTACAAAATCCTTAGGACATATCATGTCATTCTTTTAAATAACATTGATAAAATATTTTTATTCCATTTTGATTATGGTCCAAACTAGCTTTTAAAGAAAGATGGATACCTTAATCTCTCAAAGAGCAGAAAAATCATCTTTAACTGATCTGTGTAGTTTGCACATTTCTTACTAACATTTTTTACATATCTGTATATTACTTGTGAGAGTTTTTATGTTTACACACACCAGTGAAGTTGGAACAGACATGACAAGATTCATTCTGGAGGATGCTGAGAAGCTGACATCCTACTTGATCCAGTATTACAGACTGATCCAGTCAAAACTCCACTTACGCTTGAACTTTCTCAACATAAAGAGACTGGCCAACAAATGCCACAGCTAGCTTTCTTTAGATGTAAACATTTTCCCAATTTCCTTTGAACCCCCTAAAAAAGGAATATTATACCACAAATCAGCAGGAAGAAATTTCAAGAAGAGAGACATCTCATTCCCTTAAGATAGGGTGGATAAGTTTTGGTCAATCTATTGGGTAATGGTTGCTTGTAATTCAAAAGGGGTTGGTTACAAGTTATTAAATGGTCTTTATCAGGGAGGAAACCAGGTATAAAGATTTAGATGGAGGAATTTCTCTCTTTCCTTTCTTTTTCTATGTTTCTTTCTTTCTTAGATAAAGAGTAGAGGGTTGAGAAAATGGGGGGAGTACAGGAAAGCATATATTAATAACATAGGAATCATAGGGGAAAATGGGTGTGTTGCTGAATCTACTCTTAAAAATATTTTATAAGCCAATAGTCTTACATTGACATAGAATTTTGCATATTGATACATAAATAAGTTATTTCTGCTTACATTAGTATAGATTTTAGTATAATGATACAAATTTAAAGTTATCTTGGATATATATAATGACATATAATGTATATATGTTTCAACACTTATACAAGGTACTAGACATTTGTATCTCATTTAAAAAAATGTTTAATACCAGTCTTTTAAAGATGCTATTACAGTCAATTTGGTATATTTAAGTAATTCAAGTTAGTAGTTAGTCAATCAAACTCATGGTCATGTCAGATTCTAGTCTAGTTTATCAAAGAAAACATACATCCTAGGTGAAATAGCAAATCACTAGAAACAAACAATGTTTGCTTTTTTTTTTAAGATGTGCTGTATATATATAGATAGATAGGCGGTCTTCAGAAATTTCAAGGAAATACAGAATATGGCATTCAAAGATGTTTTTATTAATTTAAGACCTTTTGATTATGAGACATATCAGCTCCTGGCAGCACCCCATTTGACTTGAAGGAAGATGATGAGCATCAAAGAATCTCCATTAAAAGACTGCTTCATATGTGGCAAGTTGCCAGTGAGAAAAGGCTAACCCTGATCCCTCTGCACACAGAATGTTGTTTGAAATGATCAAAACTTGGACTCATGCAAAGGCCACTCCCAAGCCCTGCTAAGACAGGGTAAGTAATCATAATTTCTGCTTCACAAATATGTCTGTCAGATATTTTGGACCAGTAGGCTGAATATGATGCTGCAACATTATAGAGATATTATGGGGACTGTCTAGGCAAATAGCTATCTGTCAATTCTCTAATTTTGGAATCTGCTTGCCTGTACTTCCTGCATACTCAGATAATATTTCTTCTTTCTCAAGTCTCTGGTGAGGTTGAAGGCTAGATAGATAGTCATACTCTTACAATAAAGCTTATGTTATTTAGGATTTAAGAAGTCAAAGGGGATGGAGGACACCAGGAGAAAATAGCCCACAGAATCAACTAAGCATAGTTAACATGTGATAACAGAGACTGTAGCAGCAATACCTGGCCTGAATGGGTCTTCATCAGGTCTGCGTGAATCTTATGCTATTAGCTTTGCATTTTTGTGGGACTATTAACAGTGGGAGTGATGAGACTCTAACTCTTTTCTCTATTCTTCAGACTATTTTCCTTCTATTTGGTAGCCTTCTCCAGCCTTGCTATCAAGGCTGTTGACATGTATTATTATATCTTGTTTTTGTCCTGTTGGCTACTGTCTCTGGGAGTCCTGATTTATTCTGAAAAGGAAATGGAGGGGGAATGGATTTAGGAGAGAAGGAGGTAAAGGATAGTTAGGAGTGGAGGGAGGGGAAAATGGCATGTGTTGTATGGGAGAAGATTACATTATTTATAAAGATATCTTCTAAAAAATATCTCCTAATGTGAGTTTTAAATATTAAAAAATTAGATATTATAATCATGCCCTTATGTTAACCACATACTAAGTTTGTTTATATGATCTTTGTGCAACACATTAATTGAATTATCATTGATTTTTAAATAACCATACTATTACGTATTTTCTTGCAGTACTTTCACAAAGAAAATTAATGCAACTATTTTTATTACAATGTTTAAGGAAAATACAAAATCAGTCTTAAGCATAATAAAGATTTCACATTACACACACATAAATCAAAATTTACTCATGTTTAGCCATTCATTAAACAGTCAGTGTAGCAAATATCAGCAAAGTGACATAAATGAAACAGCTGATATTTTATTCTTTGCAGCTTATTCTAACAAAGAGTGCCTAAATATCAGCTTTCATTCACAAGATGCTGTAATTATCCCTGATTATGATGTGAAAAAGTACCACAATTTTGCTCAATGTTGTTTGTGGATATGGTGCTTCAGTCAATAATTGAAATACATAGTTTATTATTCTGCTTAACCAAGCACACAATAAAGCATTTCACGAAGTTGGGACTTACTCTATTAGATAGTTTCACTCACACTAATTTTATAACTGAAAATATTATTACTTCAGACATACATTTTATCGTAAGTCCCAGGACACTGAGTGCTAATGCGGTAAAAGAGATTTGGGAGTAAAAAAAAAAAAAAAAATCCCACATCAATGGTATGTTTCTAGGTTTAAAATTTGAAATGACCATCAGAAGTTTTTGAACACTGTTGTATCTTGAAGAATTTTTAGGAAATAAGATAATTATTTTTCCATAATATAATTTAATTTATATCCTACTTGTGGGGAGAGCTGGAAGCCTTGAATGTGTGAAGTCCTGCATGAATGCATGTTGTTGACATGAACCTCCTACATCAAAGCCTAAACCCTCAGACATGGGGAAATGGCAAATCTTTCCCCTCACTCCCAGAGTGTCAGACTCAGAGGGATGGCAATGTCTTCCTCTGGACCATCATCACAATATAGTTTTCTTCCACCAGATATTTTAGCCTGAAGGTTGCTCCTTTACGGATATTTCTACCACATTAAACCAGTCTCATTTATACAGCTGTAACACCAGCAACCCTGTCTCCCTGTATTTTGTTTGTAAGGAGCCCATTTCCTTCTTCTGATGTATACATTCACCACACTAAGCTTCCAGAGATACTATTGCCTCTATATCAGACTCCAGTCCACCCAATTTCATCCATTTTATGTGTTCATGAGTCTACATGCTTGTCTTTTCTTTTATGAATTGCCACTCCAACTGTCACCATACCTGGAGCCATACTGGACAGAGCTTCCACTGACAATGATTGATATATTATTCCTTTACTTTGCTTTAAAATTAAAATATTCACTTAAGATTATATTTGGCCACAATGGTATTGACCCTTGTGTATTGATGCAATATTAAGATTGTATTGGGCTACATAGGCATTGATCTTTGTATATTGATACAAAATTAAGAGTATATTTGGCCACATTGGTATTGATCTTTGTATATTGATACAAAATTAAAGGTAACGATTCTTAAAGGTATTGTACCTAGTGATGCTTAAAAATGAAATGTGAAGCTCTGGCCTCTTGATGCCAACCATCTTAAACCATTTAGGATAGTTAAGAAATACAAACCCCTAGTCATACAAGCGTGTCATTTTGTTAGCTACTATGACTGTCTATCACAGATATTCTCTAAGCTACTCAGAAATCAAGTTGTTAAGAGACAAGCAACATTTGCTTATTTAAATACAAGAGATAGATAGGGCATCTTCAAAAACCCCAAGAGATCTGCAGAATATGGCATTCAAAGATGTTTTCTTAAATTAAGATTTTCTTGATATCATGACATGTCAGCTCCTGACAGAACCCCCTATTCTACTCCAAGTAGAAGATGAGCGTCGAAGAATCTCCAGTGTGAGATGGTTGAATTAGTGGCAAGCCTATCTCTTGGCATGAAAAACCCCTTGCTTCAACTGTAGAGAGCCTGCTGTCCAAAAAGGACAAAACTTGGAAGCAAGTAAGTTGACAACCTAGCTCTGCCAAGACAGGGTAAGTAAGTCCTTCATAATTCCTGCTCTACAATCATTATCTGTCAGAGAAACGGGACCAAAAGGCTGAAGATTGATGCTGTAACGTATGGAGAGAAAATGGGAACTGTCCAGGCAGCAACTGATATGTCATTTCTTAGTTTTGGAAGATGCAGGCGCTGCACTTCCTACATAATCAGATATATTTATCCCTCTCAGGTCTCTGAGGTGGTTGAAGAATAGATAGCTAGAGTCTCATAGTTAAATTTTGAGTTGTTTAGGAATCAAGAGGGTGTTCTGGATCTAAGAAGATGTTTTTAAATTTGTGATGCAAGTTAGTATGAAAGCTGAGTCAGATACAGAACTTTAAACTCATGGAGATGGTTAGTAGAATGATAAAGTCAAGGGCCAAATATGTATGGACTGGACATTGGGAATGTATGCTAAGCCATTTAACTCTCATAATTGTGGCATATTTATTTCTGTTGTTTTGTATAGTATTTACTGTTATAAGAGAAGGAACCATTTTTTGGACTGAAAGGGGGAGCTGTTGGGAGGAAGAGGGTGGAAGGGTGGGACAGGAGGGGGGAGTAGGGAAGGGATTGTGACTGAGATGTAACTTGAAGAAATAAAAAAATAAAGTATAAAATAATAAAAAAATCACATAAACCCCTTTTTCTTTCCTCTGTCAAACACCTCACATATAGCCCCCACTTGCTTTGTCTCTCAGATTCATTGACTCTATTTAATCATTGTTTTACATCCACACAAACACACACACACACACACACACACACACACACACACACACCTAAATACATGAAGACAACCTATTCAGTATATATATGCATAAGATTGCGTGTAGGTATATGGTTTCAGAGCTAACCGCTTGGCATTGTATAACAGATTAAGGATGCTCACCCCTGGGGAAGTTTAGGCCTCAGGTCAGCATTCCTTAGCTGCCTATAATTCTTTCTTAGGTTAGGGGTCCTGTGAGGTTTTCTCATGTCATGTTAGCATGTCTATTGATATCTTCCTTATACAAGTCTTGTGTAGACAGTCATGTTGTTGAGATTATATTGGTATGCCTGTGCCTATGTCTTTTGTAAAAGGGACAATCCATAATCTCATATCAGACTCCCTGTTCCTCTGGCTCTTATAATCATTCTGATAGTTTTTGTAATGTTAAGATTTTTATAGTGTTTGTAATGTTAAGATATTTATCTTTAACATTTATTACAGTTTATTTTTTATAAACTTGGTTTATATTTCAAATATATTTTAAGCTTGTGTTTGTCTACAATATTCTTATACTGTTTTTGTTAACTTGTTTTATACTTAACAAAATTAGCATATAGTTATAAAATTAGCAGCTTTTAATTTTGTCCAAGAATATTTCATGAATACTATATTGTTATATCTTAATTTTTACTTCCTTAACTTGTATATACACTTAATTGAGATTTTCAAAATAATTCCGTTTTCAAGGTGATGTTCAGAATTTTATTTATTAATTAATTATTAGAAGCTTTATATTACTATCAATTTACCAAAATGTTTACCATTGACAAACCAAGGAATGAATGTGCTACTAAACATTGCATCACATAGAATATAATTAGTCCTCCAGGTAAATATATATAGTATCTGATATAGTTTGTAATATTTATTTTGTGGTTCCTGATAATAGGTGCGATTGGTAAACAGAAGCCAGGAAAATAATGTACAATATGTATAATATAAACATATAATATTAACGTGTATAATAAAGAACATTTTGGTTAATTGAAGTATTAAAGAATCTAACAGATATTTTGTATATATTTGTTACATTATTGGAAGCATTCTAATTTTAGCAAATGTTCACCAAGCCTTTAAAATGTAACAGAGATATTTCTGGGTGTCTTGCATGTATCAGTGAATGAAAAAGAACAAAACCACTAACCTCAAGTTACACCTATGTCATTTAGTTTAGCCACCAGCTGCCTCTCAGTAATCTTTGCATTTATTACTTTAATATTAGGATTTATGATATAAAAACATTGGTTTCATGAATTTTTATTTATTTCTGTTATTACCAGCAGTAAGGTAATTAGATTTATACTTGGAAATAAAGTGAATCAATGGTACAAAATTCTTTCTCATTCTCTTTGGTTAGTAGAAATTCATAATACATATTACGATATTTTGTCCTATGCAATTTGTCTTTCAAGTTGTGGAAGGACAAATTTCACACAATTATTCAACTTTTTACAGTTCACTAGGCTGTGGAAATATCAAGCATGCTTAGTAAAACTAAAATAAAAAATTTGAAATATGTTGTAAATATTGCATTTTTATTCCCTTTTTATCCTCCTAGTTGTTGTTTATTAATTATATATCACTGAATACATATGTTGGACAGTGGTGATATTTAGGGAGATTTTTTTTTTCTGGTATGTACTATTCTCAGTTTAAGACCTCTCTGGTGTCCAGAAATGCATCTCCAATGAAAACAGGGATTCAAGTGTAATTCAGACAGCAAATAAATTTAAAGACATGTATCTGTATTGAGAATCTTGGTTTACCAAACATTTTCTAACATCTATTAAGCTTCACTACTAAGAAATATTGTGAGGTTAAGAACATTTTCTCATACTAGATAATGGTCACAGAACTACTCAGCAATACATCTCATTCTTATTTCTGATTCAGATCAGTATAAGTGAATATAAAAAGAATGTTCAAATCACATACAAAATAACTTTTCTTATAGAAAATCGATCTGTTTGAAAGACTTAGGTTTTGTGAGAAAAGAACCTGATTCATTACTCAACATTAGCTACCTGAACTCCTTAGAATTTGCAAGTTATTACCCCGAAATAAATAAAATGGGTATTTCTCTATGGCTTTTCTATTATCTAGTTACCAAATTAACATTGTATAATAATTTAGTGTATTTGAATTCACCCAGTTAATAATTTATTTACTCTTTAATATCAGTCAAAAAACCATTTACTATTATATTGGTTTGGATCACGAATATCACATCTTACACATATTAAGAAAGAAATAACCACCTTTAAAATAGTCATGTTAGAATAAATGGCTTTTTTGGTATCAAAAATAAAAAAGAATAAGTCTTAACATTATGTTAATATCTTGAAGTACTAATTATGTGATATTTATATAATATTGGGTCATATACATATTTCTTCATTTTATTAATTCTCATCTTTGAAGGTAATGAACAGAGTCCTCCAAAAATCTTATAGTTTGCCCGCTCATATTAGATAGAAACACTATCAAAAATATACATAGGGAGAGATTTTTTTGTACATAGTTTAAAATTAAATTTTACACACTGACATAAATAATAGGAATACTACATTTTAAAAAATCCTGATTACTTTGTAGACCAGGCTGGTGTTGAGCTCGCAAAAATCCGCCTGTTTCTATCTCCCAAGTGCTGGGATTAAAGGCATGTGCCACCACACCCACCCATACCACTTCTGGGTATGCATCCAAATGATTCCTCACCAAACCACAATAACATTTCCTCATCTATGTTCACAGCAGCATTATTTGTAATAGCTAGAAACTGGAAACAACCCATATGTTCCTTAACTGAGGAATGGATAAAACAAACAAAACCAAAAAACAACAACAACAAAGACCTGTGGTGCATCTACACAATGGAATACTACTCAGCCATCAGAAACAACAAAATCATGCAATTTTCAGCCAAATGGATGGGACTAGAAAAGCTCATCCTGAGTAAGCTAATCCAGACTCAGAAAGATGCACAGAAAGAGTGGCATCTATTCACTTATAATCAGATTTTAGCATATAGCACAGGATAACTATACTACAACCAATGCACCAAAGGGAACAGGAACATAGACTCTGTTTCCTGTTAATGAGACACTTTGCCCTAGTGATGCGGCCATGTAGGCCCCCAGTACATGAGGAAGCTCTTAGCTCTCATATGACTGTTAAACTGGGGTGGGGGACTGATATTTAGGAATACTCCACTCCGGAGGAGTAGGACATAAGAGAGAGGGAGTAGGTGGTGGGAGGGTGGGACTGGGAGGGGTGGAAAGAGTACATCGTGATGGAGATGTATCTTGAAGTAATAAATAAACATTTTTAAAAATCCTGATTACTTGCCAGCCATAAAATATATATACACTGAGACCTTTTAATATTTTAAAGCTTAGGCCTTAGCTGGGCAGCTGTTCAACTAGTTCATCTAAGTTAACCTGACCACTTAGCCCCATCCCATCACATGGCTAGCTATACCTTCTAAGCCCACAGTCACAACTGTCTTTCCTGTGTCTCCTGGAAAAAGACCCTTCTTTTTCTTCTTCGCAGTGTCCCTTTCTCTGTCCAGAAGTCCATTCTTCAACCTGTGCCCTTGCTATTGGCCATCAGATAATTATAACAACCAAACACAAGTGAGATTCATATGATACAAAAATAGTCTAGGGATAGAGGATAATGTGACCTTTTCTTTAGGATTTACAAAACAAGAGGCTGATAATCGGTCATAGTAATGACAATACTAGGATCTGTTAGCATTTATCTTACTGCTGGTTCAGCAATTTACAATCAAATGTACAGAGACAAATGTTAATAAAATGCAAATAAAAGTCATCTCTGCATTTTCCCCTTTTAGTACAAGAAATGGCTTTTTCTCCTTTTAGTACAAGAAATGGCTTTTTCTCCAACATCAATAACCTATATATAATAGGAACAATTATAAGAACTCTAAGGTAAGCATTACACTCAGAATACAGTGTATTTATATTTGGTAACATTGGAGAAAGTAATCCACTATATATCTACCTTGGTGATTCCAAAGTTCTGTACTTAAATCAATTTCCTATTACAATCTAAGCCTTTATATCCTCAAACTTTCACATCTTGCAATTATTAACCTTAAAGCATCTGTTTACAATTTCTTCCTAGCTTCATAAAATACCTTCTTAGACCTTATAACCTTCATTCACCAACGTTAAAACACCTTCTTACAACGTTAACTTTCAAATCCACAAACCTTCATGGCTTGCATTTACCATAAGTAAAACATCTTGGATTCTAAAACACTTTCTGAGATCCTTCACAACTTAAAGTTTTTTGTCTTTCAACCTTCATAAATTTCATACCTCTTTTGTGAGCTCTTTTTAATTTAGTATAAGGAAAACTGTAACACTATAACTATCCACTCTTCAAGCCCATCAGAGACCTGAGAAGGAAAAAATATACCTGACTAAACAGGAAGTGCAGACCCAGAGTGTTAGAATCTAAAAAGTGACAAATACTGACCAACAAGATTCCTCTGTGTTGGTGAGACACCCATCTTCTCTGGCAGTCAGGCCTAGAAGATCTGATGGACTTTTCTGAGAATGAGGAGAGCATTGTCCTACCTAGATTCAGCAGAATGAGGCAGTCAACTCACCAGTGTCCAGTTTGCCCAGTTTGTACAGTTAGCTGTCTGCAGTGGAGCTAAGGTCAGTTTTTTGCTTAGTGGCCACCTTTGGTGGAATAAAATCAAACATCAGATGGAGGCTCTTTGGTGCCCATCATCTTCTTCACAGGAGGAAAATGGGGATACTGCCAGGTTGATGTGTCTTTCAACCAGAAAGGCCTTTTATTATGAAAATATCTTAAATGTTATATTATGCATATCTCTGCAGTATTTGAGGACCACCTGTCTAACCTATATAAAGTATATCTGAATAAGCAAATGTTGTTTGTTTCTAGCTATTTACTATCTGTTCAACTTTGAAAGCATCTACAGAAGGCTAAATAAATCTTAATTCTGTAATGAACTAAACTATGACTTAACATGACCACAAGTTTGATTGACTGACTGCTAACTTGTATTTCTTAATTATCCTAAACAGTTTGCAAGAGTAGCTTTCAAGAGCTAGAACTTTACATTAAATGTTTTAATGAGTTGCATATGTACAATACCTTCACAAGAGTTAGAAGATAAATACAGTATGTTGTAGAAAAAAGACCTTAAATTTCTATCAATATACAAAAATCCATACCAATGTAAAATATTGAGAGTAGTAACTGCTTTTTAGTTTAAAAGTAGACTCAATAATCTACTCTTTTATCCTATCATCCCTTATTTCTCTTCCTTTTTCCTTTCTCACCTCCAAACACTAGATGAGAGAGAAAGAAGTATAGATGGGAGAGTGAGAAAGAGAGAAAGAAATCCTAAAACTTAACCTTCCTTTATTTGTTTTCTCAACAACTATTGACCATCAACAACAACATCCCAGCCTCCTACATGACAATAAAAATCCATAACCACTGAACAAAACAAAAACAAAAACACCCACTGCTCCTCTCAGGATTGAGGGGGTCATTTTCTTTAGATTGCTTCCTACTGTCTGGGGTAATGACATCTTTGGGAGACCCTTAGAAGATTAAGATGCTTGCAATTTCTGAGAGAGTTAGTTGTTTCTCTCACTGTCCAGGCTCTCCAGGCTCTGAGTAACAGGAAAGTACAGGGCATAGAAGAATTCCTGGCTGAAATACTCTGTGAGGCTCAACAACCTGGAAACTCTTGGGATTAATTTAAACTTACTATGCATTCAAAATTTAATTGTATCCCCCTTTAAGATCCTTGCTGCCCTAGGAGCAAATCACATATCCAGAGTGGCACTGTGTAAACCTTGCTTCTCAAATTATCCCTGATTGGATAATAAAAAAGACTGACAGCCTATAGCTGGGCAGAGAGAGAATTGGAAGGTGGGGACTTCCCTGGGAGAGAGAGAAGAACTCTGGGGAAAAGGGATGAAGGCCTTTTTCACCAGGAGACATGAGGGGAGACAGACGTGTCTGTGGGCCTGGATGGTATAGATAGCCACATGGCTGAATGGGCTGGGAGATCGAATTAACTTAGATGAGCTACATGAGAGTCTGCTAAGCTAAGCCCAAAGTGTTGAAATAGTAAAATGCCTTGGTGTCTTTATTTTCATGGCCTAAGCTGCCCTGGGTCTTAGGCCTTTTCACCAGGAGATATAAGCTGCCAGTCTTCCACAGGGGTCAATCACCTTGAAGCTGTCCTGGAAGTAAATTTTAATGAAACAGTAGTTTAAGCAGTCTGTGAGACTGGATCTAACAGGATTCTGGAATAAACATGTCTCAGAATCTCAACATCTTTTCTCAGAAACCTTGAAGGTGAATTGATGCAATGATCTGTTATGTATTCTAAAAGTTAATTAGTTGCTCCCAGATGCCTGCTTGCTGTCTGTTAATTTGCTTGCTAACCATTGTCTCTGCTTTGTTGAATAAATGCTGAGGCCTGAGATTGGACAAAGGGAGTGGTAGGCAGATCTAAGTTGCACGGTCTTTTGAAGCATGGAGAGGTATAGGAAGAAAAAGCCTGGAGGAGGAAGGAGGAGACACATGTTAGGGTAGATGAAAGAAGATCACGCCATGTGGCCTGAACATCAGGATAGTGTGGAGAAAAACAGTCCAGGGGATGTATGTATATTATATGGGGCTTTATTCAGGGACAGAATTATAAGCTAGCTTCATTGGTCTAAGGTTGCACAATCCAGGCTAAGGCTTATTAAGATGCATCAGGGGTCTGTGTGTGCTCATTTATAATGGCAGATTAGAGATTAACACTGCAGAACCATAACGATAATACAAATACTGGTAAATAATTTAATTAATTATTTCTACAGTGAATCTTGTCAGGACTACTTTAACTTCACTAGTGTATGGTTGTTTTTCTCTGAAAACACACAGACTTTTAAAGGTAATATTGAGGGACATTTTTGTATTAACACATGTATGGACTATGCACTGTGCAGAAATCTGCTAATGATGAATTTCTGCTCTAAGTTTTAGCAGGTGAAAGGCATCTGTGGATCCTTACAGTCTCTTTGGACTTTACAACCAAACTGTAATGATTTTTAAGTCCCCATCCATGCCATATGAAAAGATAGCAAGTAATAATAAGTCATGAGAACAAGTACCCAAAAGGATTCATTGGCTTCTTCAGAGACATCAATGTCTCTGTTGTTCACCCAAGCTGTTCCTACATACAGGGATAAGCATACAAGTCACCTGTTTTATTTTTCTTCTGGGTTTCTTCCTTTGTATCTTCTATGTTAGGTGCCAAGATCTTCAGCAGATCTCCATGGGTCAAATCTAATTTTTATTAACTTTGAAGAAATCCATAGCTTTTCATTTCATGTGGAAATGTAATCATATCCTCTTCCCCAATGTAAAACATTTCCTGACTTCCATTCTGAGATCAACACATCTTTAAACTATATAAGTTGATTCAAATCAGAAGTCCTTTCTAAAATCCAGTGTTTTTCAGCAGCTATGCTACATGTTTCAATGACATTTAAAAAATGTAAAGTTAATAAAAGCATTATGTAGTTTATATTTGAGAGATTCTGTCCATATCCCCTTTCTGTTTTATGAGCATTTCCTTTAAGGTGCAGTTAGATCTTTCCACAGTTGCTTGGCCTAATTGTAAGGTATACTAGTAACATGCTTTATCTCATATTATTTAAAGAATTGTTATATTTTACTGGATACATATGCTGTAGCATTATCAGTTTTAATTGGTAAAGGTATATATGTCATAACCATTACTTCTAATAAATGTGTAATTACAGAATCAGCCTTTTCAGAGCTCAAACAAAGTCCATTGAAATCCTGATTAGGTATCAATTGTATGATATAAATACTTCAGTTTTCCAAACTCCACAAAATGAAACACATCCATCTGCTATATATATATATCAGACCTTTAGGGTTACTTCCAGTAAGTAATGGAACTTGGTTATACAAAGAAAAAGTAAGACAATTCTTTATAATTTCCTTAGCTTATCATGAGGTTATAGAAAATATTTTTCTTTAAAATTATATTATTTAAATGATGCCTTTTATGAAAATTTGAAACTTCTAATATACTTCCTATTAATAATTGAGCTATTGTCTCATTTTCTAGTGCCAATTGGCAAACATGTATGACAGTAATTATGAATTGTATATAATGAATGCTCTGTTTCAAATTACCTGTTGTCTTTGTATAAATAACAAAATTAATTCTGAATCTTCTGGAATTACATCAGCAGTTTATATGCACAAAACATTTCTTTCTATATATTGAGAGTCAAAAAGTATATTGAGAGATTCTGGAAAATCTAATAGAACCATGATACTAGTACATAATTCTGATTTTTCAACTAAAACATATGGTCTTTGAAATATCTTCCTTATATTTTCTGATTTATAACCTGCCATTCCTAATATATTGCCATCCCTAAAAACTCTAGAGGCTTTGGAAATTAGAGTTCCTCTTAATATACAAGGAAGAATCCAATTAGTTCTTTTTATAAAATGAAGTCGCTTGCTTTTGGGGTATCTCTTCTTAATTTATCCAATACAAAATTATTGAAATCTCTTTACCAATGTTCATCTTCCACTCATAATGAAGTACTTTCAACATTAGTAAAAAGTACCGCAATTTCCACTGGTCTATTTCTGCTAATTGGCAAAGTCTCATTTTTCCTTTCAAAATCAATTCAGAAACCTTTTCTCCATAGGTCTTTTTTTTTAGTCTGTTTATGTGCTAAAAAATCCATTCTAAGATATTATCTTTTCTCTGCGTAAAAATTCCTGTGTGAGGATGAGTAGAAGACAAAATAATTAAAGTATAATCAAGCTCTGGATGCAAACAATCTACATATGCATCCTGAAATATCATTTATGCCAGTGACAATTCTCTCTCAGCCTCAGTTGATAATTTTTGTACTATTTAAGTGCTTATCATCATGTAAGGTTTGAAATAAATTACTTAGAACTTAAGTAGCTAATCCAATTATAGGTTGTAGCCAGTTTATATCTCCCAGTGATTTTTTAAAATCTTTAAGAGTTTGTAATTGATCTCTCATGATTTGTACTTTCTGTGGTCAAATTTTCTGTAAATCTGTCCTATAGCCTAGATAATTGGTAGACTCTCCTCTTCATATTTTTTCAAGAGCACTTTGTAATCCCTAGCAAGGTAAGTTTTTCTCTACTACATTTAACAATTTTTGTAAGGTATCTGAGTCTGAATCAGCTAGTAAGATATCATCAATATAATGATAAATTTTAGATTGAGGAAACTGTTTAAGAATAATTTAATTTCTAAGAATTATATATATATAATATTTATTTATTACTTCAGATTACATCTTCATCACAGTGCCTTCTTTCCACCCCTCCCTGTCCTGTCCTCCCACCCTCTACCCCCTATCTCTTCCATCACATTCCTCTGAAGCAGAGTGTCCCTACATAACAGTCCCTGGCCCAGTTCAGCAGTTATATGAGGGCCAAGAGTCTTCTCATACACTGGGGGCTTACAAGGCAGCACCACAAGGACAAAGTGTCTCACTGACAGGTAACTTAGTCTATGTTCCTGTTCCCTTTGGTGCATTGGATGTAGTATAGTTATCCTGTACTATATGGCTAAAATCTGATTATAAGTGAATAGATGGCATGTGCATCCTTCTGGGTCTGGGTTAGCTCACTCAGGATGAACTTTTCTAGTTCTATCCATTTCACTGCAAATTGTATGATTTCATTGTTTCTGATGGCTCAGTAGTATTCCATTGTGTAGATGTACCACAGGGTTTTTGTTTGTTTGTTTGTTTTATCCAATCCATTCCTCGGTTGAAGGACATCTGAGTTGTTTCCAGTTTCTAGCTATTACAGATAAGGCTGCTATGAACATAGATGAGGAAACTTCCTTATGATTTGGTGAGGAATCGTTTGGATGCATAACCAAAAGTGGTATGGCTGGGTCTTGAGGTAGAGCTATTTGAAGTTTTCTAAGATATCGCCACACTGATTTCCATAGTGGTTGTACAAGCCTGCACTCCCACCAGCAATGAAGGAGGGTTCCCCTTTCTCCACAGCCTCACCAGCGTAATGGCTGTTGAACAAAATTTTGACACAAGGTGGAGCTGTTTAATATTTTTTCTGGTAAGACTCCATTTGTATCTTTGATTTGGCTTTTCATTTTTAAGTGTTGGCACAGTGAAAGAAATACTTTATCTTGTTCTTCAAGAGTATTGAGAAAAATCAATCTTTTAAATCAATTGCTATAATAGGCCATGCTGTAGGTAACAAAGACAATATGGCCCTCATATAACTGCTGAACTGGGCTGGGGACTGTTATGTAGGGACACTCCACTCCAGAGGAATGTGATGGAAGGGATAGGGGGTAGAGGAGGGAAGGACAGGACAGGAAGAGGTGGAAAGAGGGCACTGTGATTGTAAGGAAGCCATGAGCTGAATTACTTTACTAATTTCTCTAAGATCTATTAATATACTCCATTTTCCAGATTTCTTTTTCATGACAAATACAGGAAGATTCCAAGGGCTGATAGATGCTTCAATATGCTAAGCCTCCAGTTCCTCTTGGACCCTTTGTTGTAGTGCCTGTAATATTTTCCTCACTAAAGGCCATTGGTCTACTCAAACAGGTTTGTCAGTTAAGTATTTTAGTGGTAGATCAGTTTGTTATCTATCAGCAGTGGCCCTTGTAATAAATTTGGAGAGCCAACCTCTACAGTATCATGCTTATATACAGCCTGGACATCTCTAACTGTATTTGATAACATTTTTCAATACCTTAATCAAGAATATCTTCTACCCTATGGTTGTCTCTGAAGTTGGAGGAATGCTATTCCTTGTTTCCTGTTCTTACAACAGATCTCCTCCCTATAAATTCATGGATATATCTGCCACATACGGCCTTAATATTCCTATCTGATCTTCTGGTCCTATACCTTGAAATCCATTTTAGACTGTTTTACTTGTGATAATGTCCCTAATCCTAGGTGTTGTATAGAAACGTTTTGATGTGGCCAAGAAGGATGCCTGTGAATTTTTTGTTAGATTAATATCAACTAAGACTTCAATCTCAACTACATCTAATTGTAATTTTAACTTTAGTCTCTCATCATTTATAGCAGTTTGAAAAAAAGTCTGTTTTCTCATATTTTTCTTTCTACAATTGTTAATGAATTATTCCGACTATTAGGGAGAAAATTTTCAAACAAAAATAAAGCAAAGAAACAGAAAAATTCTTCATTCCAGGCCATTAGTATGTTGTAGTAGCACAGTCTTTTCTATTACTCCTTGGAATTTTTGTGTTGTTTGACTGCATTGGTGGGCCCTTAGCAGAAAGAGCAAACAAAGAGCTTGTAGCCAAAGAGTTCAGAGTTCCAGCTGCCACATTTTTTCTAGCAGAAAAAAACTTTTTTTTTTCCTTTCTCTATTCTTACTGCTTGTAATTTAGTAATCAAACTCTCAGTTCTCTCCTTATCTAAATCTACTTTATTCTGAACTTTCTTAGAAAGGGCTCAGAAAACAATGATCAGTTATGAATGTATTGTAACTAGCTCCATGTCCACAATAACTAAGATGAAACTATACAGGGTCCAAGTGCCTTATTCAATAGTAGTTTCAATATTTTTAATGTTTATTTGTTACTTCAAGTTACATCTCCATCATAGTACCCTCTTTCCACCCTGCCTGGTTCCACTCCCCCACCTTCTCCTCCTTCTCCCACCAATCCCACTCCTCCAATGTGGATTGTCCCTACATATCAGCCCTTCTCAGTTCAACAGCCATATGAGAGTGAAGAGCTTCCTCTTGCACTGGGGGCCTACATGGTAGCGCCCCTAGGGAAAATTTGCCCGTTAATAGGTAACAAAGTCTATGTTCCTGATCCTTTTGGTGTGTCGGTGGTAGGATAGTTATCCTGTACTATATGGCTGAAATCCAATTATAAGTGAGTAGATGCCATGTTCATCTTTCTGAGTCTGGATTAGTTCACTCAGGATGAGCTTTTCTATTTCCATCCATTTGTCTGTGAATTGCATGAATTGCATGATTTCCTTGTTTCTGATAGCTGAGTAGTATTCCTTTGTATAAATGTACCATAATTTTTTATCCATTTGTCAGTTGAAGGACAGCTGGGTTGTTTCTACTTTCTAGATATTACAAATAAGGCTGCTATGAACATAGATGAGGATATGTCCTTGTGGTTTGGTGTAGAATCGTTTGGGTGGATACCCAGAAGTGGTATGACTGGGTCTTGAGGTAAGGATATTCCAAGTGTTCTGAGATATCACAAGACTAATTTCCATAGTGGTTGTACAAGTTTGCATTCCCACCAGCAATGGAGGAGTGTTCCCCTTTCTTCACAACCTTACCAGCATGTGCTGTCATTTGAGTTTTTGATCTTAGCTATTCTGACAGGTGTGAATGGAATCTCAGAGTCATCTTAGTTACATTTATCTGATGATTAAGGATGTTGAGCATTTCTTCAAATGTCTCACTGCCATTAGAGATTCATCCTTTGTGAATTCTCAGGTTAGCTCTGTTTTCCACTTTTTGGTTTCTTTGTGTTTAAATTCTTGAGTTTTTTATAAATTATAGATATGGGTCCTCTGCCGGTAGTGGGGTTGTTAAAGAACTTTTCCCAATCTGTAGGTTGCCAGTTTGTTCTAATGACAGTGTCCTTTGACTTACAAAGCTTCTCGGTTTCATCAGGTCCCATTTATTGATTGTTGGTCTTAGAGCCTGAACTACTGGTGTTCTGTTCAAGAAGTTGTCACCTATGCCAATGAGTTTGAGGCTTTTCCCCACTTTCTATTCTATTTGATTCTATTTAGTGTGTCAGGCTTTATGTTAAGATCTTTGATCCGCTTGCACTTAAATTTTGTGCAAGATGATAAGTAGGGGCCTAATTACATTCTTTTACATGTGGAAACCACTTAAACCAGCATCATTTGTTGAAGATGCTGTCCTTTATCCATTGTAAGGATTTGACTTCGTTGTCAAAAATTAAGTGACCGTAGGGGTGTGGGTTCATATCTGGGTCATCAATTCAATTCCATTGATCCACTGATCTGGTTCTATACCAGCACCATGCTGTTTTTATTACTATTGCTCTTTAGTATACTTTAAAATCTGGGATGGTGATACATTTAGATTTTTTTTTTTTTTTTTTTTTTGCACAGGATTGATTTAGCTATTCTGGGTGTTGTGTTATTCCATATGAAATTGAGAATTGTTCTTTTCCAGGGCTAGAAAGAATTGTTTTGATGGGACTTGCACTGAATCTGTGTATTGCTTTCAGCGGGATGACTATATTAATTATGTTTTTTTCTTTGTTTTTCCTTTATATTTTATTTCTTCAAGTTATACCTCAATCACAATACCCTCCCTATTCACCCTCCAGCCCCATCCTCCCACCCTCAACTGCCCATCCTCTTCCCTTTTTTTTTTTTTTGTTTTAAGTTTAAGATATATCTTATTTCCCCCTACAGTTTCCCCTTTCAGTCCAACAAATGGCTCTTTCTCTAATAATAATAAATACAATACAGTACAACAGAGGTAATTAGGCCACAGTTATGAGGGTTATATGGCTTAACGTACATTCCCAATAACCAGTCCATATGTATTTGGTACCTGACTTTAACATTCCACTATCTAACCATCTCCATGAGTTTAAAGTTCTATATCTGACTCAACATTCATACTAACTTGCAACACAATTTTAAAAGTATCTTCTTAGATCTATAACACTCTCTTGACTCCTAAACAACTCAAAATTTAATTATGAGACTCTAGCTATCTGTTCTTCAACCACCTCAGAGACCTGAGAGGGATAAATATATTTGATTTTATGGGAAGTACAGGGCCTGCAGCTTCCCATACTAAGAAATGACATACCTGTGGCTGCCTGGACAGTTCCCTGTAACCGAACTTTTAAATTATTATAATTATTATTTAACTCTTATTTACTTATTACTAAATTCACTTATAACAAACACCAACAATTTATTAACTATTAATCCTATAAATTCCTACAACCCCTTTAACCTATCCACTAAACCTGTTGATAATTATAACAACGAATTTCATAACCTTTTAGAATGATACAGTCTCTGGGGCAGGTCCTCAGTCGTCAGGAACAGTCTTTGTTGTAGATTCTTTAACACACTTAGCAGTCCTTTTTCTGGATCTCTCAGATGAAGGTTTGTCAGGGTCAGTTGGTTATTGCAGTCTCATCTTAAATAAGGCTTCATGCTTTCTTCTCTGTGGGAGACCCCAGCCGTCTGCAGGCCAACTTACTTCTTTTGAATCAGGAACTCAGCTGCTCTGCCTCAGTCCTTAAAGCCAGGCACAGTTTCCCCTAGGCCACTGATCGGACAGATCAAACCCCTCTAGGCAAAAGCTGAGCCACAGGGTCCAGTCCTTGGCTTTTTGGTGTCTTGCTCAGGCCCTCTTTGCTCACCAGCTTCTTTCTGCCTCAGGGAAAGAGCTGGCCATCAATGGCCAGCCGTTTTTTTCAGCAGGACTCTTGGAGCTCTCTAGCATCAGGGGCCTCTTCTTTTTCTGGGCTCCATGCACTGTCCTTAAATAGGAGGAACTCTGTTTCAGCTTAATTTGGGCTCTGCCCACTTAGCAGCTGAAAACAATGTCAGGCCAGATACTTTGTTTCTTCTAGTCTATTTAGTCTTTCCTGTTTTCCTGACTTCAACCTTGTTTTTCAGTCTATTGAGTCTTTGCTGTTTTTCAGTCTATTGAGTCTTTCCTGTTTTTCAGTCTATTAAGTCTTTCCTGTTTTTGCTGACTTCATGCTGATAATGCTCTTCAGACCCCGAATTAAGAGACAGTATCAGAAACTCCTACATATTTTCTAAATCTAATTTATCTAACCCCTACAGTTCCCGTTTTCTCTCCATACATTACAGCATCGATCTTCAGTCATTTGGCCCCGTTTCTCTGGCAGACATTGATTGTAGAGCAGGGATTATGAAGGACTTACCTACCCTGTCTTGGCAGAGCTAGGCTGTCGACTTACCTGCTTCCAGGTTTTGTCCTTTTTGGACAGCATTCTGTCTACAGTTGGAGCAAGGGGCTTTTCCTACCAAGAGATAGGCTTGCAACTAATTCAACCATTTCCCACTGGAGATTCTTCGATGCTCATCTTCTACTTGGAGGAGAATAGGGGGTGCTGTCAGGAGTTGATATGTCTTGATATAAAAAAATCTAAAGTTACAAAAACATCTTTGAATGCCATATTCTGCAGATCTCTTGAGGTTTTTGAAGAGGCCATATCTATCTCTTATATTAGGGTAAGCAGATGGTGCTTGTCTCTTAGCAGGTTTATTTCTCATTAGCTTAGCAAGTAACTATAATAGGCTGTCATAGTACCTAACAGAATGACTGGCTTGCATAACCATTAGTTTGCATTTTTTAATTATCCTAAACAGTTTATGACAATTAGTAGTAAAAGGCTGAAACATCACATTTCATTTTTTTTCTTTACCTCCTAACACTTCCATCCCATTTCTCTGGGGTGGGGTGTCCTTATGTAACAGTCCCTCATTTCAGATGAGAGGTTATATGAGGGCCAAGAGCCTCTTCATTCCTTGGGGGTCTACGAAGCAGTGCCATCAGTGAAAAGAGTCTCGTTGCCCTGGAGAGAGAACTACTAAACAAACAAACCAATAAGCATACAATAGAAAAAAAGACTAAAAAATAGAAAAAAATATAACTAATATATAAAAAATAAAAATTAAAAATAAGAAGTCTATGTCAAGTTCCCTTTGGTGTGTTAGTTGTAGTATTGATACCTTCTACCATATAGCTAAAATCCTACTATAAGTGAATAGACGCCATATGTGTCCCTCTGAGTCTGGGTTAGTTCACTCAGGATGAGCTTTTCTAGTTCCATCCATTTGGCTGCAAATTGCATAATTTCATTGTTCCTGATAGCTGAATAATATTCCATTGTGTAGATGTACCACAGTTTTTTAACCCATTCTTTGGTTGAGGGACATCTGGGTTGTTTCCATTTTCTAGCTATTACAAATAAAGCTGCTATAAACATAAATGAGGAAACTTCCTCATGATTCCCTGAAGAGGCATTTGGGTGTATACCCAGAAGTTGTATGGCTGTGTCCTGTGGCAGAGCTATTCCAATTTTCTAAGATATCGCCAGACTGACCTCTATAGTGGTTCCACAAGCCTACATTCCCACCAGCAATGGAGTAGGGTACCCTTTTCTCCACACCCTCGCCAGCAAGTGCTGTCATTTGAGTTTTTGATCTTAGCCATTCTGACAGGTGTGAGATGGAATCTCAGAGTCGTCTTGAGTTGCATTTCTCTGATGATTAAGGATGCTGAGCATTTCTTCAAGTGTCTCTCAGCCATTAGGGATTCCTCCTTTGTGAATTCTCTATTTAGCTATGTCCCCCATTTTGTGACTGGATTATTTGGTTTCTTGGCATTTAATTTCTTGAGTTCTTTGTAGATTTTGGATATTAGACCTCTGTCAGATGTGGGAGTGGTGAAGATTTTCTCCCAGTCTGTAGACTGCCGTTTTGTTCGAATGACAGTGTCTTTTGCCTTACAGAAGCTTTTCAGTTTCATGAGGTCCCATTTATTGATTGTTGATCTCAAGTCCTGAGCTGTTGGTGTTCTGTTCAGGAAGTTGTTGCCTGTGCCAATTAGTTTGAGGGTTTCTCCCACTTTTTCTTCTAGTAGATTTAGTGTGACCGGCCTTATGTTAAGGCCTTTGATCCACTTGGAGTTAAGTTTTGTACAAGGTGATAAGTATGGGTATAACTTCATTCTTTTATAAATGGACATCCAGTTGGACCAGCACCATTTGTTGAAGATGCTGTCCTTCTTCCATTGTGCCGTTTTGGATTCTTTGTCAAAAATTAGGTGGCCATAAGGGTGTGGGTCTCTTTCTGAATCTTCAATTCGATTCTGTTGATCTACTGGTCTGTTTCTATACCAATACCATGCTGTTTTTACAACTATTGCTCTGTTGTACAGCTTGAAATCTGGGATGGTAATACCTCCATATGTTTTTTTATTGTATAGGATTGATTTAGCTATTCTGAGCTTTTTGTTGTTCCATATGAAATTGAGAATAGCTCTTTCCAAGTCTATAAAAAATTGTGTTTGTATTTTGATAGGAATTGCATTGAATCAAAAATTGCTTTTGGTAGGATGGCCATTTTCATTATGTTGATCCTACCTATCCATGAGCATGGGAGATCTTTCCATCTACTAAAGGCCTCTTATATTTCTTTCTTCAAGGGCTTGAAGTTCTTGTTGTACAGGTCCTTTACTTGCTTGCTTAGAGTTACCCCCAGTTATTTTATGTTGTTTGTGGCTATTGTGAAGGTGGTTGTTTCCCTTATTTCTTTCTCAGCCTATTTGTTTGTTTTATAAAAAAGGGCTTCTGATTTTTTTTGAATTAATTTTGTATCCAGCCACTTTGCTGAAGGTGTTTATCAGCTTTAGGAGTTCTCTGGTGGAATTTTTGGGGTCACTTATGTATACTATCATATCATCTGCAAACAGGGATAATTTGACTTCTTCGTTTCCAATGTTTATCCCCTTGATCTCCTTTAGTTGTAATATTGCTCTAGCAAGAACTTCAAGTACTATATTGAAGAGATATGGTGAAAGTGGACATCCTTGTCTTGTCCCTGAGTTTAGAGGAAATACTTCAAGTTTCTCTCCATTTATTTTGAAGTTGGCCACTGGCCTGCTGTATATTGCCTTTATTATTTCTAGATACGAACTTTGTATGCCCGTTCTCTCCAGAACTTTTAGCATGAAGGGGTGTTGAATTTTGTCAAATGCTTTTTCTGCATCTAGCGAGATTATCATGTGTTTTTTTTTTCTTTCATCTTGTTTATAGGGTGAATGACGTTGATAGACTTTCATATGTTGAACCATTCTGAATCCCTTGGATGAAGCCTAATTGATCATGGTGTATGACACTTTTGATGTGTTCTTGAATTCGGTTTGCAAGTATTTTATTAAGTTATTTTTGCATCTATGTTCATGGGGCAGATTGGTCTGAAGTTCTCTTTCTTTGTTGGGTCTTTGTGTGGTTTAGGAATCAGGGTGTCATAGAATGAGTTTGGCAATGTTCTTTCAGATTCTATTTTGTGAAAGAGTTTGAAAAGTATTGGTGTTAGCTCCTCTTTGAAAGTCCGGTAGAATTCCAAGCTAAAGCCATCTGGCCCTGGGCTTTTTTTGGTTGGGAGATTTTTAATGACTGTTTCTATTTCCTTAGCGGTTATAGGGCTGTTTAATCTGTTTATCTGATCTTCATTTAGCTTTGGTAGGTGGAATCTATCAAGAAAATTGTCCATTTCACTTAAGTTTTCAAATTTGGTGGAGTATAGATTTTAAAGTAGGATCTAAATATTCTCTGGATTTCCTCAATGTCTGTTGTTATTTCTCCCTTTTCATTTCTGATTTTGTTGATTTGTGTTTTGTCCCTCTGTCTTTTAGTTCATTTGGCTAAGGGTCTGTCTATTTTGTTGATTTTCTCGAAGAATCAACTCTTGGTTTCAATGATTCTTTGTATAGTTCTTTTCATTTCTAAGTTGTTGACTTAGCCCTAAGTTTGATGATCTCCTGCCTTCTGTTCCTCTTGGGAGTATTTGCTTCTTTTTTTTCCAATTCACCCAGTTTAGCTGTTAATTCGCTAATATGAGCTGTCACAATTTTCTTTTTGAAGGCACTTAGTTCTATGAGCTTTCCTTGTAGCATAGCTTTCATTGTGTCCCATAGGTTTGGGTATGTTGTGTCTTCATTGTCGTTGGATTTTAAGAAGTCTTTGATTTCCTTCTTCATTTCTTCCTGGACCCATTGGTCCTCTAGTGAAGAGTTGTTCAATTTCCATGTGAGTGTAGACTTTCTGTTGATTCTTTTGCTATTGAAGTCCAGCTTTATTCCATGGTGGTCTGATAATATACAAGGGGTTATTTCAATTTTCTTGTATCTGTTGAGGCTATCCTTGTGTCCAACTATATGGTCGATTTTGAAGAAGGTTTCTTGAGGTGCTGAGAAAAAGGTGTATTCTTTTGTGTTTGGGTGAAACGTTCTGTAGATATCTGTTAGGTCCATTTGGTTCATGATCTCTGTTAGACTTATTATTTCTCTGTTTGCCTTCTGTCTTGATGATCGGTCCATATTTGTGAGTGGTGTGTTGAAGTCTCCCACTATTAATGTGTTTGGATCAATGTGCAATTTAAGTTTAGAAGCGTTTCTTTTATAAATGTAGGTGCCTTTGTATTTGGGGCATAGATGTTCAATATTGAGATGACCGCTTGGTGGATATTTCCTTTAATGAGTATATAATGCCCTTCTCTGTCTTTTTTTATTAACTTCACTTGGAAGTCTATTTTGTTTGATATTAAGGTGGCTACTCCAGCTTGTTTCCTGGGTTCATTTGCTTGGAAAACCTTTTCCCAGACCTTTACTCTGAGGTACTGTTTATCTTCAATAGTGAGATGTGTTTCTTGTATACAGCAAAAAGATGGGTCTTGTTTACGGATCCAGTCTGTAAGTCTGTGTCTTTTTATTGGTGAGTTGAGTCCATTGATGTTGATGGATATTAGTGACCAGGGGTTGTTATTTCCCATTATTTATGTATAGCTGGCTGTCTTGTGTTTCTTTTTTGTTTAGTTGCTGTGGAGGTTTCTATTTCCTCTGTTTTCTTGGGTGTAGTTATCTTCTCTGGGTTGTAGTTTTCCTTCTAGGATCTTCTGTAGGGCTGGGTTTGTGAGGAGATATTGTTTGAATTTGATTTTGTCATGGAATATCTTGTTTTCTCCTTCTATGTTGATAGAGAGTTTTGCTGGGTATAGCAGTCTGGCTGGGCACCTATGTTCTCTCAGGGCTTGTAGGACATCCGTCAAGGCCCTTCTAGCTTTTAAAGTTTCTGAGGAGAAGTCAGGTGTGATTCTGATTGGTCTGTCATTGTATGTGACTTGGCCTTTTTCTCTTACAGCTTTTAATATCCTTTCTTTGTTCTCTACATTTGGAGTTTCTATTATTATGTGGCGAGAGGAGTTTCCTTTCTGATCTAATCTATTTGGTGTTCTGTAAGCCTCTTGGATTTTTACTAGTATCTCTTTCTTTAGATTTGGGAAGTTTTCTTCTATGATTTTGTTGAAGATATTTCCTGGACCTTGGAGTCAGGAGTCTTCTCTTTCCTCTATGCCTATAATTCTTAGATTCCGTCTTTTCATTGAGTCCTTGATTTCTTGGATGTTGTGGGTGAGAGGTTTTTTAGCTTTCTCATTTTCTTTGGATGTTGTACTGATTTCGTCCATCGAATCTTCCATGCCTGAGATCCTGTCTTCCATCTCTTGCATCCTATTTTTCATACTCACATCCGTAGTTCCTTTTCTCTTCTCTTGATTCTCCATTTCCTCTTTTAACTCTGACTGTGTTTTCTTTATTGTTTCCACATCTATTTTCATGTCTTGAATGGTAGTGTTTTTTTTGTACATTTCCTTCTCCAGTTTGCTTTTTTTTTTCCTGGAGATCTTTCATTGCTTTATCCTTTTCCTGTTCAAGCTGGGTCACCTTGGCTTGGAGCTCTTTAATGATGTTATTCGTTGTTTTGACTTGTAAAATTGTGGCTTCTTTGAATTCCTTCATAGTTTTAAGTTCTTCTTGAAGGGACTCTATCACTTTCCATAATGTAGAATTGTCATCGTTTTCATGTGTTTCAGTTGTGGTATGGTGTTTTGGGCTGGACAGAATAGCGTTGCTTTCTTTTGTTGGAGACATTTCGCTCTGTTTTGTTTTTTTTATTTGTCTGGGGCCTCTGGCCATGTGGATTTTTTTTTTTTTTTTTTGCTGTCTTCTGGACTTGGGTCCAAAGGGGGTGCTGTAGTGTAGGATTAGAGTTGCCTTACTCCACCCCTATTAGGTGAGTCATTCAGCCCCGCCTCCCAGGTGGAGATCTAACTAATCCAGGTGTTGGAACTGTGTACAAGTAAGCTTTGGTTCCCTGATGGAAGGGCCCGTACTAGTACAAAAGTCTGATATACGCCAGTTTCAAATATCTCGCAGTTTGCCCGGGGTTGGTTCCTGTAGCAGGTAAATCTGCAGTTCAACTCCAGTAGCCTTGCTGCTCCCATGACTTGGAAACTGGCCAGTGACCTCACCTACTGCGATCTGTGTTCTGAAGGCACTTTGCAGGGGAGCTCCGCTCACTTCCAATGGTCGCAACCTTTTGCCAGATAATTGAATGGTCTGTGTGAGACCTGGGAGTGCCCAGCAGGGTGGGGATTATCTCTGTGTGGTTTCTGAATCTGCTGGCTGGGTGTTAGGTTGGAACTTACCGGGGGTCTCTCCTTTTGTAGGATGGGTTATTCTGATTCCTGGGTCCAGAAGCTTCCAAGAATTGGAAGGGGCGTCCTGGTCTGTGGTCCCTATGTAGCTGGGTGAGATTTAGAAGGGGTCGTGCCCTTTGTACAGTGTCCTGCAACACTTGCTGTCTTGTGACTGTTGACCCTGCAATCACAATATGTCCGCGCCGGCCGCCACCATCTTGGATCCCCCCATTTTTATTATGTTGATCCTACCTATCCATGAGCATGGGAGATCTTTCCATCTTCTGATGTCCTCCTCAATTTCTTTCTTCATGGAGTTGAAGTTCTTGTCATTTAGGTCTTTCACTTGCTTGGTTAGAGGTACTGCCAGGTATTTTATCTTGTTTGTGGCTGTTGTGAAAGGTGTTGTTTCCCTAATTTCTTTCTCAGCCCATTTATCTTTCATATAAAGAAGGGCTTCCGATTGTTTTTGAATTACTTTTGTATCCAGCCACTTTGCTGAAGGTATTTATCACTTGTAGGAGTTCTCTGGTGGAATTTTGAGGTCACTTATGTATACTATCATATCTTCTGTAAATAGGAATAATTTCACTTCTTCATTTCCAATTTTATCCTCTTGATCTTATTGCTCTAGCAAGAACTTCAAGTACTATGTTGAAGAGATATGGCGAAAGTGGGCATCCTTGCCTTTTCTCTCAGTTTAGAGGAAATGCTATAAGTTTCTCTCTATTTAATTTGATGTTGCCTACTGCCTTGCTGTATATAGCCTTTATTATTTCTAGGTATGGTCCCTGTATGCCAGGACTTTTAGCATGAAGGGGTGTTGGATTTTGTCAAATGCTTTTTCAGCATCTAGCAAGATGATCATGTTTTTGTTTTTTTTCCTTTCACCTTGTTTATGTGGTGAATTATGTTGATGGATTTTCATATGTTGAAGCATCCTTGGATTCCTGGTAGGAAGCCTACTTGATGATGGTGTATAAAACTTTTGATGTGTTCTTGGAATTGGTTTGCCAGTATGTTATTAAGTATTTTTGCATCTATCTTCATGAGGGAAATTGGTCTGAAGTTCTCTTTCTTTGTTGTGTCTTTGAGTGGTTTAGGAATCAGGGTGACTGTGGCCTCTTAGAATGAGTTTGGCAGTGTTCCTTCTGATTCTATTTTGTGGAAGAGTTTTAAGAGTATTAGTATTAGCTCTTCTTTGAAGGTCTGATAGAATTTTGTGCTGAAACCATCTGGCCCTGGGCTTTTTTTTTTGGGAGGGGGGGTGAGATTTTTAATGACTGTTTTCTGTTTCCTTAGGGGTTATAGGGCTCTTTAATCTGTTAACCTGATCTTGATTTAACTTTGGAAGGTGGACTCTATCAAGAAAATTGGCCATTTCGCTTAGGTTTTCAAGTTTGGTAGAGTATAGATTTCTAATGTAGGATCTAAATATTCTCTGGATTTCCTAAATGTCTGTTATTTCTCCTTTTTCATTTCTGATTTTGTTAATTTGGTTTTTTTCCCTCTGCCTTTTAGTTAATTTGGCTAAAGGTTTGTCTATTTTGTTGACTTTCTCAAAGAACCAACTCTTGGTTTCATTGATTATTTATATCATTCTTTTTGTTTCTAAGTTGTTGATTTCAGCCGTAAGTTTAATGATTTCCTGCCTTCTACTCCTCTTGAGAATGTTTGTTCCTTTACTTTTCTTCAGATCTTCCAGTTCCACAGTTAATTTCCAAATATGAGCTGTCATAATTTTGTTTTTGAAGGCACTTAGTGGTATGAACTGTCCTGGTAGCACTGCTTTCATTGTGTCCTGCAGGTTTGGGTATGTTCTGCCTTTATTTTCTGTGGATTTTAAGAAGTCTTTGATTTCCTTCTTTATTTCTTCCCTGACCCAGTAGTCATTCAGTAGAGACTTGTTCAGTTTCCATGAATGTGCAGGCTTTCTGTTATTTTTGTTGTTGTTTGAAGTCCAGCTTTATTCCATGGTGGTCTGATAAGATGTAAAGGGTTATTTCGAATTTCTTGTACCAGTTGAGGCTTGCTTTTTGTCCAACTATATGGTGGATTTTGGAGAAGGTTCCAATGCGGTATTGAAAAGAAGATGTATTCTTTTGTGTTTGGGTGAAACGTTCTGTAGATATCTGTTAGGTCCATTTGGTTCATGACCTCTGTTAGACTCATTATTTCTCTGTTTAGTTTCTGTCTCGATGACCACTCCAATGTTGTGAGTGGGGTGTTGAAGTTTCCCACTACTAAGGTGTGGGGATCAACATGCGGTTTAAGGTTTAGAAGAGTTTCTTTTACAAATGTGGGTGCCTTGTATTGGGGGTATAGAAATTGAGTATTGAGGTATCATCTTGATGAAATTTTGCTTTAACAAGTATGTAGTGCCCTTCCCTATCTTTTTTTATTAACTTCAGTTGAAAGTCTACTTTATTTGATATTAGGATGGTTACTCCAGCTTGCTTCCTGAGCCCATTTGCTTGGAAAACCTTTTCCCATCCGTTTACTCTGAGGCAGCATCTACCTTTGTTAGTGAGATGCATTTCTTGTATACAGCAAATTGATGGGTCTTGTACATGCATCCATTCTGTAAGCCTGCGTCTTTTTTTTTTGGGGGGGGGAGTTGAATCTATTGTTGCTGATGGATATTAATGACCAAAGTTTGTTACTTTCTGTTATTGTGATGTAAGTGGTGGTTGTCTTTGGCTTAGTTGCAACAGAGTTTTTTGCTTCCTCTGTTCTCTTGGGTACAGTTATCTTCTCTGGGTTGGAATTTTCCTTCTAGGATCTTCTGTAGGGCTGGATTTATATGTAGATACTGTTTATATTTGGTTTTGTCATGGAATATCTTGTTTTCTCCGTCTATGTTGACAGAGAGTTTTGCTGGGTATAGTAGTCTGTCTGGGCACTTACGTTCTCTCAGGACTTGTAGGACATCTGCCCAGGCCCTTCTGGCATTTAAAGTTTCTGAGGAGAAGTCAAATGAAATTCTGATTGGTCTGCCATTATACATTACTTGACCTTTTTATCTTACAGCTTTTAATAATATTCTTTCTTTGTTCTGTACATTTGGAATTTCAATTAGTATGTGGCAGGAGGAGTTTCTTTTCTGATCTAATCTGTTTGGTGTTCTGTATGCCTCTTGGGATTTTACCAGCATCTCTTTCTTTAGTTTTGGGAAGTTTTCTTCTATGATTTTATTTAGATGATTCCTGGACATTTGAGTTGGGAGTCTTCTCTTTCCTCTCTGCTTACAATTCTTAGATTCAGTCTTTTCATTGAGTCCTTGATTTCTTAGATGTTGTGGGTGAGAACTTTTTTAGATTTCTCTTTTTTTTTGGGGGGGGGTTGTTGTACTGATTTCTTCAATTGAATCTTCCATGCCTGAAATTCTGTCTTACATCTTTGTATTCTATTTTTGATACTCATGTCTATAGTTCTTGTTCTCTTCCCTTGATTTTCCACATCCAGGATTGTCTCTATTTATTTTTTCCTTATTGCTTCCACTTCCAATTTCAAGCCTGAACAATTTTATTCATTTTATATGTTTCCTGCTCCAATTTACTTGTCTTTTTCTGCCAATCTCTCAAATCTTTCAAATCTTGTATTGCCTTGTCTCTTTCCAGTTCAAGATGGGCTATGTTGCCTTAGAGGTCTCCAATGGTATTCTCCATTGTTTTCATTTGTAAAATTGAGGATTCTTTAAATTCTTTCAAGGATTGAATTTCTTCCTGTAAGGACTCCATCATTTTCCTAAGTATAGATTTGCCATCATTTTCATGTGTTTCAGCTGTGGTGGGATGTTTTACACTTACTGTGTTAACCTCGCTGAATTTTGTTGGAGTCATATTTCCCTTATTTTTGTCAGTTTTGTTCTTTCAATGATCTTTAGCCATCTGGTTGCCCTAAGCTTCTTGCTCCTGATGTCTTCTGGACCTGGTCCCAAGGAGGGAGCTATTTTGTGGAGCCGTATAATCTTGGTGGTCTATAGCTTAACAGAAGCTAGGTGGTTTCTTGAGATGTGGGGAGGGTCTTGGTGAACCTCCTGAAGTTCATCCCTTCCTGTTGTGTCCCAGCTGGGGACTCAGATCAGGGATTGGGTGGGATGAGTTATTCAAGCCTGCAGGGTCTTTGTATCTAGCAGGTCTTCCTAGTGATGTCAGTGGGGCTCAGAGGACCATGGAGTGTAGGCTAGAGCTGCAGTTCTCCTGCGGCTGACTCATGTGTCTGATCCAAATGTCAGGTCTGTGGTTGTGGTTCCCCCAGGTGGCTTCTTCTAGGTGGTCCCCAGGGCACCCCTGTGTCTCTCTGCCCTAAGCAGTAAACCCATGTAGTCTCTATCACTCAAGCAGGGCACAAAAGCGAAGAACTTGCTGTTTCCACACAGGAGCTGTAATGCAGAAGACAGGGTATCCCACCAGAAGGGGCAAAGTCCACTGGCTCCAATATGAACACTACCATCTGACTGCTGGGCTTGGATTCATTGGAGTTCCACAGTCTTATAACTTGACCACCTGTTATAATCTTACCTTTTCAGTGGCACTGCTGGTAATTTTTAGGTTGTTGGAGTGGCTGTGTGAATACTGGGTGCTCAGAGAGCCGGGAAGTATCTCTATCTGGCAGTTGGGGCTGCCTCCCAGTGCCCTGCAGTGATCAGACCTGTGGGACACTGTACCGGTGCAGGAAGAGAGGCCCTCAGCCCTTTCTAGGTGCAATGCTCTTCCACATGATTGTATAACCAGTAGAGGGACCTGTATGTTCAACACCTTTCTGGGTAAGCCTTGATAAGCTTGACTGGAGATAAATCTTGGTGATCCAGCAGTTCTCCTGTTTGCAATGCAGGCATGGAAGCTGGGTGCTCCAAAGACTGGTGAGTACCCTTGTCTGGGGTTCCAAGCTACTTGTTGGGTATTTGAGTGGCTCCGTGCCTGCCTGCATCCACAGTGGGCTCCACACTGGCCTCTGTTCCATACCTGGCTAAGCGCAGGCTTCTGCTTCATGAGGCTGGCCACTGCTCTGGTCCAGGTCCCAGGCCTCTTTCCATGCTGCTGGCCTCTGCTCTGGAAACCGGGTCTCTGCTCCACGCAGATGGCCTCTGCTGTGTGCCTCAGGTCTATGCCCCTTGCTGTTGCCTTATGCTCTGTGCTGTTCCCCAGGCTGCTGGTCTCTGCTCTATGCTGGTGGTCTCTACTCTCGAGCCCCAGGCTCTGCTCTGCAGCTGGTAAGTCTGTTTCCCTGAGTGTCTGGGAGACCCGCCCAGGGATGTCCACTAGTCCCTGGGTTCACCGGTTGAAACCCTGCCATTCCACGCTTCTTGGGTTGTAGCTCAGATTGTTTATATTTCTGCGATGTTGTAGCTATTTTCCCTGTGTTCAAAATGTGCCCATGCCGTCTGATGCAATCTTCGTATTTTCCATTTTTTTAACATGGAAAATATTTTCTTTTTAATCTTGTGAACTCTCTCCTTCCTTTGTAGATTTTACCTTTTATGTACACTTCCAAAAGTCCTTTACTTATTTCCCTTTTTCTCTTCTTACTTTGGAGTCTTCACTTTATTATAAACATTTACAGAACATTTTTACTTATTCCCTTTTCTCCTTGTTTTGGAGACCTTACTTTATTATCTCCTTGTCTCTCCTTCTGTCAGAGACTTAACTTTTAATATTCAAATTCAGAACTTCTTTCTATGACTGTCTGTGTTCATTTTCTTTACCTTCTTTAGAATCTGTGCACGTTTTAAAATAAACCTATTTCTCTTTTATTGTTTTCTAATTTAATATATTTTTCTGCATTTAATTTTCTCTAAACACCTTCCTCTGGGTAATGCCAGTTTCAAGCATATATTACTGATTCCATGTCAGCGCTTCAGTAATACCATGGCTCTGGGAAAGTGCTTTAAAATATTAAAAGGTCTCAGTGCTTAGGCCTTAGCTAGGCAGACTCTCAACTAGCTCATCTAAGCTAACCCGACCTCTTAGCCACATCCCACCATGTGGCTAGCTATAGTTTACAGGCCCAGAGTTGTGTCTGTCTTCTCCTTTGTCTCCTGGCACAAAGTCCCTCCATTTTCTTCTTCCCAGTGTCCCTTTCTCTGTCCAGAAGTCCCATCTTCAACTTCCTCTCCAGCTGTTGGCCATTAGATCTTTATAACAACCAATCACCAGTGAGATTCATCTGATACAACTCTTAAACAATTTAGGAATAGAGGACAGTGTGACCTTTTTGTTAGATTTATAAAATGTTAGTGTGGTAATGGGTCATAGTAATGAAAATACCGGGTTCTGTTAGCATTAAACTCACTGCAGTTTCAGCAATTAACAGTGGAATATACAGAGAAACACATTAATACAATGTGAATGAAAGCCACATCTACAACTTCTCTCTCTTTCTCTCTCTCGTTCTGTGTGTGTATGTTTTAAAATGTATTAAAATGATAGAATATGGTTTTTTCATCTTTGAGAAGTTAATTTGTATTTTTTGTTTTTTTCAACATTTATTTCTTCAATATATATCTCAATCATAGCCCACTTCTTCCTCCCCTCCCAGTCCTACCCTCCTATCCTTTTCCCCCACTACTTCCTATCTCCTCCTTTTTTAATTTGAAGTATATTTTCCCCCAACATCTCCCCTTTTTAGTCCAATAAAAGGCTCTTTTTCTTATAACAATAAATACAATACAAAACAATAAGGACAATTATGAAAAGGTATAATATACTTTCCCAATGTCCAGTCCATATGTATTTGACAACTAATAATAATATTCTATTATCTATCTCAATGAGTTTAAAGTTCTATACCTAACTCAGTTTCCATCCTAACTTGCATTACCAACTCAAAAAAAAATACTAGATAGCTATAGTCTCACAGCTAAGTTTTAAGTATTGGGCTACATAGGTATTGATCTTTGTACATTGATACAAAATTAAGATTATATTTGAGAAGTTAATTTGTTAACAACTTAGTTTCATGCAATTATTCATCAAAGTAGTAGTAAGGATGATTGTATTAAAAGTATACTCATTAATCAAAAATAATAGTACAATTGTATCTGAATACTGTGTAAAAATCCATCAGAGAAAATGCTCTTCGTCCTTCTGGTAGCAAGCTCTTCTGACTAAGGATAGTGATCATCTATCATAAAGTAGAACAGTCAGATTCTATTCTAAAGGCAGTTAGTGTCATTGTAAGATTAGCATAAGTAACAAATCAGTAGTCATTGATTAATTCAAACCTGAAAATATTGCTATAGGTGTCTGAAAATGTTTTCCAAAGATAGAAGAAAACACCAAATATTATATACTTCATAATGGAAATAATTTTACTGAGATTCTACATATTTACATTCACTAAATTAAAGAGATTACTTATACATAGTTGGATTCAGTAAGTCTCAATTATGTAAAGTCATATTTTATGAATGTGGATCTTATGCTTTTCCCAGTGGAGTTGCAATAACAGATTCATTTTACCAACCAAATTTTTAAAGGAAAGAAAAAAAAATGAAAGACATACACAGAGAGATAGGAGCAATGTATTTTTAAAGTAAACATATAAACATGTCTAATGTTCATTGAAAGTGTAAGTAAAATCAATTCATATTTCATGAGCTATATAATTTATCTAAATAATTTAGATAAGTAAGGCAAGCTATCTTCATTTCCTTAGACAAACAGAATAAACAAACATTAGAAATAAATAGCTTTCTTTTCTTAAAGTGTGACTGCTGCATACCTCAAATATGCTCTTAGAGTCGACAAGTACATGAATCAAAAAGTGCATATTCTATTTGAAATAAGGATTTGTACCTAATAAATCCCATCATATAGTCATTTTTTTCTATTTCCCGAAAGGATGAAACACAATGTGTGTAAATCAGTTCCTCTTCAAAGATACAAATATTTCCTGCATTTAATTTGTATAAAAACAATAGGTTCCAATAAATCCATTTTATGAAAAAGAGGTAAAAAAACTTAAGTATGTATAGGTGAAAAATATAAAATGTATAATCCTCACACTGATACATTAAGCTTCCTTTCTTATTCTATAGCACTTATGAGGCAAAGGCAAATAGATCTCTGTTAGTTTGAGTCCAGCGTGGCTACATATCAAGTTCCAGGCCATCCAGAACTGCATAGTGAGACGCTATCTCAAAAACAAAAATCAGCATCATTGTTGTAAATGTAGACTTCTTAACAAAGTTATTTCCAGCAAACCCAGAAGTAAAAAAGACAACAAGAAAATAGTGGGGTTAATTTAATTTAATTTTTAGAAAAAAAAATTGTTAGGTTTTTTTAAATTACTAAAATCGAGTGTGGTTAAGCTAGAAACAGAATTTTCTGTGACTTATTTCCTAAGTTTTAAATTTTCAGACACCATTTTATATATTCTCGAATAGTAAAGATACATAAACTCAGCAGTACTTTTACTTTATTTCATGTTTTTTTATGTAATGCTGTCATTCAATACCAGTAACAAAACACTTCAAGATCAACAAATCAATGACTTTTCAATTCAAATTTGTGTTAAGTATAGGTAAACCAACAGTTATGGACAAGTGCCGTGATTTTTCTATGAAATTTGATCAATAAATATACTTTCATATTAAATAAGACTTATCTTTAAAATCTAATTAATGTTCCAACTTTAGAATTATAAGAAAGGATGACTTAATTAGCCTTAATTATCAAGGACAGCCTGATCTTCCAGCCATTTGGATACCAGCCCAGTGGACTGCTGAACTCAGGTGCCTAACCCCAGTTGCGGGATCATTTAAGAACACCATCTGTTTTGAGCTCTGCTTGCCTTTTTCTATTCCCTGTGCTCAATTTGTTAAAATAATTCTGCTTCTTTTATGCATTTAATGCCATATTAGATAAAACTGTGAAGTAAGTGCCATCTCCCCTTGTTATCAACCCATTTCCCCTCTTAACTTCTGTGTGACTTTCTAGAAGTTTTTTGAGTCATTCCATATGTGTTCAGACAGTTCCAATTCTCCAACAGCACTAACCCATCCTCAGGCTGGCATGCCTAATAGCCCTTTCACCTCTAAATGCTGACTTAGCTTCCAATTGTTTCAGTCAGCATTCTTCGTTGTAAGTTATAAAAACAAAAGTTTGCTTATTTGAGTGTAGCATATTGGAAAAATTCTCAGTTTAATATATTTGTGGAAGCCTAAATTGAGTTATGTTCTAGGATTGAGAACCAAAAGGGGGGGGGGGTAACAAGGTAATCACAGATTCTACAATAAGTTTGTTAATTTTGGGGAGAAAATAATAATTCCAAGATTTTCTCATTACATCTCAAATTTCAATGTCAGGTAAAATCATAACAAAAAGGAATGGGGAGGACCAACCAATAAATCCTACTTTCCCCTCATTTTTTTTTGGATAAATTTCTCCAATTATAAGATAAAGGCCATGATAGTTATAGAAAGAAACAGAAATATTAAATTTTATTATTATCTATGGAAATTTGTATAAAAGGATGAGAATCTCCTGAATTGAAGTAGGATCAAGAATTTTGCTATAGCAAAGCCATGCAGCACAATGCCAACATAATCTTCCACATGGTGAAGCCATTCTGGGCTCTACTAAGCCATATGTAAAGTTCTCTTGGCCAATAAAGGGAGAGAAGGAAGATTTAAGTATAGGAACCATATTACACCACCCTTTAAAGACACACACACACACACACACACACACACACACACACACACAAATGCATGACTTTTAATAATACAATGTGAGTTTATATTTACATATATATGACACTATAACATGTGTGTTTGATGTATGCATATATCTGTATATGTATATTCATATGTATATATATATATTGAAAGTTATAAAAATTACCTCAAAGGACATGATTCTTGAAATATTCAGGAAATATTAGATTTAAATAGTAACCAAATGGTTGTAAATTAGAATACAACAAGCTTCCATGTCCAAGCAATTGAATAGATATATATTTAAAAAGCCAAACTTCTCAGAGCTAAAAGGATATGCAGGAGTAGGTATTCTTGTGCAGAATGGGTTGCTGTACAAGTTAGCACATCATTGCTAGGGGCTGTTAAATAATTGACAATGGAATTTTGGAATATGAAAATAATAAAACTTAACAACTTATTGCTCTAGGAACCTACCAGAAAATAGTCATAGATGTATCAATGCAGTCACATTTATTATAGCATTCTTAATTTTAAAAATCAAGCATATGAAACTATCCAACAGTTGGAACACTATGTATTATTAAAATTCATATTATAGATGTGTACCAATGTTCTACATATATTAAAAGAACAATGTTCTATAACTTATGATTTAGATGTGCTATGTCATAGCTTTCAGTGCACTAAGATTGCCTGAATCTGAACACAATAGAAAATACCAAAGATCAAGCAGAGTGAAAGTGTATTTGCTTACACTTCAGGAGTCCAGAAATCCAAAATTAGGATGCTGCTAGAGTGGGTTCTTTATGAAGGTCTTGATAGAAGGACGACTTATGCATCTTCTAGAGACTGTTCGTTAAATTCCTCATGGTGATTGTTCACTCCAGTCTTGTTTTCCACAGTTTTCTCTTCCATCATCTCAGACTCTCAGCCATCTCTCTCCTTGACAGTATGTCTTTTATAAAGATTTCATCCTTGGAATCTGTCTAGAACTCTTCATCCACTTTATAGTGTCACTACTCAGAACTTTGAGTAAGAGGGTCTTTAACTGTGTATGGATTCTGTACATCTGAGCTTTAATTATAAGAATTCTTGGATTATGAAATGTAGCTATTGCTCTGGGAGTAGTAGCCATAATTCAAAGGAGCTTTTCTAGAAACCAATTCATCTTGCTGTCTCTGTGAGAAAAATCACATGTAAGTTAAAAACCATCAGGACTAAGATGGGTATAACCCTAAAGAAAGTTAAGATACAGAGTATAATCTTTTAATAATGACCCATGAAGTATGAAATTTATCTGATTATATAACACAAAAAGTCTATGCCACATTTGTACTCATACATCAATTATAACAGTGACAGCACAGCTTCCAGTTACATGAAGTTTTCTATCTCAAGCTTCTATACTGATCCCTTGGTGGAAAAATGCCTTTTCTTCTCTTAAACCAACTGAGGGTAGCTATTATGAAATCAGGGACTTCCAGGAGCAGAACCCTCAGGAATAGCTACAGAGAATTCATGTAGGGATCACAGAGGCTTCTCTAGGTGAAAGTGAAGAGTTTTGTTGTTGGCGCAAGATAGAGCAGTTGTAACTAGACCAGAGTCTCCTAACTTCAGTTGGAGGGTAATTTTCTCAAGTGTCCAATAATTTTGGTGGCCATCAAAGCCTGACAAAGAAGATTTGTTCAGTTGACAGCTGGACACAAAGGAAGTGTATAGCAAGTGACAACAAATTCAATCAGCAGGCCTTTATCAGCTTAGATAATTCAAGGGAAACGTAAATATGAAAGAGCACTTACAGTAAAGACTTATTATTGATATTCATACTTAACCGAATTTAGAAGTCCTTAACCCCTAGCCAAACAGTCCTGGAAAGGCATGTCATCTATAAAAAAAAAAAAATTAAAGAAAGCTATGATACTATCTGCCTTGCGCTGCAAATACTTTTCGTACTCTTTTCTTCCAAAAGAGAAGTTTGAGGATGTTATAAATACTATAAAGAACATCCCTCATCACCCCATTCCTCATTCTTATGCTGTGCATCATACAAGGAATATGCTTGCATTGCATAACAAGACATAGCATAGCATAGCATAGCATGACATAGCATAGCGTAGCATGATATAGCATAGCATAGCAGAGCATTGCATAGCATGACATAGCATAGCATTGCATAGCATAGCATGACAAAGCAAAGCATATGAATATGCTTGCATATTCTTTGGTCCAAAAGAATTGTCTAATTGTGGAAAACTGCATTTACTAGCTACAATATGATTTGCAAATAATGTACTAAAATATGAACAAGAATACTATTCTAAATTAATAGTGTTCTTTAAGCTTATATAACAATAAATAAAGTGTAATGAGTAAATTAGGAAGAATGTAAGAAATTATGAAGAAAATTGAATATATTATTCAAGTAATGGACAGAACTTATCATCTTTCCAGTACACACAAGGTGTATTGTGGCCTGATCTGAGCTTCATGAGTAAGAGGAATTTAAAACATTATGAAAGTTCCCTTTAATCTTACATAAAATTCTTCTATGTTTTCATTCACATACATGTTATAAATGTTTCTGGCATCTTAATATCTATAACATCTCTCAAACACATTATCTATAAATTAATTATGTTTTAATTGGAGATTATATTTAAATGTTAAAAGGTATGAATTATGCTAAGGCTCATACTCATATTTAAAATGTTTTTCTTACTAGTTTATAAATTATACAGAATCAAAAGCTGGATCACTCTTCTATTCATATATACTGTACTGTTATTGTCTCAGGATGTGAGAAAAAAACTATTACTATGATGTGGGTGAAATATACATCATTATTATATCTAGCTATAAATGTCTTAGCTATTCTTCCTTCCTCTACTCTTCTGAGGCAAAATGAAAAAAAGAAAGAAAAAACAGTAGGAAAAATAAATAGAAAATGATGATTTTGTCACTTATCACTTGTCATTATTGATCTTTTTAGCACCTATAAATAGTAGGTTTTCATACATGATCTTGTCAAATGCTGTAGAAAATAAAGAAAAAAATTATACCTTGAAAATTTCTACAAATATCTAGATATTGATAATCACATACACTGGGAAGTTTTGTTAACATATATACTGAAAACTAATAAGAGTTTTTTATCTTAGCCATTCTGACAGGTGTGAGATGGAATCTCAGAGTTAAAAACTCAAATGACAGCACATGCTGGCGAAGTTGTGGAGAAAGGGGAACACTCCTCCATTGCTGATGGGAGTGCAAGCTTGTATAACCACTATGGAAATCAGTCTGGCATTATCTCAGAAAACTTGAAATAGCTCTACCTCAAGACCCAGCCATACCACTTCTGGGTATACATCCAAATGATTCCTCATCATGCCATAAGGAACTTTCCTCATCTATGTTCATAGCAGACTTATTTGTAATAGCTAGAAACTGGAAAAAAACCCAGATGTCCCTCAACCGAGGAATGGATTAAAAAACTGTGGTACATCTCTACAATGGAATATTACTCAGCCTTTAGAAACAACGCTGTGGTGGTGTACACCTTTAATCCCAGCACTTGGGAGGCAGAGGCAGGTGGATCTCTGTGAGTTCAAGGTCATCCTGGTCTACAAAGTGAGTCCAAGACAGCCAGGACTACTTAGAGAAACCTTGTCTCGAAAAATAAAAAAAAAAAGAAAGAAAAGAAAAGAAAAAGAAACAATGAAATCATGCAACTTGCAGCCAAATGGATAGAACTAGAGAAGCTCATCCTGAGTGAGCTAACCCAGACTCAGAAGGATGCACATGGCATCTATTCACTTATAATCAGATTTTAGCCATATATCACAGGATAACTATTCAACCAATGCACCAAAGGGAACAGGAACATAGACTTTGTTACCTGTCAATGAGACACTTTGCCCTAGTGATAGAGTTGGTTGGTCTGCCTTATAGGCCCCCAGTGTGTGAGGAGGCTCTTGGCCCTCATATGACTGCTGAACTGGGGCAGGGGACTGATATGTCGGGACACTCCACTCCAGAGGAGTGGGATGGAAGGGATAGGGTGTAGAGGGTGGGAGGGCTGGACTGGGAGGGGTGGAAAGAGGACACTGTGATGGAGATGTAACCTGAAGTAATAAATAAACATTTAACAAAACAAATAAGAAATGAACATTTTGGAACTTGAAACTGTAGAAAATTAGTATGTGTTGTAAGAAGTGCATCACTTAAGAAAATCATACGTTATGAAATCAATTTTATCCTCTTTTAGCTATGGTAAATTTAATCAACTGTTCCAATTTTCCTTAGGAAACAAAATGTTCCAAAATCCAAAATAGTTTTCCTGATGAATAATGTGCAAAATACGATCTGTACAGAGCATGTAAGGAACTATAAACTACAATTATTTCTAATTAAAGGTAGTTATGCCTAGTGGTCTATGCAAAGGTCAATATAGCAACACATAGAGTAGATTATTTATTTTATTTTAATTTTTTCATGTTTATTTATTACTCAGGTTACATCTCCATCACAGTACCCTCTTTACACCCCTTCCAGTCCTGCCCTCCCACCCTCTCCCCCCATCACTTCCACCCCACTACTCCAGAGTGGAGTGTCCCTACATATCAGTCCCCCACCCCAGTTCAGCACTCGTATGAGGGCCAAGATCCTCCTCATACACTGGGGGCTTACTAGGGCAGCCCCACTAGGGCAACGTGTCTCATTGACAGGTAACAAAGTCTGTGTTCTTGTTCCCTTTTGGTGCATTGGCTATAGTATAGTTATCCTGTATTATATGGCTAAAATCCAACTATAAATGAATAGATGCCATGTGCATCCTTCTGTATCTGGGTTAGCTCATTCACAATGAGCTTCTCTAGTTCCATACATGTGGCTGCAAATTGCATGATTTTGTTGTTTCTGGTGGCTGCGTAGCATTCCATTATGTAGGTGTACCACAGTTTTTTTTTTTTAATCCATTCCTCGGTTGAGGGACATCTGGTTTGTTTCCAGTTTCTAACTAATACACATAAGGCTATTATGAACATAGATGAGGAAATGCCCCTGTGGTTTGGTGAGGAATCATTTGGATGCATACTCAGAAGTGGTATGGCTGGGTCTTGAGGTAGAGCTATTCCAAGATTTCTAAGATATCACCAGAGTGATTTCCATAGTGGCTGTACAAGCTTGCACTCCCACCAGCAATGGAGTAGTGTTCGCCTTTCTCCACAATTTAACAAGTATGAAATTATTGTAAAATTTTGAACACCAGGAACTTGTTTACAATATTTCACATGTTGACTAATTTATTTTGGAATAAGATTCTGAAATGATGGTGTGATAACAAAAATGTATCTTGTTCTCATAAAAGGCAGTGGATTCACAAATATCAAGTGATAGGAAAAATCACTAATATGTGCAAATAGTTAATGTAAAATTGTTGATTCTGTAACAGCCAATTTTGATATCTGAAAATAAAAGGAAAATGATCATAGAGACAGGAAAATTTGTTTTTCTTTATCTTTGACTGCCAAGGTTAAACTTCTTGCTGGTGTGTCATTTTCAAAGCAACTACAGCCTGAGATTATTAGCAAGGCTTTAACCATATTTTAGATAAGTACTTTCTTGGAAAACTCTTTTTGAAGTTTTGCAGCATGTATATTGCTTTGGAAAGATTAGTTTACTCTCAAACATTGGCTAAAAACAGGTAATAATTATATCTGCTCAACTATTATTCTGCTTACTATATATGAGGATTGTGTATTTTCTCCCATAGAAGACAAGGAATTAAGTCAGATCTTTCATGTCGTCTGAAACTTACAACTGCACATGAGGGCCCCTTCAAGATCCTGCTGATCTGATTAATAAGTAAAGTTGCATGGTTGCATTATCCACTTCACTTTGAAAGGAAAAACATCAGACATGATCAAAACCAGCCTCCCTGTGACAGCATTGTCAGGCAGGACCACTTTTCAAATTCTAACAGAAAATGTGAATGAGAATTACAGTTTCCCAGAATTGTTAAATGGGTATCTAATAAAGGAAATCAGATGTTCATTCCATTTCCTCCCTTTCAGAGCTAGGGAATTCAATAAAGGTATCAGTAATTTTGAATGCAAACAGATCTGGCTTCCTGCTACCACCTGCCTAAGTTAATTCACCCTGGCTTATACATCAACAGAGAAACATTGTTTTCTTCTAACCTCTTCATTTTGAAAAATGTTTGAAAGGATGATTTTAAATAAAACATTTATTATAGTAGAAAATGAATATGATACACCTTAGATATTGAAAAAATACACTTTTCAGTACAGAAAAAGTCTGTAATATTTAACCCCTACAGCAAAGTTTGCTAAATAAATGTTAATCTGACACTTGTCCACATTATATATTACATGTCTTCTGTATGCCAGCCCAGACCATGTTCTGAGCTACTAGAATATAACAATGAAAAAAACCCACAAGAAATGACTCAGGGTTTTTATTATTATTATTATTATTATTATTATTATTATTACTATTATTACAATCTTCTACTAATGGTAGAAAAATAAATAAAGAATGTAGATTTGAAGATCACTGTAGAGTTCTTAGCTTCCCTTTCAGTATTATGAGAACTTACTGCAAGATTAAGAAACAGGATTCTGGTCACTTGTGTATATTATCATATCGTCTGCAAATAGGGATAATTTAACTTCTTCATTTCCGATTTGTATCGCCTTGATTTCCGATATAAATCAGAAAGGAAGAAGTTAAATTATCCCTGTTCACAGACGATATAAGTAAGTAACCCCCAGAGAATTCCTACAGCTGATAGACTCATTCAGCAACGTGGATGGATACAAAATTAACTCAAAAAAAAAAATCTGTAGCCCTTCTTTACACAGAAGATAAATGGACTGAGAAAGAAATTAGGGAAACAACACCCTTCACAACAGTCAAAAATAATATAAAATATCTGGAGGTAACTCTAACCAAGCAAGTGAAAGACCTGTAAGACAAGAACTTTAAGCCCTTGAAGAAGAAATTGAAGAAGATATCAGAAGATGGAATGATCTCCCATGTTCATGGATAGGTAGGATCAACATAATAAAAATGGCCATCTTACCAAAAGCAATGTACAGATTCAATGCAGTTCCCATCAAAATACCAATACAATTCTTTACAGGCCTCAAAGAATAACTGTCCACTTTGTATGGAAAAACAAAAAACCCAGAATAGCTAAATCAATCCTGTACAAGCAAACTGGAGGTATCATCATCCCTGATTTCAAGCTATACTACAGAGCTATTGTAGTAAAGACAGCATGGTACTGGTATAGAAACAGAGAAGTGGATCAATAGAATCGTATTGAGACCCAGAAATAAACCCAAACACCTATGGTCACTTAATTTTTGACAAAGAAGCAAAAACCATACAAGGGGAAATGGACAGCATCTTCAAGAAATGGTGCTCGTCCAACTGGATATCATCATGTAAAAGAAGGCAAATAGACCCATATTTATCACCTTGCACAAAACTTAAGTCCAATGGATCAAAGACCTTAACATAAAACTGGACACACTAAATGTAATAGAAGATAAAGAGGGGAAAAGCCTGAAATTTATTGGCATAGGTGACAACTTCCTGAACAGAACACCAATAGCTCAGGCCCTAAGACCAACAATCAATAAATGAGATTTCATGAAATTCAAAAGCTTCTGTGAGGCAAAGGACACTGTCATTAGAAGAAAATGGCAGCCTACAAATTGGAAAAAGATCTTCACCAACCCCACATCTGACAGAGGGCTAATAACTAAAATCTATAAAGAACTCAAGAAATTCAACACCAGCAAACCAAGTAACCCAATCAAAAAATTGGGGAATATATCTAAACAGAGAATTCACAAAAGAGGAATCTAAAATGGCCAAGAGACACTTGAAGAAATGCTCAGTATCCTTAATCATCAGAGAAATGTAACTGAAGATGTCTCTGAGATCTCTGAGATTCCATCTCATTCCTGTCAGAATGGTAAGATCAAAATCTCAAAAGACAGCATATGCTGGCAAGGCTGCAGATAAAAGGAATACTTTCACATTGCTGGTGGGAGTGCAAACTTGTACAACCACTATGGAAATCAGTCTGGCGACATCTTTGAAAACTTGGAATAGCTCTACCTCAAGACCCAGCTATACCACTAGGGCATATATCCAAAAGATTCCTCACCAACCCACAGGGACATCTCCTCAACTATGTTCATAGCAACTTTATTTGTAATAGGTAGAAACTAGAAACAAACCAGGTGTCCTTCTACCGAAGAATGAATAAAAAAAAAAAAGTATGGTATATTTACACAATGGAATACTACTCAGCTATCAGAAACAAGGAAATCATGCAATTTGCAACCAAATGGACAGAACTAGAAAAGCTGATCATGAGTGAGCTAACTCAAACTCAGAAAGATACACATGGCATATATTCACTTATAACTGGATTTTAACTATTATAGTAAAGGATAACCAACCTACAATCAATAGACCCAAAAGAGCAGAAAGAAGAACTTGGTTACATCTCCATGGGACATCCCACCCTAGTGGAACTGCCATGTATGCCTCCTGTGCAAGAGGAAGCTCTTAGACCTCATGTGTCTAAAGAACTGAGGGAGGCTGATATACAGAGACACCCCACATGGGAGGGATGGGATGGATGGGAGAAGGGGTAGAGGGTTGGAGGGAGGGGCCCAGAGGTGGTAGAGGTAGGTAGGGGTGGCAAAAGAGATGTAATGAAGTAATAAACAAACAAACAAACAAAACCAACAGGATTGTGGAAATGTTCTTATGTGGGCTTCTGTGTTCAGTGTAGCCAGTTGGATAACCAATGTATAGTTAAGCAAACAAACTGAAATTATGACAAGCTTTGAGGTAACAGATTAAGAGTATGAAATGAGTAAGATGCCCTGGTTTTAACATCTAAAGAAAACAAGAACACAATTTCTATTGGATCAGTGGCTTGGTATGAGATAAATAAATGTGTGAAGACTGACCACAATGTTTAGCTCTAGATCCCTGGGAAGTGGGAATTGCATTTTCTGAAATAAACCGAGAGAAAGATAATAACGTATTTTTCTTAGAAATAAAGAGCAGAGTGAGGAAACAAAGAGAATCTGACTAGCAGCAATCTCTAACCTGTAGCCCACATACAGACTGTGGGTTAGAATAGCGTTCAATGTGGCTCAAAACAGTTGAAGTACAAAATTATATATTACGGTGTTGAAAGTTAGATACTTACGTATGGTAAAGTTCTAAAAAATAAATTTGAATTGACAGTTAGGAATGTAAATGTGAAGTACAAAGACATGCATATATCTAAATATGTGTGTATGTAGTTCCTGCTTATATATACATACAGGCACACACACACATATAAATGAACTTTAATCCCGTGCATTGATGATTTTGTAAACTAGGAATAAATGAGAATCATCAGTAGAAGAAGTGTAGAGGAAAATGTAAATGGGTAATAATTGAGAACTGGCACATTTCTCTACTGAGACCTTGAGACTACTGAAAGAAATCCCAGAAAAAAAGAAAAGCAAAGTAGCTGTTCAATGAGGTAGTAAAAAAACAGTATACTCAAATATATATATATATATATTATATATAATTATATGGATCATTTGTGTTATCTTAAACATGATATGTCATGATATCATTTCATTTTTAACAGCTTAAGCTATTACTGTGTGATATAGGTCATGTTTTATAAAAATATGTCATATAGTACATGTGTATATTTAATATATTATAGAACATACTTCATATTGGACAAGATGCACAGAAGAAATGAAGGCTGAATATGATGCTGTCTTGTGTCTGTTACAAGCCCTCCCTCTAGTGGAACTGCATTTTATACACCTGGAGATCTTGTATTTGCTACGCAGTTGAAGCTCCCTTCCATATTCCCCTCTTATCATTCAGAAACGCAGAGGAAAAACAGAGCCAAGATAAATATACCCTATAAGATCTGGTAGTGCTGCCTGGTCTGCATTTTCAAGGCAACGTCATAGGCTTCTCTCCCTTGACAATCTTCATCTAAATAAAGCCTAGCCTGCAACCTGTATCACAATGATTCCAGGCATAGAAAAATTTCCAGACAAGCTCAGGTTTAGCTAGGAAAAGTTATTTCCACTTGGATTTTCCTTCAAATCTCAGTAGAAGAAAGTAACCAGTCTTTGGTTATTGCTTTGAAAATTATTTTCTCTTTCTGCCTACTGTACCCTACTTAGAAGAATACATGATTATTCATTCTCTCTCTTTCTATTGTGTAGTCTTGGTTGTCTCAAAAATTTAATGAAGGAAAAGACTCTCAGCAAGTACTGTGGAAGGCTGTACTGAAGTGCTATTTCCAGAAGAAGGGTACTATGATGAAGAAAAGGTAGGAAAGTACTGATTATTAGAGTTATGACCTTAAGTCCTAGATATAGCACAAGTACCATTCCTCTTTAAGGATTAAGTGGTAGGAGTAGTCATGGATACCCTTCTTTGGCCTTATTTTCATTGCTTCAAATTCTTTTTTTCCCCCCTGTGGGCCTCTATATTTTTTTCTTTATTTTTTATTTCTTCAAGTTACATCTCAATCGCAGTCCCCTCTCTATTCCTCCCTCAGTCCGACCCTGCACCCTCAACCCCCCATCCTCTTCCCTTTTTTTTTTTTAAGTTTAAGGTATATCTTATTTCCCCCTACAGTTTCCCCTTTCAGTCCAACAAATGGCTCTTTCTCTAATACAATACAAAACCACAGAGGTAATTAGGCCACAGTTATGAGGGTTATATGGCTTACCGTACATTCCCGATGTCCAGTTCATATGTATTTGGCACCTGACTTTAACATTCTACTATCTAACCATCTCCATGAGTTTAAAGTTCTATATCTAACTCAACATTCATACTAACTTGCAACACAATTTTAAAAGCATCTTCTTAGATCTATAACACTCTTTTGACTCGTAAACACATCAAAACTTAATTATGAGACTCTAGCTATCTGTTCTTCAACCACCTCAGAGACCTGAGAGGGATAAATATATCTGATTTTATAGGAAGTACAGGGCCTGCAGCTTCCCATACTAAGAAATGACATACCGGTGCCTGCCTGGAAAGTTCCCATTTTCTCTCCATACATTACAGCATCGATCTTCAGTTGTTTGGCCCCGTTGATGACAGACATTGATTGTAGAGCAGAAATTATGAAGGACTTGCCTACCCTGTCTTGGCAGAGCTAGGCTGTCAACTTACCTGCTTCCAGATTTTGTCCTTTTTAGACAGAATTCTGTCTACAGTTGGAGCAAGGGGCTTTTCCTACCAAGAGATAGGCTTGCGACTAATTCAGTCATCTCCTACTGGAGATTCTTCGATGCTTATCTTCTACTTGGGGTAGAATAGGGAGTGCTGTCAGGAGTTGATATGTCTTATATAAAAAAATCTAAAGTTACGAAAACATCTTTGAATGCCATATTCTGCAGATCTCTTGAGGTTTTTGAAGAGGCCCTATCTATCTCTTATATTAGGGTAAGCAGATGTTGCTTGTCTCTTAGCAGCTTTATTTCTGATTAGCTTACAAAATAACTATAAGAGGCTGTCATAGTACCTAACAAAATGATCGGATTGCATAACTATTAGTTTCCATTTCTTAATTACCCTAAACAGTTTATGACAATTAGTAGTAAAAGGCTGAAACATCACATTTCATTTTTTTCTTTACCTCCTAACCTTATAATTATTAGTAAAATCAAGTTAGAATTTGAAGCATTCAAATTCTAACATGATTTTACTACTAATAATTATGTCACCATCATTTCAATAGGTATATCACCCCAAAACTAATCATAATATTTTATTTTCCTAGTCAGTTAACCCCTTAACTAGGTCAAAAGGGTTGACAATGGGTACATTTGGCCCAATTCAGTAGGTCTCTGGCAATTGTACTGAAAAGCTGCATCTTTTAACTTTTGTAAGGATAGATTGAATGTCTTGACTGCTTGATTTCCACAGAAGTACTTGTTGTCATAACCCCTCTCTGAGCTGTAGCTCAGCAGAAACAGCAAAAAACTGACTCAGCTGTGCTCAGATGGCCCCATTTGACCCACTCCTTCCTGACCAACCAGCTGAGGGGATTTCTAACTGTATTGTTTTCTTACATATACTAAAAGGAATCCATCACTCCTAAAAGAAGCTCTTGATTGTTGCAATATCTTGAAACAGCAGCAACAAAACAAACAAATTCAAACAATGTACAAATATGGGTGGAAACGTTATTTTATGTCAACAAAGAGCATTGACTGGATTTATCCCCCACCCCCGCTCGCCCATTTAACAAAAATTTACCTGTAAAAACAAAGACTAGTAGGATAAAAGGTTCTTGTAGAATTAAACTACAGGTTTAGTCACAGTTTAAGATGAACTGTGAGTGGAAAAAAAAATGAGATCAAATGTGGCCATGTAACAAACTTATTCTGTACAAAAAAAAAAAAAAAAAAAGTCTTACTTAGTCATTCAGGCTCTCCAACAGTGAGTACTCTCATCTGTATGTTAGTGGAGCATTAATCACACATAAATAAAAATTATGTGCAGTATGGTATTACCAGTAAGTCTGAGTTTTCACTATTTTTCATACTAATAAAATCAAATGCCTATCTTTGATTTTTAATTTTCATTTAAAACTATTAACCCGTGAAAGCAAATTAGACATCATTATACATGGTTTTATTTTTTTTCTTTGACCCATGTTATCTGAATGTGATCCTCAACTGAAAAACAAGATTTTTACTTAGTGTTATAAAAGGTAGTACAATTTGAAAATGAAATAAAACCAGTAAGGATAACTTCATATAAGGCTAAATTTTGTAAACTATAATTCTATAAAGATACTAACTTATTTATATGAATGGAAAGAATTGTTCTTACAAATATGAAATCATGTTTTAATTCACCTGATTTTGGAGCATTTTAAATATTCTATCTGAAAATAATAGTTGTTGATCTCATTTCTATTGTTGAAATATTGAAGCATGAATAGGTCAGGTAACTGGCTTAAGGATATTGGATACTAAATCACTTTGTAGGAGAATATTTTCCAATTTTTGTCTCTTTAGTGATCAGTGCAATTATTCAATAACATGAAGGAGACGTCTTCTTCTATAAGGGTATGATGCTTTGATATAAGTAAATATCCAGATAGATATTTGGATAATATATAGGTTTGAAAAATTAATGATACAAATTATGGGAGGAATAAGAGGTATATATATTCACTGTATTTACAAAATAAAAATATAGTAGTGATTTCTATAGAGTTAATTTTCTAAACCATAATATACACAAAAATGTTATACACTCAGAGGTTATTACAAAAATCTGATGAAAACATCTACATATGGTCACATATGGTCTTGGGCTGATGCACAAGACATGACAATGGCTCCCACAAAATTCGATAGTACTAACAGTATCACAGTTAGTATAGTTGCCAATATAATATTTTCATAATTACTAATTAATATGTATATTATAGAGATTTATCTTATCAAAAAGTCTAGATTTGCTCTGCAAGAGTCCCATGATCATTAGGGTGAAAATAATAAATGTTCTTACTATTTCCATGGTGGAGGACAAATTGTTGCCTAGGTCACTTACATTAGTAATGTTGCTTTGAACATACACTTCAGAATTCATAGCTGAAAGTAATATATTGTAATATCAAATCATATTTATATACTTCCTCCAAAATTGAACCTAATTATACACTAAAGTTCAAGAAGTCACATTGGCCAAAAATTTTGATATACACATGGATGACTTAGGTGGAAAGATTGCTATATGTCACTCACTATGACACCAGAAAGATATTCATGTATCTGTCTGTCTCTTTGTAGTCTTTTCTGTGAAAAGAACATCATGACAAAGTGTTTGTATGCAAAATGAAGTTCTTGGAAACTTTCCTGACAAAATGAATGCCAGATGAATATTAACCTTTTTATATTATCTTTTCATTAAGTAAGTAATATTGGCTTCTCTATCTTTTTCAATCCACCACTTTCACTTTTTCACTTATTTTAATGCCATATACTCACAAATAATCCTTTATATACAACATAACCTTAAATGTTATCACCTTTCCTAGTTATTACAATACTTAAAAATAATGGCTATATTCTGTTTGAAATATTATCTTTAAAAGATTTACTCAAAGTGGAGCCATTACATTTTAATTGACCTTTAAAAATGTTTTTGTAAAATGAACAGTGAATAGGAGATAATAAACATGCTTATAAAAAGAAATATATCTAACTTAAATGCATTAGGATTTCATATATAAATAAACTATACTCTCTATGGATTCAGAAAACAGAAAACATCTACACATATATAAGAAAAATCAAAGGGAAAAAGATGGATGGAAAATACATAAATATATATAAAATATTTTAAATAAATATACATATATATGCAAAATACTTGAAATATATCATCCAAGAAATGTCACCTAAACAAAGTAGGGTTTTTTTTCCTTTTTAAACATGGACCTTTTAAAGTTCATGGCTGAAAAGTATTTACAAGTATATGCACATTAGTATATGTATATATTATAAATAGTAAACATAAAACACTAGTGGCATGCAAGAAATTATAATTATAAGGCACGTGTGTATGGTGTACTTTACCAACTATAATTACTGTTTGCTTAGGCCTCTGATACCATGGCTCTACTGCTTGTCCTGTGCCACTAGATAACATCTCATTATTATATTAATGAATGTCAGTAAATATGTATCAAGACTCCTGTGGAATAATTTTAATGTTCACATAGTCATTAAAATGAAAACCAGATAAGATGCAAATCAATGCAAGTTCTAGAAAAGGGGAGTAAATGGAATAAAATAGTTTATTTTATTTAACAGTCTTTGTACCACTTTTCCACTTTTATTGTAAGAACAACTTACATATATATATGTATATGTATATGTATATGAGCCTCAATATATAAATATATTGAATTATTTTTACTAAGACTTACAAACAAAACAGGATTATACTATAATCATCATAAGACAATTTACTTAAAGAAAGGTTAGTCTGAAGTAAAGTCTCACACTTTGATTGAGCTTTAATTGTCAAGATGAATGCCCAAGAAGTGGTTAAACAAAACAGGGAAATGGCACCAGCCAGGACATTTGGATGAGGATCAACTCCTAGAGGACAACAGATGCTGTAACCAAATGACCTTCCCAGGTGATCCATCCTTCTTAGTTTTATGAACAGCAATTCATTTTAAAGTTCCCTATATATTTACTATTTGGTGAATCTGTGCTTTTCTTCCCCATTACTCCTGCTTTCTTCATGATGTGGCAATAATATATCATTATAGTTTATATTATTGATTACTGCTATTGTAAATTATTAGACTACTGTGAATGTGTTTTATGAATATTCCCATAAATAAATGAACACATTTTTAATATGTAATATCCAATCAATATAAAACATGTCAATATAATACTTGAAACCCAAATAGCATCATATTCAGAAAGCACACTTTGTCTATTTGCATGAAAGGGGTATTTAAGAAAGTTTCTTCATGAATTTGTGTTCATTTTTTCACCCAATTTTATTCAGGCTCATATCTTGTTTCTATATATTGTTGCATTTAGAGTTTCATCAACCATAATCATAATTATTTTCCAAGTTTTTATGAATATAATTGTACATACATATATGTTTACCATTTCATTGTTCTTATATTGTGCAAGTCTATGAGAAAGATAATTTATTCATGTAAGAATCATAGCCAATATTATATTTATCAAGCCGTCATTTCATAACTAATTTCATCTGTAAATATCTATAATTTACCTCATAATCTCTGTGCTTTAAATTGATAACAGCTTGAAAAATGCTTGAAGAATTTATAATACTGTTCCTTATTCCATTTCTGTTTAAAGCCTCAAATTTATATCAATGTTTTTGACTTAGTGATCATTCACTGGAGTAAGAAACAAATTTCCTTCCCATCAATTTCCCATTTCACTTCCACATCTATCATTGAGTCTTCATGTGATTTAAAGAAGCCTTCTGTAACAAGATTTTGGTTCAATTTCTTGTAACAAGAAATTGACAAGACTGAAATCATTACAATGCAGAGTGTTAGAACTCAATTACACAGAGTAGAGTCACATTGATGAAACACAGAGAATCTAGTTGTTCACTCGCATGCAAGCTGTACTAGTTTCTAACAATATAACCTACTATGAGAAGACACAAATAGATACTCATGAAAACCTTGAAAATGTTGAAGGATATATATCAGAGTAAACTGCTCTAAGCTATTAGTCTCCTCATCTCTTCCTGAAGCAGAAACTGCCATTATTGCTATGCTCCAATACAAACTTTCAATGTGACTCTACATGTCTATGCTGTTACCAAATGTCTCTATGATATTTCAGAAAAAAGTTAGTGTTTATTTTGTTCAAGGTGTTAGTATTTTCAAACTCATGAGATCTTTCGAGAAGTTTAAAGGTATTTTTGTGAATTTTGAATTCTACTTTTAAGATTTATATGTTACATTTTACCATTACTTAGGTTATTTTAACAAGTGACAGTCCCTCGTTTCTACACATTGATTTTAAACATTCAATGCAAAATGCAAACCATTTCAGACTTTAGAGATTTATGACAGGGAAAATATAGGAAAAGGAAATAAATAATCCCTATCTAATTGTTACATAAACTATAATATCAGATAACCTTTACAAATATCTTTCAAACTTACTCCTTGTCTCATGTTTGCAAATGAAATAAGTCTCAAACCTGTCACATTGTGTGATTACATTGCATGCAGGACAAGTATACAAACCTAAATCCATGTGCAAAATGTCCTCACTCTTAAACACAGAATATTATCTCTAAAATTCTTAGGTGCAAATCAATCTCAACAGTCAAGTAAAAGTTCTGTTTTAGGGTTCTCAATAGGAAAAGAAGCAATAAAATGAATGTATACTTATGTGAGATTCATTAGACAGGCATACATGATAAGATCCAGATAGTTTAACAATGGTTGTCACACCAGAAATTCTGAGAATTTGTTAGTCACTCTGCCCAACAGGCTGAATGTCTCTAGCGCTAATCTGGTGCTGAAGGCCTACAGAATCTCTGGAGATCTGCTTGTTATCAGGAGATGCTGAATGTTTGAATAGTCTGGATCTAACATTAGTAAATGAATACAGCAGGAGTAGGAGGATCCTCTCTTTAAGGAAAACCTGGCTTACGTATAAATGTCAGGACCAGCCTGGGCTATATAGGAAGACATTATTTAGACATACTAAGTTTTCCATTTTATGTTATTATTTTTCATTCACCAGTGTTAATCATAATTTAGAGGAACTGTTTTGTGCCCATTTAAATTTTAAGAATAACCTTCAAACATTTAGGTCTTACACTGAAAAGTTATGCATGACCATAATTCTTTTCTTATTCTTACAAAGCACACATCAACTTCTTATGTCCTGTTTGCCCTTGGAGGTTCACATGTCATAAGTCTTTGTCCTAGTACCAAAGAATCTCCAGTGTGAGATGGTTGAATTAGTGGCAAGCCTATCTCTTGACATGAAAAAACTCCTTGCTTCAACTGCAGACAGACTGCTGTCCAAAAAGGACAAAACTTGGTAGCAGGGAAATCGACAGCCTAGCTCTGCCAAGACAGGGTAAGTAAGTCCTTCATAATCCCTGCTCTACAACAAATGTCTGTCAGAGAAACAGGACCTAAAAGCTGAAGACTAATGCTGGAATGTATGGAGAGAAAATGGGAACTGTCCAGGCAGTCATTGGTATGTCATTTCTTAGTTTTGGAAGCTGCAGGCCCTGCACTTCCTATATAAGCAGATATATTTATCCCTCTCAGATCTCTGAGGTGGTTGAAGAATAGACAGCTAGAGTCTCATAGTTAAATTTTGAGTTTTTTAGGAATCAAGAGGGTGTTCTAGATCTAAGAAGATGGTTATAATAGTGATGCAAGTTAGTATGAAAGCTAAGTCAGTTATAGAAGTTTAAACTCACGGAGATGGTTAGATGGTAGAATGTTAAAGTCAGGGGCCAAATATGTATGAACTGGACATTGGGAAGGTATACTGGGCCATTTAACTCTCATAAATGTGGCATATTTATTTCTATTGTTTTGTATAGTATTTACTGTTATAAGAGAAGGAACCATTTGTTGGACTGAAAGGGGAAGCTGTTGGGGGGAAGAGGGTGGAAGGGTGGGACAGGAAGGGGGAATAGGGAAGGGTTTGTGACTGAGATGTAACTTGAAGAAAAAACAATAAAGTATTTAATAAAAATAAATAAATAAATAAATAAATAAAAGTGAAGAAAAAAAATATTTGAAAAGAAAAAAAAAAAAAAGAAGGCTTAGAGTTTGGCAATTTCAGCCAGTGCTGGCTTAGTTTTGTCAACTTGACATAAACTTAAAGACATATTTAGGAAGAAGGAAGCAAAACTGAGGAATTGCCTCCATAAGATTGTCCTGTGAACAACTCTGTGAACGTTTCTTAATGATTGACTTGGGAATGCTCAGCCCACTGAAAAGTGCAGCTCTTGAGCAGCTTGTTCTAAGTTATATGAAAGAGCAAGACATGAAAAGCTTTCCCTTCATGATTTTCCCTTCATGATTCCTGCCTCAAAAGTCCCGTCCTGACTTCCCTCAGTGGTAGACTGTGATCAGGGTATATAAGCTAAATGAATCCTTTCCTCCCAAAGACTTTTACTTGGTGTTTATCACGATCTATAAAGGAGACTTGGACATGGCTCTGATCCATAAGCTAATAAAATGAAATAATTTAAACCAAGCATGTAGTTGATTTAAAAAATGAAATAAAATAAACATTATGAATAGAGACTGGGTATAATTCCCTGTCAAAACTTTCTATAGCCCACTTTATGCCATCTTCCCTAAAGCATTAGTAATATTTATGGAATATTAATTATAATTGGGTTACATTTTACATTTACTTATAAAAAATAGTTTAAAATAAAAGTTGATGTAATTCTTATTAATATATCTACTATCTAAGCTTCTACTACAAGGAAAATTAAACATTTTATAAGATTCCATCAACATTATTAAATTTAACCTAAAGGCATAAACTCTCCTTTTAGGTAATTTTTGCTTGCCAACTCCAGGCACATTCTCAGTATTTCAAACTTCTATCAAGGCCTTTATACTATGAAAATACTTGCAAAGATGGATTTAACATGAAGAAAATTAATCTTACAGGTTGGGGACTCTGTCTGAACCTCCTCTAATCCTCTAAGGGTTTATAATTTTAAATTCTGTTCCTTAAGGATTTATCTATTAGTCCCCACAAAACCTAAGGCCTCCACTGAGGATATTAGTTATATGATGTTATGACTTCAGAACTAAGATAGCATTGTTAACTCATGCAGTTGCCTTTGTAAGCACCCTGATCTCCATATAGGTTTGATTCGTCTTATCTAAAACATATACTGGCTGTGTTTTAGGTCATTTTTCTTTCCTCTCCCTCTGGACAGAAGAGGGAATGGTATGAATCTATATTGATTATTTCTTGCAGTCTCAAAAGAGCTCTGTGCAGGGAAATGTTTGCTTTTAACCTATTCCTTTGATTATTTTCACAATTATTCTTCCTTTCTTCGGTGAAGGTAATTTGTATGTCAAAGCAGTCCTTGATAAAACATGGTGAAAGTTATTTTAGATTCAGTCACAGCTCCAACTCACAGAAGTTCAAACATTCCTGCCTTATTGGAAATGAATGCACTCAGAACACGAGTAGAAGTGTTCATTGTTCCCCAGTATGTCCTTTGAAGTTTGCTGGCAAAATTTTCAAAGGGATTTCATTCCAACATACTAAATCTGAAGAGGTGCTGAAGTCCTCTTACATGACTATCTCCTTTTCTTTCCTTGTGCAACCTATCACTCAAAAGAATGAACTTGGACCAGTAGTCATCACCTGCAATTCCATGACTCTTAATGTTCTCCAATACATTTACCTATAGAGTTTATATTTCATTAAGTAATGACGTTCAAGCTTTTCACAATCATATCCATTAAAAATGTGTGTATATATGAGCAACACATTGAATATTGGTGAAATAAGTGATCTTGTTTTTACTTATGTTTGAGGCCATACTATTTCTGTTTAAAATTTAGCATTTTTAAAGTTCTAGTTATAATCTGAAAACAAGTGTTGTTTGCTCTTGACTCCTACACAGGGGCTGAATTTTTTCCTACTAAAGTGCAAAGTTTGTAATTTGTTTATAATTAGAAGAAATTATATGATATAATATAAAACCTATATATTATGTAAAAAGTAAAGATTTTTGTGTAAAAGCAGTGTTTTGAAAGACATCTCAATATTTAACTTCCACAGAAATTGACTCATGGAAAACACAATTGTGATGCAGCTTTGAGACCCATAACTTTTATCCTGAGTTACAGGCTACAAACTTTTACTTCAAGATCCAGATAGTAAATATTTTGATATGACATGTCAGGGTAATTTTGTTGTAAATCCTTAGCCCTGCCTTTGTTGTCCACAGACAATATGAACATGAATGAATGTGGCCATGCTCTAATATTAATAATCTAGTAAAAAATGAGTATAGTTTATCACCCTTGCCTAATATTAAAATATGAACATGAATGAATGTGGCCATGCTCTAATATTAATAATCTAGTTAAAATGAGAATAATTTATCACCCTTGCCTAATATTAAAATACTGTTTATTTTTCTCATAACACATATTACATTTTAGGATAATTTATACATTCAAGTACTTATTCATATTTACTTTTTTCCCACTTGATTCCAATCTGATGACAGTATAGTGCATAGTCCTTACTGTGTTTCTACTAATTTTGGTTTGTTTTCATTGCGTCCATAGTGCCTTCAATACAACAACAAATTTTTATTATGACTCTTACTAACTCTCTTAAGAACTAAAAGAATAACCTGCTGGCAAACAAGCCAAGTTTATTGATTTATGTAACAGAACAAACCATCTACACAGAACCTTACCAGTGTTTCTGGTCAAGAGACTGAGAAATATTTACCATATTCTGTGACCTGGACTGGGTAGCATTTTATTTCATTTATTTTATTTTTAATTAATCACAAGGTCACAGAAATTTGTAAGAATAATAAAAAGAAGACCCACAGATCATTCACTATCCTCTTGTAATGGTGTCATTTTGTGTGACTACAGAACATTAAAACTAGAAATTAATACTGGTAGCATTGACAGAGTCCACTCATTTTACCAGAGTGTATTCATTCATGTACTTGTCCTCATATATAGAGCTCATTGAACCCAATGATAATCAAGATGCCAGAGGCTTCATTATCACATCAATCCCTACTATTACACCTACAATCACTCTTCCTAGTCACATGTCACACAGATTTGTCCTCCATCTCCATTTTGAGATTGTTATCAAACTAGGATAATACAGTGCATTCTCTTTCCAGATTCACTTTCTCAGTAATTGAAATACCCTTTGGGCTTTTTTAACATTTTGGCTTTTTATAACCCAATAACTCATTTATTTTTAAATAATAATTCATTTTATGTCCCATTTGTTTAATTGTTGGTATGACAAACATTTATTAATAATAAAACAGATGAATATCAATATATTGATTTTTGATGAGTAGTAGTGCAACATATACTGAGTTAAATGCATATGTGTTACACTTCTGAGTGATTTCATGTTGAAAAGGAATTTCCAAATTGCTTTCATTGATGACTAAGTCAATCCTTTGATATTTGTAAGAGATTCAGTTTTTCCACATTCTAACTGGCATTTGCTATTGCAATTGTTTCATATTTTAGAAGTTTGGATAGGTAAGTTATATCATATTAGCATGGCTTAATTTGCATGTACAAAGTGGTTAATAATGCTGAATATCTTCATAGAAGTATTATGAGATGTACAATGTAACATAATTGTCCTTATTTTAGCATAATTCTAGCTTTGGGCAGAAAATTTTAGGTCCTGGAGTAGAATATTGATAAGGAAATTCTTGAACTACTTAACAGTCCTGAACTTCAGGAGAAAGACATTCGTTGGGACAAGTAGCTACTATTTTTATCTGTTCAAATTACTGTTTTGATAATATAAAGAAAGTGTACTTTTTCCTTGTAATCTAGTTAAGCCTTGCGTCAGAAGAGTTTGACATAGAGATAAGCTACCATATTCATACCAGCTAACAACTGATTAAATGGATACTTAATTGCCAATTACTTGAAGTTTGCCTTATTCTCTCTACACAATAACGTGACATGATTTTAGTAATATAAAATTATTTCAAAATTACCCAAATTAAAAACTAAAATATTACATAATAAACATTTGTCCTTATAGTATCACTATAGAGGAAAAAACACATCAACAAATGTTTTTTTCTTTACTCTTTATTAGCAAGAATTAGAATATCTTTGCTGTTACCACTATCTAATATGTTGGAAATTACATGGTCTTAGAACACAGCATAAGTAAGCATACAATGGCTATAAGTCATAACAGTGTCCTTTAGAATCCTTGCTTTGCCACTTAGCAGGTGTTTAGTCATGGGGTAATTTTTTTAAAACTTTAAGTGTATACTTCTGCATTATGAACTGAAGATCCTTTTAATTCACATAATAAATGTTGAATGGCATACTATAAAAATATTCTTTTTCATGAAAGTGCCACAAGTTTGTAGAAAGGGATGACCCTACCAGTGTTCAGTATTACTACATGCTAAGGAGAACAGAATGGTTAACAAGCATGAGTAACATGAAATTACATGTTTTAAGCAGGGTTTTCCTATTGACTGAGTCAGCAGGTATCCTCAGCTACTAAACTTCAAATTCCTCAGTGCAAATGGTGATGGTAGTGTCCTCCCTCATCAAGTTGAAACCAAAAATGAAAGCATATCTAAAGTTATCCAAACAATTCTGGGCACAAAGCAAAAGTTAGTTAATATTAAACTACTAAGTTCAATTGTTATAAAGATCTCTACAATGAAGGTTGCTGTCTGTCTGAAGATGACATTAAACTTGTGATCCTGATGTTTTCCTTTCAGTGCTAGCCTTACAAGTATGTCACACCAAGTTCAGCAATGATCATTTGTCCCTTGTTTTGTAATTTACAAAGCTTAACATTTCAGTGAGTGTGAGTCAACACCTGGCAAGTGTAAGACTGGCTCATCACTGTTTCTGTATCTGGTTCACTCACTTAAGCATTGCCTCCATTGGCTATTGTGAAATTGCAACATGAGTGGATAAAACCAGCATAAAATTAATATCAACAACTTAATAAACAACATCATAATTTCTTTTTATTAGTATTTTTCTAGTGTAAACTGGAAATTGCATGTTTATCATGAGTTCCACTTCATTTTTTCTTAATTAATTGCTTTCAGGTGGCTTTTTTTTTTTTTTACACAACTTAACATATTCTTTTCAAGGACTAACAAGTACATAGTTTACTAAAACTGACAGAGTAAGACAAGCAAAATTTCCCTATGTGCCCACTAATCTTTCAATTGGAAGGAATCTTTCAATCCATGATTAATTAATTAGTTAATTAATTAGCTAGTAAACAAATAAATGAAAAGACATTGACAGATACAGTTGTGCCTTAATAAGTAACATTTCTAAAGAGAAATGACAGGAAGAAAAAGCAGAATTCAAGCAATCACAACAAAGACTTGCTTCTTTCTTTTACTGTGGTCTCATTTTAGAGCTAAGAGCATGACCTGTGGAAACTATTAAAGTTTAAAATATACTCTTGAACATACCTGAAAAGTAATATTTGAGATGGATAATTTTCTTTTACAAAGTTAAAATGAATTTTGTTCCTTTCCTTCATCTTAGATTGCTTTTTCTGTGTACATTTGTGATGACAAATATTATATCAATAATATTTTAATCCATGATACTGGTTTATTTTATTAGAGTTTTGAATATTTGTCATGGAATAATCTAAATAAAAAATTATGTGATCAATTTTACTGAAATATCTTCCTCTGATTAGTTTTTAAATTGCAGATAGGTATTTTACAAAATAATGAAGAGCTATGAACACATTTAAGGACTTATTTGGATTTTATTTTCCTTCATTGATAATTTTCTCTTAGATAACCCAGTATCAGAAAGAAATATAGTCACTTAAATATCTTCTTTTCTGATTTTTCTTCAGGAAAGAATCCAGCTCTCCCAAAAGATTGCTAAAATACACTAATTTTCTTTTTCTTTTGATTATTTGTTTTCAATATGAGTAAGAACACAAACCTAAGTGATGTTATACTGATCTGTGTCAATTGTATTATTACTTATTTCCTATATTCTTCAATTGTGGACATATGCTAGAGAATGTATACTCTAAGCAATAAAGTATGTATAATGCTTGCCAACTGATATTATAGCTTAAAGGGGGGTTGAATAAATATTTGCATAACTTATTAAATTACACTATGTGTGTGCATCTGTGTGTGTGTGAGTACACGTGTGTGATAAGACACATGTGTAGAGAACATTAGTTAGTGGGAGAAGGTTCTCTTCATCCACAGTAGAGGTCCCAGTTATAAAACTCAGAACACCAGGCTTTGCAGTAAGCACTTTTACCAGGTTAGCCATCTCACAGGCTTTGTACATTATTATTCATTTTACATGGAATCAGAAAAAATAACATCATAAAAAGCTAGCAAAGAAGTTATTTAATCGTTTCTCAATCTTTATATAACCTCTGTCTACTTAAGAGAAATTTGCTGTAATGAAATTTTACCTGAATGAAAGACATAGCAAGATAGAAATGATCTCCCCATCTCTCTTTTTCTCACTCTCTCTTACACACACACAAATACACACACACACACACACACACACACACACACACACACACCCCACAACAGATACCTATACCTATAGCTTACTAAGAAAAGGCATAAAAGAATTATTTCACTATAAGACACAAGGCTAAATCATAGATAAAAACTGAAAACATCGACCTTATTTTTGCATTGTCACATGGACAGAAATGGATGCCCATTCTCTCAATTTGCACAAGGAGCTTGCCTGTCACATTGGTTGATATGAAATTCTATAAGGCTAAAATAATCTTAACTTCTGTTTTGGAGATGTATTTGTATTTGGCAGAATTTAAAGGATGAAACAATTTTAGCATTTGCAAACTTTCCTAATTTTTAGTCACATTGTTCTACAGTGATATTTTGTGAACACATTATTTTCAGCCACTAAATAAATACAAAGATAATGTCTTGTCATTTAAATTCATAAAAAGTAATTTACGAATTCATCTTAATTTATAAAAAATTGAGCTAGAGATATATAAGCATATATTTTACTAGTTGATCTTTTGGGGACATCTGGATAGCATTTAACACACTGATAAAACTTAGCCCCTATTAGAATAAAAATTCCATGCTAAGAAAGTTTGTCTCACATACAATTATATTCTGAAAATATCTAAAATCTGCAGCAAAATTGTACCCAAAGGTAAATGTGAATTGTTCTTTATGAAAGTTTTGAATAATATTATATATTTCCCTTATTTAATCTATAACATTGACTATGTTATTTAAAGTCTAGTAAATCCTTACTTGTTCATCATTTCATGTATCATAGTTTATAATGTTCCAGTAACAAGCACAAGTAAGATTCAGTTATGTGAGCACCAAGTATAAAAGATAACTCTATCAATAGCATGCCTAAACTAATTCAATATATGACATGTAAATAGATTCAGGAGATTTAACTAGACAGATGTAGGTTATATTCCCAATATTTGTATCATTAGACTGTTAACATTTCAAAATAAGTAATGATGCTCTTTGGTGGGTAAGACACTGATTCATTTCATAGTTCACTTTGAAGTCTTCTTGCTCATGGGAAATTATCAGAATCAATGCAGAATAGAGAGGGAAAAATCAAGAAAGTCCTGATAGAGAAGCTATGGCCATCCTTAATTAAGAAAAGCCAGAACTGTTTGGACAAAAACATCTAAACATTTATGCTATGCCTTGATTAGTTACTGTCTAAAAATTATTGTGGGGAATGTACTGAATTTGAAGAGCCCACTCTTTACAGCAGAGGCAATCTTTCAAAGAACTATGGCCATTAGAAATAGCATTTCCAATAGCCCTGACCTTCCTTCTCTTGAAAAAATAAATAAATAAATAACACATCAAATATTCACCCTATATTGGAGAAAGGTCTCACGCATGGTATTTAAAAGCTTATTTCAATGTTCTGAAGTCTGGTCATCTCCCTTTCTGAGGCATTCTCTGATTGAATAATAAAAGTTGCTGATGGACAATTAACTGGGAAGAAAGAATATAGGAAAGCAGAACTTCCTAGGAGGTTGTGGGACTTCCTGGGAGGAAGAAAGGAACCCTGGGAAGAGACAGAGGAAGCACTATTTTTGCAAGGAGACTTGGAAGAAGACAGATGTCTCTGTGGGCTCAGAAGGCTCAGAAGGTACAGAGAGTCACATGGCTGTTTGGGCCTACTTGGTCATATTAATTTAGGTGAGCTAATTGAGAGTCTGCCCAGGTAAGGCCTAAACATTGAAATATTAAAAGGTCTTGGTACATTTATCTATCAGGGGAAAGGGCCATGCTGGGTCTCAGCTCTCTCAAAGTCTGGTCAGGCCTCCAGATAAGGCCAGCCAGGCCTGCAGATCTACTACAACACCCCTATATACCTGTTTCAGTCTGTTTCTGTAGCTACAACACAGTACCGCTAGATACATCATATACAATAGAAGACTACTTGGCTTAAGGTATTAGAAGTTTGCGGGTTCACAATAAAGGAGTCACATCTGAAATGCACCGTCTTGCTGTGACATATAATAATGGCCATTGGTCCATTGAAATATTTAGGTCCCATCTAGGTTCACCTTTTGTTCAGTGTCTCATAGGTTGCAATCAAGGTGCTGGGTAAGATTCACTGTCACTTGAAAGCACAACTGAAAAAGAAACTGTTTCCAAGCAGCTAAGGGCTGTTACCAGTTGTCTATCATTGTATTATGTGGATTTTACTGAGGAAATATGAAAAGGTATCTATTTTGCACCAGTAGGGCATTGGCGGCAGCCTAAAAGATTCTTCTCCAGTATATCTTGTTGAACAAATGATTTATTGGTACAACTTGAGGAAGCCTGTGTATTCAAGCAATCATATCTCACAACCAAATACCCCATCAAAATTCACGAAATCACTAGTTTGCATTATTGGAGTGTCCCCAAAATTTCAGTCATCTACTGCAAACAAAAATGTTCTCTTATGACAGTTGTTTACTAATGTTATTACCTTAGAAGGTCTTGTGGTACTTGCCACTTTCCTTTCAGTAACTGTGGCTTCTCTCCTTCTTTCTAAGATGTACTAATGAAGTCCTGTATCTACACAATATGCTACACCTTCCTCTGGATTTTGTGTATTTGTTCATGATGTTCCCTGAACACTGCAACAGGTGATGAACATGTCTTACTATTTTTATACACTACATGTAGAGAGCGCTCACCGTCGGGCTGGTGGAAGGCGGAAACCGGCGCCATCTTTAGGGCGCAGCACATCGCAGCTCTCTGGCACGACACAATCAGGATTCTTCTGACAGCATTTATTGAACAGCTCTTTTAGATAGCATGGTGGAGAGGGACCCCGAGCTCCGGCAAGCGGCCGCTTATATAGCACATAGGGAGACTTGTCGAACCCTCATTGGCTCATACGGAATCACCTAATTAGCATGAGATCGCAGTGCCAAGAAACGCGCCTTGCGCATGCGCACACCAGCACAGCACCTCCGTGAAGAACCAGGAAGCAGGAAACCGGCGCCATCTTTAGGGCGTGGCACATCGCAGCTCTCTACAACTACAGGTTGATCAATACACCACTATGCCACATTCGTCTCTTATTCCAAGCATTTTTCCTGACTGTGAGTCTCTGAAGTAACCCTCAACCACCAAAAAAATTAGTTTTCCTCCAGGACCAGGGTTGACAGCAACAATAATCTATTGTTATTATTATTGTAACTATACATGAATAGGCAACACATTGATAGTCCAGTAATCCATTTAGCAAAAAAGTGTCTTCCCAGATAGGGCTTGTGACCTCTCCAGCCACAAATCTTTGTTATACTTACAGTACCAAACAAAAAATTTCCCTCATGTGGTGAATAGCTTAAGTCTACTCAGAAAACAATTAGCAATATGTAAAACATTTCTGCCACTATTGTACAAGCATGCCTATTTAGGTTGACATGCTTAATATAGCACCTAAGTTCCATAACAAAACTGGGTTATTAATATAGCCATTCTCCCCTAGCAGGCTTCCTGGTACTACAAAATCCAAACAGTTTGCAGGAGACTCTCATGTCAGCTCCAGCTTAATTGTTTCATGCTGTAACTAAAGTAAATTGTCTTTAAAAATAGAATCTTATAATTTTGTTACGGAATGGAAACAATAGCAATGACAGTAGTCCTTATGGTTTATGTGCATGTCAGTAGTCTGTCTGGCCATAAGTTTGTAGAAAGTTTGTATACCTTTGAATTTTCAGTCAATATTAGGGATTCTTGAGTGACATTTTCTGTCAAGAGATAGGTGTTTTGTGGAGACTGAACTCTTTATCTGCTGTTATTAAAGCTCATTAATTCTTCACACTATGCTACATTGGACATGGTTCTACCTCAAGGTTTCTGAGATCAGTGCTGATAACTCTATCAGTTTTCCAGAATGAGACTTCAGGCTTTTCACTTGTCACTGATTTACATTGGAAATTCTTGCAAGATTTGTAGCAATGTCCACAGGTGTCTAGGCAGGATGCATATCCTAAGAATGTAGCATGGAAATATCAGCTGCTTTACCTACAATATCATGCCTATATTGGCTGCTCTATGCCCAGACTTTATGTAAACCCATTAAATAGGCTGTCATGATGCCTGATGTCAAATAGACTGCATTTGTATAATGGCATGTATATTCTGACATTGAACTTGTTGGGTTACAAAATGGCACAGAAAACTATGAAGGGGTCTCATTTCTGTTCATTTCTATTATGTATTGACTCCCATGTCTGTTGACATCACAGTATGAAACCCAGTATTTGTCAGTTTTCATTTTATCATTGAGCTTCTACAAATCCAGGCTTCTCAATATAACACAACTATCAAAATAGATTATGACACATAAAACCTCATGAAGTACCACTCCATATACTGCTCTTGACTCTATTCATTGCTTGCTTATTCTTCCTCCTCTCTCATACTTTATGGTGGCAATGTTCATTTGTATCACTGCAGCAACCCTCACCTAACTGCTGTTCCTGCTTGGACAGTCTATATACCAGACATTGATAGGAATAATTGGTGTCATCTTCATTCTTTGTCTGGGTTCATGGTTGAGTTAATTACTGCAAGAGTTTCAGTGTTTTGATCGACCTAAATCCCAGAAGAATTTACATCATGGCGATAGCAAGGGTTACAGGAATCTTTCATATAAGCAAATCATTTTGCTTATATGAAAACCACATTTACAGGGTTTGATTCTATACAGAGAGAGGATTGGCAAAGAGACCTTCAATACAACCATTAATTTATAGAGTAAGCTGCTTTCGTCATTGCTGAAGTGGAACCAATGATGGATTCCACTATTTTTTTTATATACAACTAGAAACATTTCTTCAAATACTGCATGGTAGGAGTTAGATAAATTAGATTTAGAAAATATATAGGGGTTTCTGATACTGTCTCTTAATTCGGGGCATGAAGAGCATTATCAGCATGTGGACTAAAAACAGGAAACAAACAGGAGACTGAATAGACTGAAAAACAAGGTTGAAGTCAGGAAAAACAGGAAAGACTCAATAGACTGAAAAACAAAGTTGAAGTCAGGAAAATAGGAAAGACTTAATAGACTTGAAGAAACAAAGTATCTGGCCTGACATTGTTTTCAGCTGCTAAGTGGGCAGAGCCCAAATTAAGCTGAAACAGAGTTCCTCCTATTTAAGGACAGTGCATGGAGCCCCCAAAAAGAGAAGAGGCCCCTGATGCTAGAGAGCTCCAAGAGTCCTGCTGAAAAAAGGGCTGGCCATTGATGGCCAGCTCTCTCCCTGAAGCAGAAAGAAGCTGGTGAGCAAAGAAAGCCTGAGCAAGACACCAAAAGGTCAAGGACTAGACTCTGTGGCTCAGCTTTTGCCTAGAGGGGTTTGATCTGTCCGATCAGTGATCAGTGGCCTAGGGGAAACTGTGCCTGGCTTTAAGGACTGAGGCAGAGCAGCTGAGTTCCTGATTGAAAAGAAGTAAGTTGGCCTGCAGATGGCTGGAGTCTCCCACAGAAAAGAAAGCATGAAGCCTTATTTAAGGTGAGACTGCAATAACCAACTTACCCTGACGAACCTGCATCTGAGAGATCCAGAAAAAGGACTGCTAAGTGCGTTAAAGAATCTACAACAAAGACTGTGTTCCTGACGACTGAGGACCTGCCCCAGAGACTGTATCATTCTAAAAGGTTAGAAAAATAATTATCAATAGGTTTAGTGGATAGGTTAAAGTGGTTGTAGAAATTTATAGGATTAATAGTTAAGAAATTGTTGGTGTTTGTTACAAGCGAATTTAGTAATAAATAAATAAGTGTTAAATAATAATTTAAAAGTTCGGTTACACTGCATACTGAAATTCTTCCTATTTCTATTATTTGTGCCAGTTCTCTTTTGTAACTATTTGCTTTGGGGTAGGGATTTCCAAAGCCCTATCTATAACCTTCTGATATGCTGGTAACTTCTAATATAGAGGAACACAGAGCTAAGAGCTACTGGAACACTTAGCTAATTATCTCCCTCCAAATTACTTACATTTCCCTCAGTGAATCATTACTAAAGCTTCTATGTATATCCACCTGTAGATTTTGTCTTCTTCTGAATTATAGATCCAACCAGAAAGGGTACCTTCTATCATTTCTGCCTCACTCCCTACTTACTCACTGTTTGATTTTTCACATGGTCTCCAAAGATTTGGGAAGCAGAAATGGTGCTTTAGCACTGACCTAATTTGTACTCTCTTTCTCTATAGCTTGCCAACTTTAAGGAATGGCAAGCCAACATCTCTCTCTCATCCTCCCGTATGTCCACTTATCAAATCCAAGGATAGTGAAGCAGATAACAATCCACATATTTTTCCATCACAATTTTCCTTATGGGGATATAACTGTTATTCAATCTGTAGGAAATAGATAGTGGTCGAAGTCTTCAGGTTTGCATGCTGTTGACTGGAATTTACTTGTTGATGACAGTTCCAATGAGGCTCTGGCAGCTCATTGACAAGTGAGATCTACAACATATCTGTTCCTGCATCTAACCCACAAGAATCTAGAGCTTCAATTTGCAAAAGCAGTGTCTTATTGCAATATACTATGAGTAACATTCTGTCACTGTGCCATACAATTTAAAATGAATTGTATTTATTATTATAAGAGAAAGAGCCATTTATTGAACTGAAAGGGGGAGCAGTTGAGGGGAAAAAGATATATCTTAAACTTAAAAAAAAAGGATGGGGATGGGTGGGTTGAGGCGGAAGAGGGTGGGAGGATGGGACTGGAGGGGGGAGTAGGGAGGGGATTGTGATTGAGATGTAACTTGAAAAAAAAATTAAGTAATTAATTTAAAAAATCAAAAAGGTTATCCCATCACCTTGGCCACATTCTGTTTGTACAAAGAACAAAGGGAAACTCTCAAATTCAAGGGGAAGGTCTTACGAATTCATAAAGTATATGACCTATAAATCACTATGAGGGTAAAAGGTCCAACAAATGTATATGTGAAACTGATGCAAGAGCCAATTCTTCCCTAGGTAAGGATCCTTCACTCTATGGCTTCGTTGCTTAAACCAAAGCATCTGGACTAAACTTATATGCCAGTTTACTTAAACTGAAGCCTCAGAATCTCAGAGTACAGCCAAATGAATATGCGAAAGGCAATATACCAGAACTCAGCCATGAAATTTATGATTGGTGACCTGAAAGGAATATAATCGTTTCTTTCTAAACTTGACAGATTCGCATATCATTTTTTAAAAATATAACAACGTATAATATCCTACTAGAATGAATAAAAACACTATAAGGATGGTTTTGAGATGCAGATTGCTTTAAAAATTGTTCTAAAATGGCTTGTTTTTCCACAGACCACTTAGCAATATGAGTTCAAAGATCACTAGTTGAAGAGCCCATAAAAGGTCCATTATGTCATTTTATGTGCATCTCACTGCCAAGCACTCAAGATCATAATAAGAAATTAAATAGTTCAAAAGAAGACAAAGTTATGAAAGTTAAGTGGCGAGACAGTGTAATGCTCTGGTGATAAAGAAGTTATTCCAACAGTTTGTAAAAGCTGACAGCTCTTCTCTAGCTTGACATTAGCATAGCTTTGTCTTATTGCCACCGTAGTACACTGCATAGCCCACCAGAATATATTTTCTATCAATAACTTTAAGATCTTCCATTCTTCTCTTTCAAATTACAATTCCAATTGCATTGCCATCTTGGCAAGGATACCCCTTGAATGCCAGTGTATTACAATTAAAACAAACAGGCAAGGCGGGAGCTATGGATTAACAGTTCAGATCAGTTGCATGTACATTCATGGCACCTAGGGCTCAGATCCTAGAACCAAGCTAACAAGCCCAGATAACCTCTGTGGTATTTCCAATTCAGCGATATCCGACACACCTAACTCTTCGTGGACAGAAACATATGCATCCTCAGTTACCCACCCTCAGACATATAGATAAATAAATATTCTAGAAAATAATTTTCTTATCCATTTTAAGATCTTTATGAGGGTTGGGGAAGATAAGATTTGTTATCTTACATATACCTTTCTTTGTTTATAAACTTTTTTTATCTTTTGAACTCTCCATGAGAAAACACGGGCAATGTGAAAAATTTGAAAGTTTTCTTCTGTTTCAGAAACTATAAAATTACATTTAAAGGTATGATAGAAAGAAAAATGCCCATTTTTTTCAAGACAGGGTTTCTCTGTATAGTCCTGGTTGTGCTAGAATTTGCTTTGTAGACCAGGCTGGTCTCCAACTCACAATAGGCCTCCTGCATCTAACTCCCAAATTCTGGGATTAAGGGCATGTGCCACCATGCCCCGCAAAACATTCCCAATTTTGTTTCTTAATCATGAAAAGTAACTGGCATGCTGATTACCAGTTCCATCCCATTCCAGACTTGTCATAGTCGTTCTTCAACAGTGAACTTTCCCATAGCTATGTTTTCTTTAATCAGAGTGGTTAAAGAATAAAAAGTTCTCTAGCTTGAGGAAAACCCATATTTTCAAGTTTATGGATAAGTTACTGGTAACTTATAAGCTTTGTAACATACTAGTAAGTTATAGTTTTTTTCATCCCTATTCATTCATATTAGTGTACAAATGTTTTTAGGACAGCACCAGGCATATAGACAAGGCTTGTCTTGAACTACCAATATTCTTACCTCTAGTTCCAAAGTTCTGTGTTTTCAGGAACAAAATGCAAATGCTTTTATCAAATCCATTATTGATATGCTGGTAAATGTTTAACAATACTCCTATCAGATACATGGAAGACAGGAAAGGAAAGATGGAAACAGAAATGGATCAAAATAAAATAATTCCCTTATTTGAAATATTTGCCAATTTCCCATAAAATTCCTATTAGGACTAATATCTAACTTTAAAGATATTTCAGCATTTTATCACTGTGACAAAATAACTGACACAAACTATAGAGGACAGGTTTATTTTGTCTTACTAGTCAGAGGTTTAAATCTCTCTTATTTATGAGTAGGGAGGGAAACTTAATTGAAGAATTAGCCCCATAGTACTGGCCTGTGGATGGACTTTTTGCTGATTGCTAATTGATATAAGGGGATTCATTCCGGCACTGTAGACAATTACTGAATGTAAGCTTGGAAGCTGCAAGCAATCCAATAAGTTCTATTGCTCTGTAGTTTCTTCTTTAATTCCAGCCTCCAGATTCCTGTCTTGAGCTCCCTACCAGGATTCCCTGAATAATCAGCTGTAATCTGTAGGCTGAAATAAAACCCTTAATGTTGTTTTTTAAAAAAAATAAAATAAAATATCCTAGTCATTTGATTTACGAATGAATATTCAGGAGCCAGATGCTGGGTGAAAACCTGCTAGGTCAGAGAGACTGAGAAAACACCCAACTGATCTTCCTATTCAGCTGAAAACCCTAAATGAAAAAAGCCCATATCTAAAAAGATCTTTTTTTCTTCTCCATGCTTTCTTAGATATCCTCCATTTCAATGTCTCTCCTTTCTCTTTAATTTCTGTCAGCTGGTTTCTTGCTTTGTCTCTTGACATAGGGTTACCTTTTTAAATCCTGTGTACAGAAAGAAAGGTGTGTGTTAGGGTACGTCTACACCATAACATTTTATTTACAGTAAGCAGAAAGTTATTGAATAAAAGGCTGAGCCATCCTATAATTAAAAACAGATATCACTCTGTTTAATTCCTGTCAGCAGGTTTCTTGCTCTGCCTATTGACCGAGGGTTAATTTTATTTAATTCTGTGTATAGAAAGCTCTTAGATAACATGACTTCCATCTGAGAGGCTTTATCAAGAGATAATGGAAACAGATACAGAGACCCACAGCAAAACATTAGGCAAAACTCTGGAAGTTTTTTGGAAGAGGTAGGGGAAGGTTTTAGGGAGCTGGAGGGATCAAGGTCACCAGATGACCTACATAATCAATTAACTTGGACACAGTGGGGGCTCATAGATACTGAACCACCAATCAAAAGAACTTGCATGGACTGATCCTAGGCCCACTACACATATGAAGCTGATGAGCTGCTTGTTCTTCACATGAATCCCTTAACAATTGGAGTGGCGTCTATCTTAGACTTGGACTCTGTTGCCTCCTTCTTGATCCAATTTTCCTAGCAGAGCTGCCTTGTCTTGCCTCAGTGGAAGAGGAGGCACTTAGATCTGATGCAATTTGATATGCCAGAATGAGTTGCATTGGGCTGGGGGTGGGTATGGGGGAAGTGGTTAAGAAAGTGGGATTGGGAGGAGAAGAGGGGGAGGATTGTGATTGGGGTGTAAAATAAACAAATAAATTAGTTAATGAAAAATGTGCTAGGGGAGATCCATAAAAGTATTCATTTACAGTAAGTAGAAAGTTCTTGGATTAAAGGCATGAAAGACCTGGGAGAGGGAAGTCCCTCTCCCAACACTCGGGATATCATGGCCACCCAAAAACTCGCAAGAGACCTTCTTGATGTAATCGCAAGAGGTTTATTTCGGGGATCAGTGCACTGAGGATGCAACTCGTATCCCACGCTGGGGTAGAGGAGCTTGTGACGCCAAGCTGCCTGAGGGCGAAGGTTTTATAGGGGAGCACTACAGATTAAGGGGGTGGGGGAAATCACAAGTGGTAAGTACCAACTCATTCTTTAGTTAATTAGCAGAAAACACACCCTATACTTGTTTTTCTCGGGAATGAACCTAATCTTATTTCGCTATCTACTTTGTGGTCAGCCAGTTCCTGAAACCCAGGGCCCATGACTCGAATGACCTTCATTCTTGGTTCCACCCTTTTTATGATCAGCTAAGTTCCTGGAACCCAGCTGGCCTGGCTTCACTGCCTGCCAAGAGGGTGTCTAAAATTTTCATTCCTTTCAGGAAGAGCCATCCTATAATTAAAAACAGGCTTTCTAAATTCACAAACTCAGGGTTCATAATGTGATCAAATATCCTGTAAAACTTTATTCTTCAAATTACTTTTAGTCATGGTATTTATTGCAGCAGCGAATAACAAGCTATAAGAGATGTTGTTACCCAACGAGTCAGATATAGCTATGATGGGTCTGAACATGTTGTTTGTATAAAGACTGTAGAAGCATTTTGGCATATTGACCTGAAAAGCCATTGAATATTCAGAACTTAATGGACTTTTTCTATGACAGCTTGGAAATTAAGACTGCTTTGAGAAATGTAGACAATGGAGGCCTGACTTGTGAAGTTTCAAAGGGAAAGAAAGACTCTGTCAGGGATGTTCTTGTGCGTTTTGATAATTTAATATACTTAGAATCATATAAACGGCCACAATGAAACATTGCTTTTCCATCTTCTATGGAATGCAAACGTTCAACTGTGGGCATTAGATACTTCTTCTATGAAAATTGTGCCACTAGGTAGCAGATAGTGATAAAGTCAACAACTGTTAGTCTGGTTTATTTTACTTTCTTCGAAGGATGTAATTAGAGTTTATATTTCAACTTTCTTGGAAATTACACATGAATATCGAAATCATGCCAAGAATAGGATTTGTGACTCTTTATTCCTATCAGTCATTCTCAGTGGAAGATGACATTGTTTTCCCATCAGAAATTTTGTGGACCTTGGCATGATCAATAAATAAACATCTTTTTGTTGGGGCAATGACAGTTCAGAGTTTTTTCTTAGAAGTGACTAGTGAGGATAACCTCTTCCCTTTTAGGTTTTTTAAAATTCCACTGATGCTATATTATAATAATTATATGTCTATTGTAAGCACATAAAAACCTATGCTAAAATATTATCAAAGGAAAAACTCATATTGTTAAAAAGAGTAATTTTGTTAAGTTCTACATTAATATTGAACAAAATGTTTTCAATTTATCATTGTAAATAGGAATTGCTTCCTAAGTTGTCAAAGAATTTACTCATCCTAATTTATTACAATTTCCTTCTTTAAGGAAAATTATTCATTTCTTTTTGCATTAATATCCTGAGATTTAAAAAATTCCGAAATGGAATCTTATAGGAGCTCATTTTTGTTAATATGAGCTTTGAAAGAAGCATATTGAGCTTTCTCTCCTCAAATCTGTCTCTTCTAGAAAAGATTAACATATATAGTATTGATAAACATTCTCTTGATATGCGTTTCTCATACCCTTCTGTTATCAATAAGGTGGACATACCAAAAGGAAAAAAAAAACAAACATTTAGCAGATTGTATAAGTATAATATGTATGTTATATTTCTGTCTTAATTAGGGTTTTATTGCTGTGAAGAGACACCATGAACAAGGCAACTCTTATAAAGAAAAATATTTAATTGGGAGTGGTTTACAGTTTCAGAGGTTTAGTCCATTATCATCATGGTCGGAGGCATGGCAGTGTGTGGGCAGACATATTGCTGGAGGAGATGAGAATTCTATGTCTTGATCCAAAGGCAGTCAGGAAGAGACTGGAATTCCACACTGGCCAGAACTTATGAATCAAAGCCCACAATGACACACTTCCTCCAATAAGGCCACACCTACTCGAACAAGGCCACACCTCTTAACAGTGACATTCTCTGTGAGCCAAGCATTGAGAAGAATGAGTCTATTCAGGTCAAACCTAATCAAACCTCCAGGATTTTCTACTCTTTTCTTTTTTTATAATTTGGACAGGAAAAATAAAGTCAAAGTAAAAATAAATTATTATATAGAAGACCAAGTCTTTTTTTTTTAATGGCTGAACCATCTCTCCAGTCCAAGACCAAGACTTTTTAAAAAGCATATAATTTAATAAATACAGAAATGTATTTGGGAAGATATACAAAAAAATCTATAATGATCATATAGACATTATTGAATTTTCTATTTTCTATTACATAAGAAAAGCAAAATAGTGGGACTTTCAGAACCTCAATGTTAGTATGGCCACTTAGCCAAAATAAAAAAAAAATTACTGGTGAGTATTGTAATAAAATAAAGCAATTGAATTCTTTGTGACATATATGAAATGAAAAAAATCAATTTACAAAATCTGTTAAGTTTCAATAAGAACAGTGTGATTCAACCACACTTTAGTCATCGTCATTCCAATCCTCTTCTTCAGAACAGCATGGTAGAAACTTTACTTTGAATAGATGCTGTGAAGAAAATAGGGCTCTTCTTCACAAAATTCAAGGTTTAGTTCTAATTTTCCTTCAAGGTATGGCAGATGGGGGTCTATCTTATATCCTTAATCTGTTTCATACAGTGAATGTTAGATTCTAGGAAAATACAACCAAGCAGAATAGATTACTCTCTTACACAGTCTCTCCACAGCAGGAGAGACAAAGTTCTGAAGGTATAAACATGCAAAAGTATGAGGAATAGCCCTATCAGCAAAATCTGAGGAAATTAAGCTAACTATATAGAGTTGTTTCAGCACATGCTTTATCAGCAACAAAATGACAAATAGGAGGCTGGGTTGATAGCCCAAATGGTAAAGTACTGGCAACTGGCATTATGATCTGAGTTTGAATCCCCAGAACTAATGCAAAAAGCCATTTATGGTGATATACAAGTGCTGGGTTTCAGAGACAGAATATTTCTCAAGCTTTCTGGAAAGTTAATGTTGCGCAGTTATGAGCAGCTAGTTCAGGGACCTATCTTGCTGAAAACATAAGGTGGAGAGTAATAGAGGATAAAACTGAATTTGACCCCCTAGGCTCCATTTAAAAATGAACACATATGAGTGTATGTTCATCCATACATTTCGTCACAAACATGAACAAAATCACATTTATACAACACATATAGGACAAACAGGGTGATAATAACTAATTATTAATGACTATGAAAATAAAATGAAAGATGTCTCAACTTTTAAACAAAAATACATGGAACATAAAAGGAATCCAATATCATGCAGTTTTTATTACTATAGCTGTATTCTACAGCTTGAAATCAGTAATTGTGATAGCCCTGGAAGTTCTTTTATTGTATAAGATTGTTTTAGCTATCCTGGGATTTTGTTTTTGTTTTTTATTTTTTCCATATAAAATTGAGTATTATCCTTTCAAGCTCTGTATAAGATTGTGTTGGAAATATGATCTGGATTGCAATGAATCTGTAGATGGCTTTTGGTTGGATGCTCATTTATACTATGTTAATCCTGCTGATCCATCAACATGGGAAATCTTCAAACACACACACACACACATAAATCCACACAGCTATGGACACCTGATTTTTGATGAAGAATGCGGAAATACACAATGGAAAAAAGAAAGTATCTTCAATAAATGTCCTGATATGACCAGATGTCTGTATGTAAAATAGATCCATATCTATCACCCCGCATAAAACTCAAGTCTAAGTGGATAAAGACTTTAGCATAAAGTCAGATACAGTGAACCTGATAGAAGAGAAAGTAGAAAATAGTATTGAACTCATTGGCACAGGAGACAACTTCCTAAATAGGACACCAATAGAGCAAGCACTAATATCAACAACTAATAAATGAGATGTCATGAAACTGAAAAGCTAATGTAAAGAAAAAAATAAAACATATTTAATAGAACAAGCCAGCAGCCTACAGAACGGAAAAGCATTTTAACCAAATCCACATCTGACAGAGGGCTACTATCAGAACTATATAAAGAAACTAGTATCACAAATCAAATAAAAAATATGATACAGATCTAAAAAGAAAATTCTCTTATTTTAGACAAAACTCAAATACCTTAGAAATATTTTTTACATGTTCAACATCTTTAGCCATTGTTGAAATGCAAATCAAAACTACTTTGAGATTCTATCTTACACCTGTCAGAATGGTTAAAATAAAAAACACAAATACATTTCATGGTGCCAAGGGTCTGGAGCAAAAGGAACTCCAATGTTGGTGGAAGTGCAAACTTGTACAGCCACTATAGAAATTAATGTGATGTTTCTCAGAAAATTGGAAATCAATCTACCTCAAGACCCATCTGTGCTACTATTGAGCATATATACAAAGGATACACAATTGTATCACAAGGACACTTACACAACTATGTTCATAGAAGCTTTATTTGTAATAGCCAGAAACTGGAAACAACAAAGATGTCCCCTCGCCCCCCCCAAAAAAAATGGATAAAGAAAATGTAGTACATTTACACACTGGATTATATTCACCTGTTTTAAAAAATCATGAAAATTGCAGATAAATGTGTAGAACCAGAAAAAATTATCTTGAGTTTGGGTAATCTAGACCCAGTGTGGCAAATATGTTCTGTACTCACTTATAAGTACATATTAGATGTTAAGGAAAGGATAATCATACTATAATCCACAGACCCAGAGAGGCTAAGAGAGCCCTGCTTGCTACTTAAGGTTAAGTACTTAACCTTAAGTAGCAAGCAGGGCTCAAGAGGAGTTTCACAGATATCCCTTGGAAGGGGAAATAGAATATATTTTGTAGATGGACTTAGGGACAGTTGTGGATGGGAACAGGAGGGATGAGGTGAGGGTGGAAGTATGGAAGGAGAGAATATGGGAACTGGGGGGGGGAATTTAAGGAATGATGTGGAAACATTGTGCAATGGAAACTCCCTGGAGTCTATGAGGCTGACCCTAGCTAAGACTCCTAGTAGTAGGGGATATGGAACTTGAACCAACCATCTTCTGTAATCAGGCAAGGATTCCAGTCATGGGACTGGGATACCAATAGAGCCATGAACATTTTGACCCATAATTTGTCCTGCTTGCAAGATATGCTGGAGGAATGGTGACCCAGTGCTTGTGGGTGTGGCTTATAAATAACTGGTCCATCTTGAGTCCCACTCTGTGAAAGAGATCTCATGCTTGACACTGACTAGATGGCCAGGAACTTGATGCTGGGCAGCCCAGAGACATAGGATAGAATCAAACATGATGGCAAAATAAAAATCAATGAAATGATTCCTAATAATATTCTTCTGTACTCACAAATCTGTGCCTAGCTCAATCATCATCTGAGATTCTAATGGAATCTCTGCGATTCCATCTAGCTTCATGGAGCTTCATCGAGCAACTGATGGAAACAGCCACAGAGATCCACAGCCAAATTGTGGAAGAGCGCGAGGAAGGATAATAGGAACCAGAAGAGATGAGGAAACCATGAGAAGATGAGCCACAAAATCAACTAAGCAGGGCACATAGAGGCTCACAGAGACTGAAGTTGTAATCACAGACCTTGCATGGGTCTGTGCTAGGTCCTCTGATTATATAGATTAGTGTTCTTTTGAGATTCCTAACAATGGGAGTAGGGAGCATTGCTGACTCTTTTCCATACCCTTGGGACCCTTTTCCTTCTACTTGATTGCCTTGTCCAGCCTTGATATGAGGGTTTGTTCCTACTTTTATTGTAACTTCTTAGGCAGCGTTTGATTGATATCCCTGGAAGACTTGCTCTTTTCTGAAGATAAAGGGAAGAAAAGTGGATTTGAGGGAGAGAGCATGTGGGTGGGCTGCGGGCAGTAGAGGGAGGGGAGCCTGTATTTTGGATTTAATGTATGAAAAAAATAAATTTTAAAAAATCATGAAAAGAATCTGAAAATTGCTTCTATACTGAAGAGAAAAAGAGCTTACAATGCTGTTTTTACTTGAGGTAACTATTTTGCTTTTGTTATAAATTCATAAAATTCATGTTAAGTATAAAATTATAATATCTCTTACAAAAGAAATAGTAATACATTATAAAAAGGAAAAAAATAGAAAATCTGGAATTGAGCAGTACAATAACTGAAATAAAGACCTGACGAGACCTGTTCTTTTTAAATCTGAACAAAAATGACAAGGAATCATGAGATCCAGGATTTCTGTAGCCTGGTTATCTACTTATTTCAGTCCAATGAGACTAAACATAGTTACAGGCTTTTAGAATAAATTCCCTAGAGACAGAGAGAAAGGGAAACAAATTCTCTAAAGGTCTGAACAAAGTTTAGTCTAATGCTCAATAACACTTCCCAGAGAGATGGAGTCTTGATTTCCCTTGTCCAACTATCATGAATGCTAAAAACCTTGAAAGATAATTATGGTATATTAACTCAGAAACTCTCTAATTCCCTGAGAGAATCTTTGAATTATGTCCTGTTTCTAAGAGTAAAATATATCTAAGTTGATCCATCAAATTTCACTCAAATTTAACAGGTAACACTTCCTATGGACAGAGGAGCTGCTGTCTCAGGCTTCTCAGTAGTTGTGGTGATTTATCTGCAGGTTTTACTGCAGGCAGGGAAGGTAATATCAGGGTAAGGTAAGAATGAAACTCAACTATTAAAGACAAGGAAATCGTGCAATTCACAAGCAAATGATGGAGCTAGAGAAGATCATCCTCAGTGAGGTAACCCAGACTCAGGAAGATACATATGACATGTACTCATTTAAAAGTGGATACTAAACATAGTATAGGATAACCATCCTACAGCCCACAGACACAAAGACAGGAATCTAGCATAACTATCCTTGGAGAGACCTCACCCAGCAGGGGACTTAAACAGATGCTGAGACACACAGCCAAACATTAGATGGAGCTCTGGGCGACTTGTAGAATAGAATGTAGAAAGAATAGAGGAATCCTGAGGGGACAAGAACTCCACATACAGACAAACAGAACAAACCAACCTAGGCTCTTGGAGGCTTACCAATTCTGAAACAACCAAAAAGCATATATAGACTGGACCAAGGCACCTGACATATATGTAGTTGATAGGCAGCTTGGTCTTCATGTAGATCCCTTAGCAAGTGAAGTAAAGTGGGGAGGACTGTCTCTGTCATAGACTCTGTTGCCTGTTCATGAAACACTTTATCCTAGCTGGGTGGCCTTGCCTGCCCTCAGTGGAAGAGCATGCTCTTAGTCCTGATACAGCTTGATGAACTGGGATTGGTTGATGGGGGGACTTCTATCATCTGAGGAGAAAGAGAGGAAGGAGAGAGGAATGAGGGTGGGAGAGTGGGACTGGGTGAGGAAGAGATTGGGGGCTGTGATCAGGATGTAACTTAAATAAATAAACAAACAAACAAACAAATAAATAAATAAATAAATAAATAAATGATTTTAAAAAAAAAGAAACTTGATTCAGCGGATTTTATTGTAACAGGCACTGGACCAAGACTTCTAGAGTCCGACCCAGATCATATTTTAGAAAAAAGTATTCAGATAACAATTAACTCAATCCCAATTGCACAACAATTTAAGACATATTTATACTGAGATTCTTTACAAAGTATATCTGGCTTCTTTCATCAGAATGAGTACTGCTGACTCAGTGGTAGTGCCTATGATTTAGGGTTTAGAGAACTTGACTGAGGGAAATATAACTTATTATAAACTAAAAGTGCAATACAGTGAAGTAAGATATATATGGCAAATCATATGGCAACCACAAAGTATAGAACTCAAATTGGTACCAAAAACTGAATGAGTTAAAACATTACATGAGAAAATATACACTTAATGAAATTAAAGATGACTAGATGAATTCACATCAAATACAAAACAGATATAATTAAGAGTATTAATAATAAAATCCACTGTGAATGGAAAAGTAATATGATTAAAAACAAATATAACCATGTTAACTTTAAAAACACCAAGAATATACCTGTTGGATGAAAAACATGTTATATACAAATAGAGAAGTAAAGGTATGAATAAAAACATCCAAGATTATTGTTCATCCAAAAATCACTTGTCAGAAAGAAGTAGTGGGAATACTAAATTAGAGGAACTATGTATAGAGAAACATAAATAAAAACCTAGAGTAAATTCAAAGATATTCAGATGATTAATGAAATAATATGAAGTTAATCTAGCAAGTCTGTATAACAAACATATATAAACTTAAAATGTTCTGAAAATTTATTTCACAGGTGAAAATGATAAGAAAGAAGTAAGGGGAGACATAGAAAATTCAATGACAAATATTTGCATCATAAGAGTTTCATATTTAAATAGCTAAAAATATCATTCCCAGGGATAAGGCCCCTAAATTTGTTGTCCAACACCAAGTAGTCTCTGAAATCCTACACATGAAAGTAACACTAACCAAACAGCAAACAGTGATAACATATTATACTTTCTCCCAAAGGAGAAAGCATTTTTAATCTCAAATGCATATGAAGCATAAATAAATCTACAATGTTGTAAAGAGAGGATGAATCTTGATAACAGGATCTAATAATACAAAATATAATCTCTAAACAGTGTCATAAAATCTTCAGATAGCAAACTAGTGATTTTTTTTCACAGATAAGTAGAAATAAAATCAACACATTTGTGAGTGCCCATCAATAAAATGAAAAACAGAGAGAACAACAAAAATTTTGAGCTTAATAAAAAAAGAAATTGGCAGGGTCCGGGGCCTGGGTGAGCAGGATCACAGCAGTGTATCTCCAGCAGAGTGGCAGTCTGGGAGACACAAGCATATTTGGACTTGCCGAGAGGGGTGTTGGACATACAGGCCCCACTATTGGATTTGCAATCACTAGGAAGAACACTGCATCTAGACAAAGCAGCGGGTTACACCTCTGGCACCAGTGCAGTGTTCTGAGCAGTAGTGGGTGGGCTGCCCCAATCACCAGTATCCACAGGACAGCCCCGGCACCCAAATCAAGAAAAGCACAGCCACAGGAAAGGTGAGATTAGTGTGGGCTGAAAGGCGGGTGGTCAGGTTGGAAGGTTGCTGGGAAACTCCACTGAGTCCAAGCCCTGGACAGATTGTGGGGTTAATATCAGACCCCTCAGCCAGTGCTGGCTCCTCGAGCTGTAAACCAGATCTTTAGCATCTACAGTTCCACCCCTGGAGCAGCAAGTTCTTTGCCTGTGTGCACTGGTGAGTGACTCAGACTACAAGGGCCTAGTACCGAGAGGCACAGAGGTGCCCTGGAAACAATCTAGTAGGAGGGGCCTGAGGGGAACACGACCACTGACCTAACCCTCAGACCAGACAAACTAGCAGAACATGACTTTGCAGAATAGAATAACACATTCAACCCTAAACCCAACCTGAGCTCCCAGTTGGCACAAAACTGGAAGGGGTGAAACTCAGGGGCCCACTGAAATACTGCCCCCATCACAAGACCCCACCTAGCCTGTGTTTAGCTACAGACCACCAAGACCATAGAGCCTCTACACCAAAGTCCCATCCTCAGTATCAGATCCAGAAGACACTAGGAACAATCATCTAGGGACAACCAGATGGCTAAAGGTCAGTGAAAAAAAATGAAAAAAAAAAAAAAACAACCAAAAAACCAAATCTGACAAAAATCAGGGAATTATGACTTCAACAAAATACAACCATACTAATACAGCAAACCCTGACCATCCCACCACTGCTGAAACACACAAAAATGATGACAAATCTATACTTAGGAAAATGATTGAGTCCTTACTGCGAGAATATAAATAATCTTCAATTTTACCAATGAAAACAATGGAAAATACCATTACAGACTTCCAAGCCAACTCAGCCAATTTGAATGGGAAAGAGACAAGGCTATGAAAGATCTGAATGATTGGCAGACAAAGTCATCTAAATTGGAGCAGGAAATATATAAAATGTCTAAAAGCATTCAAGACTTGAAATTGAAAATGGAAGCAATAAGGAACACACAAGCAGAAACAGTCCTGGAGGTAGAAAACCAAGGGAAAAGAACAGGAACTACAGACATGAGTATCAAAAATAGGATACAAGAGATGAAAGAGAGAATCTCAGGTGTGGAAGATTCAATTGAAGAAATCGGTACAACAAACAAAGAAAATAAGAAATCTTAAAAATTATCACCGACAACATTCAAGAAATCAAGGACTCAATGAAAAGACTGAACCTAAGAATTATAGGCATAGATGAAAGAGAAGAATCCCAACTCCAAGGTCGAGGAAACATCTTCAACAAAATCATATAAGAAAACTTCCCAAACTTAAAGAAAGATATGCCAATAGAATTCCAAGAGGCATACAGAACTCCAAACAGATTAGGCCAAAAAAGAAATTCCTCTCACCACATAATAATTGAAACTCCAAATGTACAGAACAAAGAAAGAATATTGAAAGCTGTAAGAGAAAAAGGTCAAGTAATGTATAATGTCAGATCCATAAGAATTACACCTGAATTCTCCACAGAAACTTTGAAAGACAGAAGGGCCTGAGCAGACATCCTACAAGCCCTAAGAGAACATAGGTGCCCAGCCAGACTACTATACCCAGTAAAACTATCTATCAACAAAGATGGAGAAAACAAGATATTCCATGGCAAAATCAAATTTAAACAGTGTCTAACCATAAATCCAGCACACAGAAGATCCTATAAGGAAAATTCCAACCCAGAGAAGTTAACTACACCCAAGAAAACAGAAGAAGAAAAAAAATCCACTGCAGTTAAAGCAAAAGAAACACACAACTACCACCTACATAACAATAATAGAAAAATAACAACCTTTGGTCATTAATATCCACCATCATCAATGGACTCAATAAAAAGACACAGGCTTACAGAATGGATCCATAAAAAAGACCCATCATTTTGCTGCATATATGAAACACATATCACTAAGAAAGGTAAATGCTACCTCAGAAAAAGTGCTGGGAAAAGGTTTCCCAAGAAAATGGGCCCATGAGGCATGCTGGAGTAGTCATTCTAATATCAAATATGATAGAGTTTCAACTGAAGTTAATCAAAAAAGATAGGGAAGGGCACTACATACTCGTTAAAGGAAAAAAATCATCAAGATGACATCTCAATACTGAATATCTATGCCCCAAATACAAGACCACACATTTGTAGAAGAAACCCTTCTAATGCTTAAAACTCACATTGATCCCTACACATTGGTAGTGGGAGATTTCAACACTCCACTCACAACAATGGACATGGCATTGAGACAGAAACCAAACAGAGAAATAATGAGCCTAACAGAACTCATGAACCAAATGGACCTAACAGATAACTACAGAATGTTCCATCCAAACACAAAAGGATGCAACTTCTTTTCAGCACTGCATAGAACCTCCTCCAAAATTGACCATATAGTTGGACACAAAGCAAATCTCAACAGATACAAGAAAATTGAAATAACCCCTTATATCTTATCAGACCACCATGGAATAAAGCTGGACTTCAACAACAACAGAAATAATAGAAGGCCTACAAATTCATGGAAACTGAACAAATCTCTACTGAATGATCACTGTGTCAGGGAAGAAATAAAGAAGAAAAGCTAAGATTTCTTAAAATCCAACGCCAATGAAGACACAACATACCCAAACCTATGGGACACAATGAAAGCAGTGTTACCAGGAGAGTTAATAGCACTAAGTGCTTTCGAAAAGAAAATCATGACAGTTTCTATTAGTGAATTAACATCAGAATTGCAGAACAACAAAAAAAAAGAAGAAGAAGAAGAAGAAGAAGAAGAAGAAGAAGAAGAAGAAGCAAACACTCCCAAGAGCAGCAAAAGGCAGAAAAACATCAAACTTAGGGCTGAAACTAACAACTTAAAACCAAAAAGAACAATACAAATAATCAATGAAACCAAGAGTTGGCCCTTTGAGAAAATCAAAAAATAAACACACCCTTAACCAAATTAACTAAAAGGCAAAGGGGAAAACCCCAAATCAGCAAAATCAGAAATGAAAAGGGAGAAATAACAACATTGAGGAAATCCAGAGAATCTTCAGGTCCTACTTTAAAAATCTGTACTCCATGAAATTTGAAAACCTAAATGAAATGGACAATTTTCTTGGTAGATTCCACCTACCAAGGTTAAATCAAGATCAGGGTAACAGATTAAATAGTCCTATAACCCCTAAGGATAGAAACAGTAATTAAAAAATCTCCCAACCAAAAAAAAGCCCAGGGCCAGATGGTTTCAGCACAGAATTCTACCAGACCTTCAAAGAAGAGCTAATACCAATACACTTCAAACTCTTCCACAAAATAGAATCAGAAGGAACACTGCCAGACTCATTATTGAGGCCACAGTCACCCTGATTCCTAAACCACACAAAGACCCAACAAAGAAAAAGAACTTCAAACCAATTTCCCTCATGAACATAGATGCAAAAATATTTAATAAAATACTGGCAAACTGAAGCCAGGAACACATCATAACTATCATACACCATGATCAAGTAGGCTTCATACCAGGAATGCAGGGATGGTTCAACATACGAAAATCCATCAATATAATTCACCATATAAACAATCTTAAAAAAAAAAAACCACATGATTATCTCACTAGATGCTGAAAATGCATTTTACAAAATCCAACATCCCTTTAGGCTAAAAGTCCTGGAGAGAATGGGCATACGAGGACCATACCTATAAATAATAAAGGTGATATACAGCAAACCAGTAATCACCATCAAATTAAAGGGAGATAAACTTAAACCATTTCATGTAAACTAAGGGACAAGGGAAGGATGCCAAATTTCACCATATCTCTTCAACATAGTACTTGAAATTCTTGCTAGAGCAATAAGAAAACAAAAGGAGATCCAGGGGATACAAATTGGAAATGAAGAAGTCAAATTATCCCTATTTGCAGATGATATGAAAGTATACATAAGCAACCCCAAAAATTCCACCAGAGAACTCTTACAGCTGATAAACACCTTCACCAAAGTGGCTGAATACAAAATTAATTCAAAAAATCAGAAGCCCTTCTTTATACAAAAAATAAGTGGGTTGAGAAAGAAATTAGGGAACCAACACCCTTCACAATAGCCACAAACAATAAAAAATACCAAAGGGTAACTCTAACCAAGCAAGTGAAAGACCTGTATAGCAAGAACTTCAAGTCCTTGAAGAAAGAAATTGAAAATGACATCAGAAGATGGAAAGATCCCCATGCTCATGGATAGGTAGGATCAACATAACAAAAATGGCCATCCTACCAAAAGCAATATACAGATTCAATGCAATTCCTATCAAAATACCAACACAATTGTTTATACACCTGGAAAAAGCAATTCTCAATTTCATACGGAATAACAAAAAACTCACAATAGCTAAATCAATCCTGTACAATAAAAAAAAAAAAATCTGGAGGTATCACCATTGCAGATTTCGAACTGTACTACAGAGCAATAATAATCAAAACAGCATGGTACTGGTATAGAAACAGACCAGTGGATCAATGGAATTGAATTGAAAACCCAGAAATGCATCCACACATCTATGTTCACTTAATTTTTGACAAAGAAACTAAAACCATACAATGGAAAAAGGAAAGCATCTTAAATTATCCTGGTCTAACTGGGCATAGACATGTAAAAGAATGAAATTAGACTCATTCTTATCACCTTGAACAAAACTTAAGTCCAAGTAGATCAAAGACCTTAACTTGAGGCCTGACACACTAAATCTATTAGAAGAGAAAGTGAGGAAAACCCTCAAACTCATTGGCACAGGTGACAACTTCCTTAACAGAACACCAACAGCTCAGGATCTAAGACAAACAATCACTAAATTGGGACTTCATGAAACTGAAAAGCTTCTGTAAGGTAAAAGACACTGTCATTCATATAAAATGACAAACTACAGATTGGGAAAAGATCTTCACCAACCCCACATCTGACAGAGGGCTAATATCCAAAATTTACAAAGAACTCAAGAAATTAAATGCCAAGAAACCAAATAATCAAAAAAAAATATGGGGAACAGAGCTAAACAGAGAATTCACAATGGAGGAATTGATAATGGCTGAGAGACACTTGAAGAAATGCTCAACATCCTTAATCAACAGAGAAATGCAACTCAAGACAACTCTGAGATCCAATTCACAGCTGTCAGAATGACTAAGATCAAAAACTCAAATGACAGCACATGGTGGCAAGGTTGTAGAGAAAGAGGAACACTCCTCCATTACTGGTGGGTGTGCAAGCTTATACAACCACTATGGAAATCAGTCTGCCAATATCTTAGAAAACATGGAATAGCTCTACCTCAAGACCCAGTCATACCACTTCTTTGTATATATCCAAATGACTCCTCACCAAACCACAAGCACGTTTCTTCATCTATGTTCATAACAGCCTTATTTGTAATAGCTAGAAACTGAAAACAACCCAGATGTCCAAAAAAAAAAAAAAAACTGTGGTACATCTACACAATAGAATACTACTCAGCCATCAGAAACAACAAAATCATGCAATTTGCAGCCAAATGGATGGAACTAGAGAAGCTCATCCTGAGTGAGCTAACCCAGACTCAGAAAGATGCATATGGCATCTATTCACTTATAATCAGACTTTAGCCATATAGTACAGGTAACTACATTACAACCAATGCACCAAAGGGAACAGGAACATAGACTTTGTACCTGTCAATGAGACACCTTGCCCTAGTGGTACTGCCTTGTAGGCCCCCAGTGCATGAGGAAACTCTTGGCCTTCATATGACTGCTCAACTGGTGCAGGGGACTGTTATGTAAGGACACTCCACTCCAGAGGAGTGTTTTGGAAGGGATAGGGAGTAGAGGGTGGAGGTTGTGATTTGGAGGGGTGGAAAGAGGGCACTGTGATGGAGATGTAATCTGAAGTAATAAACAAACAAACAAAAAAGAATGAATTTAATGTGATATTAACAAAATTATCTACACAGTCAGGGAAATATTAAAGTTAGGGATATTACCAATTTGTTTAACAAATAAGTATTAAATATGTACAAAATATATTTAACACAGCTGAAAACAATGAAATCCCAAATATATTGCAATAAAATTCCATTTCCACGTATGAAAGAACTTCCAATTTTGCTAAGAGAACAATATGTTTCCTATCAAGAACATGTTTCCTGAAGTAATAGGAATTATGAAGGGAATCTAAAAATCACATGGCATTTCAACCTGATTACTAAGGATGATGCTCAAACAAAAGGACAGTTTTGGAAGTCTCACATTTCCTGTTTTGAAAATGTTACACTAAGTTTTACAAACTGAAAAAAAAAAAGAGTTGTTCTTTCATATGGAGAAGTATATGTATCAAGGCAACATATTGAGAATCTAAAAATCATTATGTGTGTGATTATATCTGTAGTTAATGGACTCTCGCTTTATAAGCATGCTAAAAGTCACATTTATAATAAACATTACTAATGCAATAAAATACATGTACATACAAACATTATTTTCAGAAAGATTCTTGGCACCATTCACTAAGATTAGCACAAAAAAATGTCTTGTAGAAATAATTACAAAAGGAAAGTCATAACTGCCAAGAGAAAAACAGCAGTAAATGTTTCTAACTTTGAGGTAGGCTATGGTTTCTTGGTAAAACACCTAAAAATAAAATACAAAGAAACAAACAAAAACCAAACCAAAACAAAACAAAAACCTACAAAAGAAAATAACAGATAAATAGCCTTTCAACACATGCCCAAACATCCACACTTCAAGTTATATTTCCAAGAAACTAAAGATGAAACATACAGAATTAAAGAAAACATTTCCAAATGATGGTATTTGAATCTGTCTAAGTAGGGGAAATAAAATAGATATAAGAAGTGGATGGAGAGAGGAAACTGGATAGGAACCTAACATAACTGCCATCTGAGAAGCTTTATCCAGCAGACAATGGAAACAGATGCAAAGACCCACAGCCAAACATTAGGTAAAATTCAGGGAGTCTTGTGGAAGAGTTGGGGGAGGTGAGAGAGAGCTAGAGGAGTCAAGGACACCAAAAGAAGACCTACATAGCGAATTAACTTGGACACAGGATGTCTCAGAGAGACTGAACCACCAACTGGGGAGTTTGCTTGGAGTGGTCCTAAGCCCACTACATTTGATGGGCTGCTTGGTCCTCAAATGAATCCCCTAACAATGGATCAGGGGCTATCTCAGATTTGGTCTCTATTGCCTCCCATTGGATCCCATTTTCCTAGCAGAGCTGCCTTATCTTGCCTCAGTGGAAGAATATGCACTTAGTCCTGATGCATTTTAATATGCCAGAGTAGGTTGGTATGGGGCAGGGGGACAGACAGGGGAAGTAGGTGGGATGGTGGGACTGGGAGGAGGGAAGGAGCTTGCAAATGGAATGTAAAATAAATAAAATATTTAGAGTGTTAGAAAGAGTAATTGCTACTGAGTATAGGATTTGAGGGTAATTGAATATTCAAAAATTGTTCAGTTAGTGTTACTTTCATAATATTGTACTTGTCTCACAGTTTCTCTCTTAACCCAGCTATCAACCCAATAATTGAGACTTAATATATTATTTGTTTTATAAGCTTTATAGCACAATCTTAAGCAGTTTTAATCTGTTCCTGTCTATGTTATTCTGACTCTTTCTTTGCCAATACCCTGAGGTAGTTGCTGTTTAGGACTTTTTCTGTTCCATTTCTTCCTTCCTCATGTCTCCTGGATCTCTGCCTATGGCAGAATCTCCTCTTTCACCTCCTCTAATTCCTACCCTGGAGTGCAGGAAGTCTAGTCATGTTCTCTCCCCTGATCAGTGATTGGCTGTAAGCTGATTTAATGGAATATCAGGGGACAATTGGAGAGCAGTGTTTACACAACTTTGAGACTATAAGATTATCAGAGACAGGAGATTATTAGAATAAGGCTGCAACCAGATATGGGGGTTACAGAAATCAGCATTTGAATTGAATTACACAATAACCTTATGCCTCCATTATTCTTTGAAACATCTATATAAATTTGAACATATTTATTGAAAATATGCATCAAGTAGACTTTTAGTAAGGAAACTTGCTGAGCTAACCTTTATAAATAGGCAGACATTAAGCCTTTCACCTTATAAAATGATGAATAATGAATCAGAAGACTCCTCAACTTTTTTTATTGCACTAAACTTTTATCGAAAGCTTGTATGAAGAGTTGTGAGCTTATCCGTTATTACACAATTAGGTAATACTTTTGATTGTAATTTTTATAGTTCATTAGTTTTTTAATTAACATACAAAATAATTGGTTTCATCATATGGTTTCACACATACTTTATCCCTTATTCCTCTTCCCATACTTCTAAACTCACACCCCTTGATTTCTCTGACTCCTTCTGCAGTAGCCTTCATTTGGTTTTCATGTCATATTTATTTGTAGCAAATTGTGACCAAATAAGCTAATAAGATTTATTGCATGCTTATTCAAATATCCTTTTAGACTAGGGGTGGTTATGGATACCGCTAATCCCAACTTTTGAGAGGCTGAGGCAGAAGAATTGCCACTAGTTCTGTACATAGCACCTATATAGCAAGACTCTATCTTAACAAAAATAAAATCCTTCTGTGATGGCTAATCTTGATTGTTGACATGACTGACATGACAACATAGGGATTCAACTAAAATCCAAGCATCTGGGAACACCTGTGAAGGATTCTCTTGATTGGACCACTTGAGATCAGAAGATCCACCCTAACCTAGGCTACCCATTCTGGAAGCAGACTATGTCAAAGGATGTTAAAGAAGAAAACTTTAGCAATTTGCTTGCTTGTTCATTCTCACTGGCAAATTAATCTATTCTGCTGCCGAGCCATTCCTTTATTTGTTTTAAGACTCACTATTAGAAGCTTTCAAGAGAGACTAAACACCAGCTGAGACATTGAGATGTAAAAGTGTCGTTTATTCACCAGATATAACTGTCATCTTGAAGGCTTATTGCTGAAAAAGCTCTCCCTTTCTAGTTCTTTTTGAACTCCTGCTGGCTGGTACAACTCAGCTATTCTAGCTCAAAAGTCCTCTCCAATCTGACTGATTCAAATTGGCTTCTCTCTGCTTCTCCTGAATTGCTCTGCTTCTGAACTTCACTAACTGAGCTGCACTGAAGTGCTTGTACTATACTGTACCGTACAGTAATAAACTCTAACTGTGCTGTCCTCTCTATTTAACTCTCTACTGTACTCTACTGTATTGTCTTCTCAGCTCTCTCTATACTGCACTCTACAATACTCTCTCACTTCTATTTTACTGCTCTTAAGTAGTTTCTCTTTCCCATCTGTTCTAATGAGAGTTAGGTGTATCCTATCTTTCACTTTTTCTGTCAAATCTGATTCATCAGTTGTCTGTCTCTCAATGAGAAGGCACTTTCAAACATGGGTGCTTCCTTCTACAAATTAATTTTTCCTTCATTGTTTGGGTGTCTACTAAGGGTATGTCTGTATTCCAGCCAGAAGGATTAAACATCATTACAGCCAGATTACACAGACCTACAAGGTCTTTGGATGTGATCTCCTGCCAAAGCAGCCATGTTGCTGTATTAAAATTCCTCTACATCCAGAACTATAGACTTTAAAACTACCCCATTCTTGACTTTTTCATCTGGAAACATCCATTTTTGGACTAGCCAAACCACATCCTGTAAGCCGTACTACTAAATCCAAATATGTAGATTTAGATAGATATGTATGTATATACATACAAATACAATATATACATATGTACATATAATACTATAATAAACATTAACATACAAATATTTCTACAACTTTTTAAATCTACTTTGGAATAGTCAAAATCTCTTTATGATATATAGATAAATAATATTATATGACACTGAAGACTGAAAGTACCTCAAAGAGAATTATAGCTTTACTATGTTTTGTGGTGGTTTGAATAAGAATGGCCTCCATAGGTTCATATTTAAATGCTTAGGGAGTGGCACTATTGTTGGAATAGTTGTGGCCTTGTAGAAGGAAGTGTGTCACTGAGGGTGGGCTTTGGAGTTTCAGAAGCCCAAGCCAGGCACAGCAGTTCTCATTCTTCCCACTCCTTGCAGATCTAGGTGTAGAACTCTCAGCTATCATGTCCGCCTGTGTTCCACAATATTTCTAGCCATAATGATAATGACATAAAACTCTGAAACGTAAGCAAGTGCCAATTAAATGCTTTCTTTTTATAAAAGTTGTCATGGTCATGTTGTCTCTTCACAGCTAGAGAACCCTGATTAAAAGATCATTTAAATAATTGATAGTTGATCACCAGGCAAAAAAAGAATATGATAATTTTTCATATTTTCCAAGATTTACAATAATTAAATCATCATATATTTAACTATGAGGAATTAAAAGAAATTATTTTGAGGTTTTATAGTAGACATCTCATTAATATCTTACATATATATATAGAGAGAGAGAAATTATGGATATAGTTATAGATATAGACAAATATGAATGTATATGTGTGTATGCAAATATATCTATATCTATATCTACCTCTATTTCTATATTATTAGCTAGTCAACTATTGTTCTCAAAACAATCTCAGAAATCTCCACAGCTATCCCAATACTTATTTATCACAGTCTTTTTCTTAGAAATAATACTAATAATTGGGCCATGTAGTCTCAAAAGTTACTATTCTGAATAAAACAAATGATGTAGGGAGATTCATCTTCATATTTACAGTCTCAGAATATAATATAATATTATATAGATATATCCAAAAATTCCATGATTTTGTAAAAGACATTTTTTAAATCTCACTGGTAGGAAAACTGAGGAACCTGGGGCCTACATGATATAACAGCAAGTATCTCCTCTATTATGAAGCTTCTGGAATTGAATATTCCCTTTGTATATGTTGTTTATGAAGTCATTTTTCCCACTTTCTAACATAGATATCCCCATTGTTATGTGATTTCACAGCTCTTTACAGCAAACAAGGAAATGATTATTTCTATTCTCTAAATATAGACTGCTTCTGTGCTTGGCTTTGCTCGGAAAAAGGCAGGATAATGTAATCTTAGTGCTAAATCTGATCTAAGGCTCAAGGAGCTCTTCATTGTCCACTTGGTATTGAAGTTCCACCTCTACTATGTGAGCTACTTCTTCAGAACCTGCTGGATGTGAGCACAAAGCCAGCTAACCTATACATTCACGAAGGAAGTGTCTCTCTGAAATCCACGCTCAGCCTACCTAATAGGTTATTTCAGACTAGCTAAGACCAGAGAAATAGTTCTCTATCAAGTAGGTATCTGCAGAAATTTAATGATGACATTTAATAATTTTAATATTTATTCATATTGATGCTTAAGAAAAGAAAGAACTCTATCCTCTGCCTTTCTTAAAGATGTTTCTAAGAATCGCCTCATGTAAATCTTTGTACTTAGAGATGTATAAAAAGTTTTGAAATGACAAGCATATAGCTAGTTTACAAACACAGAAAGGTTTTCATAAGAATTTAAGAGTCAAGTATTTGAAATGGAGTAAAAAAGAAGACAGTGCACTTATCCCTTGGCCCTCTTGGGATAGGGATAGAAGTGTCTCTAATTTCTAAAATTTCCTCTTGAATCCAACTTGGAAAATACATCCCATGACACCAAAAGAAGAAAGGTCTGTTTTTCTTTGGAGATAATCAATAAGCCAACACTCCTCCTACCAGGTGAATTAAAGTGCAAGTGTAATGACAGTAGCTGCCTCTCTGCTCTGTTCCATGAGGAGTTTGGTTTAGAACATGTCTGAAGTGCATTGTTACTTATAAGCCTGTGAGCTAAAAGGGAAGATGTTATTTTGTCTTTGTAAATTTTCAATAATTGACTAGGATACTTTAATGTCACTTTATTGTTAACTTTGTGAAGTATTATTTTTGTAGGTTTGTATTAGTACGTTAGGTAGATGTTTTTTCCCTCAATAATCAGCAATTATTTGTATGAATCTAACCTCAAAATCAGTAATAAATAGTAGGATTTTATTTATTGATTTATTGATTTATTGATTTATTGATTTATTTGTTTGTTTATCTATCTATCTATCTATCTATCTATCTATCTATCTATCTATTTATTTATTTATTTATTTATTTATTTATTTATTTATTTATCTATTTTACCCTGATCACAGCTCCTCCATCCTCTCTACCTGGTCACACATTCTTACCCTCTTTCCTCTTCCCCCTCCTCTTCTCCTCAGATAAGAGTTACCCCCCTCCAATCAATCCACCCCAGCTCTTTAGGTCATTAGGACTAAGATCATCCTTTACACTGAGGCCGGACAAGGCAGCTCAGTTAGGGTAAAGTGATTCACAAACAAGCAACAGACTCCATGCCTGAGACAATCCCCTATCCACTTGCTAGGTGATCTACATGAAGATCAAGCTGCCTATCAGCTACGTATGTATAAGGGTACTAGGTCCAGTTCATACATGCTTTTTTAGTTGGTGGTGCTTCAGTCTCTGTAATCCCCCAGGTGCCTAGGTTGTTTGACTCTGTTGGTCTTTTTGTGGAGTTCTTGCCCCTCTATTTTTCCTTCCACTCTTCTACAAGACTCCCTAAGCTCCACCTAATGTTTGGCTATGAGTCTTAGCATCTGTTTTGATCCACTGCTAAGTGGGGCCGCTCAGAGGACAGTTATGTTAGTTTCCTGTCCGCAACCATAACAGGATGGTTATTATGTACTATATGGCTAAAAATGTATAAAGAAACTATAGTAAATTTACACTTACACAATGGAGTACTAGTAAGCTATAAAAAGCAAGGAAATCATACAATATGCAACCAAATGTATGGAATTAGAAAAGATCATCCTGAGTGAGGTACCAGAAAGATACACATGATATGTACACACTCTTAAGTGGATATTAGCCGTATAGTACAGGATAACCAGCCAGCTATGCTTGCAGAGAGGAACATAGCATAAATAATGGTTTTTCTACTTAAGAATATTATATTATTTTGCACAAAATAGCATTAAGTTTTAAATTTTGTAAAAATTCAGTGTTATGAAGCAGAATCTACTACACACACAGAGACCTACACTCACAGATACAAACATTTATTTTTATCCTTTTTATTCTTCTCATTTATCAAAAAAATGTAATGCACCCTAATGTACCAAACATCTAGCTTAAAAGTGAACACTTTGTTTGTTATATGTTTTGTTTTAACAGTCCCTCAAACCACATCTTCATGTAAATTTCAAACAAATCCAAAAGATCTAATTTCAACCACCTGTTTACACATTTAGATAAACACATTTTTAAAATACACAGTCAAATTTTCACTAAATTTTCAATTGATAATAATATTTATCTAATGTAAAAGTGAATGTTTAAATAAGTATTCTTGTGAAAACAATCTTACTATTATATTCATTTCTCTATGTATTTATATCTGCCGTTCAGTTTAACAGACCCTACAATGTGATTAAAAATTTTATGAGTTATTAAATGTCAAAAATAGGAAACATTTTCAGATTGCCTTTACAACATTTATCATTATGAGATCTAAATTTAAATATGACATGCTGATTTCAATTTCCTTTCCTGTGTCATTTTTCATTTCTTAATTATTTTTAAACCAAGGGAAGTAATTGAATAAAATTATTGTAATATTAAGTTCATTATGCAAAAATGTACTTTCTCAGATTTGGGAGATATATCATATTGCTTTAATAGGTTTTGATACTATATATTTATATAATCATACAATTTATGAACATAGTATTAATTCTTCCATATAAAAGAATGGAAAACTACTTCAAGTTTTCTAAGATTTTGCCAGACTGATTTCCATAGTGGTTGTACACATTTGCACTCCCACCAGCAATAGAGGAGTGTTCCCCTTTCTCCACATGTTAACCAGCATGAGCTATCATTTGAGTTTTTTATTTTAACCATTCTGACAGGTGTGAGATGGAATCTCAAAGTTTTCTTGAGTTGCATTTCTCTGATGACTAAGGATATTGAGCTTTTCTTCATGTGTTTCTCGGTCGTTAGAGATTCCTCTTTTGTGAATTCTCAGTTTAGCTCTGTTTCCCATTTTTTGATTGGATTATTTGGTTTCTTGGTGTTTAAATTCTTGAGTTCTTCATAAATTTTGGATATTAGTCCTCTGTCAGATGTAGGGTTGGTAAAGATCTATTCCCAGTCTGTAGGTTGCCATTTTGTTCGAATGACAGTGTCTTTTGCTTTACAGAAGCTTTTCAGTTTCTTAAGGTTCCATTTATTGATTGTTGGTCTTACACTTGAGTTATTGGTGTTCTGTTCAGGGAGTTGTCACCTCTGTGGATGAGTTTGAAGCTTTTCCCCACTTTCTCTTCTATTAGATTTAACATATACAGTTTTATGTTTAGGTATTTGATCCACTTGGACTTAAGTTTTGTGCAAGGTGATAAATATGGGTCTATTTGCATCCTTCTACAACATTCAGTTAGACCAACACCACTTGTTGAAGATGCTTTCCTTTTTCCATTGTATGGTTCTGGCTTCCTTGTCAAAATTAAGTGATCATAAGTAAGTGGGTGCATTTCTGGGTCTTTGATTCGACTCCATTGATCAATAGGCTTGTTTCTATGGCCGTCATGTTGTTTTTATTACTATTGCTCTATAGTACAGCTTGAAATCAGGGATGGTGATACCTCTAGATGCTTTTTTATTGTAAGGGATTGATTTATCTGTTCTGGGTTTTTTTTTCCATACAAGATGCAGCCATACCACTACTGGGCATATATTCAAAAGATTCTTCACCAAACTACAAGGACATAAGCTCAACAATGTTCACAGCAGCTTTAATTGTAATATCTAGAAACTAGAAACAGACCAGATGCCCTTCAACCAAAGAATGGATTAAAAACAAAAACAAAAAATCTGTGGTACATTTACACAATGGAATACTATTCAGCTATCAGAAACAAGGAAATCATGCAATCTGCAACTATCCTACAACCCACAATCCCAAAGGAACAGGAACCTAGCATAATTATCCTATGAGAAATTCCAACCAGCAGCAGATCAAAACAGATTGTAAGACACACAGCCAAACATTAGGTGGAGCTGTGGGAATCCTACATATGAGAGGAGGAAGAGAGAAACTCGGAGGGGTCAAGATCAACACATGAGAATCAACAGAACCAACTATCCTAGGACCCTAGAGGTTTACACTGACTCAAACACTAACCAAAATAATAAGAAAAAAAGCTTAGATTTGACCTAAACTCCCCTATACAAATATAAAAGATAGGAAACTTCATCCTCATACAGTTCTTTTAACAATTAAGGGTGGGGTGTCTCAGTCATGGATTTTGTTACCTGTTAGTGGGACACTTTACCATAGTGGAGCTGCCAAGTTGAGCTCCAGAGCAATAGGTAGCTTTTACCCTTCATGTGACTGATGAAATGAGGGAGAGTGATATTTGGGGATTCCCCACACCAGAGGAGTAAGATAGGTGGGAGCACAGGTAGAAGGTGGGTGAGAGGGACTGGAAGGAGAGGAGGGAGGAGCCTGTGATTAAGATATAACTTGAATTAGTTAATAAATGTATTAAAAATTAATAAAAATAAAATAAAATAATGGAAAAATGAATGAACAATATATTGCCATTTAGAATAATTCAAGTTTATTTTATTTAATTTCATAATATGAAAAATGATGTTTTTAATGTTTTATTAATTCATCCATTTTATACTTATAAAATTATAAAGGTATTAAACATTGCTGATTTATGCAGGATAAGAGGGAGGAATTTGCTTGTGCATGTGGAATAAATAGTATAATTTTGTTTGAAAAAACATAAAGAGTACTTTGAGAGCTTAGGCACTGAATCTCATAATTTATGACAGTGAAATTAAAATGGTAGCAACAATTTCTTATGAAAATTATGTGGGGTTTTGGTGAAATCTCATATAATAAAGATTAGCCTTGTACTGACAAAATAGAGTAGCCATGGTTGGCATTGAGTACATAGTCTTCTGCAAATGTTATTTTTATTTCCTCAGATGAGGGGATGAAATGAGAGACATACCCAAACTTTACTAATACATAGCTTGGGCTGAACCCAGAGCATTTCGAGCTAGGACAAACCACTTCTTCATGCAATTTTCAAACAAATCCAAGAGATCTTTTTTTACTCACCTGTATACACATTTACATAAACTCATTTTTACACAGTCAAATATTCACTAAAGTTTTTGGTTTTTTAACATTATTTATTTCTTTAAGTTACATCTCAATCATAGTCCCCTCTCTCCTCCTCTTCCTGTTCCCTCCTTCTTACCCTCTTCCCCCTCACCCGCCTATCTACTTTTTAAGTTTTTTAATAATTTATTTTTTATTTCTTCAAGTTACATCTCAATCACAATCCCCTCCCTGCTCCCCCTTCCAGTCACACCCTTCCACCCTCCTGCCCCTCAACCCCCCATCCTCTTCCCTTCTTCTTCTTTTTTTTTTTTTTTTTAGTTTAAGGTATTTCTTTTTCCCCCCAACAGCTCTCCCTTTCAGTTCAAAAAATGGTTCTTTTTCTTATAACTATAAATACAATACAAAACAACAGAAATAAATAGGCCACAATTATAAGAGTTATATGGCTTAGCATACATTCCCAATGTCCAGTCCATATGTATTTGGCACCTGACTTTAATATTCTACTATGTAACCATCTCCATGAGTTTAAAGTTCTATATCTAACTCAGCTTTCATACTAACTTGCCTCATAATTTTAAAAATATCTTCTTAGATCCAGAACACCCTTTTGATTCCTAAACAACTCAAAATTTAACTATGAGACTCTAGCTATCTATTCTTCAACCACCTCAGAGACCTGAGAGGGATAAATATATCTGATTATATAGGAAGTGCAGGGCCTGCAGCTTCCAAAACTAAAAAATGACATACCAGTGGCTGCCTGGACAGTTCCCATTTTCTCTCCATACATTACAGCATCAATCTTCAGCCATTTGGCCCCGTTTCTCTGATAGGCATTGATTGTAGAGCAGGAATTATGAAGGACTTACCTACCCTGTTTTGGCAGAGCTAGACTGTCGACTTATCTGCTTCCAAGTTTTGTCCTTTTTGGACAGAAGTCTGTCTACAGTTGAAGCAAGGGGTTTTTCTTGCCAAGAGAAAGGCTTACCACCAATTCAATCATCTCCCACTGGAGATTCTTCGATGCTCATCTTCTACTTGGAGTAGAATAAGGGGTGCTGTCAGGAGCTGACATGTCTCGATATCAAAAAATCTTAAGTTAAGAAAACATCTTTGAATGCCATATTCTGCAGATCTCTTGAGGTTTTTGAAGATGCCCTATCTATCTCTTATATTTAGATTAGCAAATATTTCTTGTCTCTTAGCAACTTGATTTCTGAGTAGCTTAGAAAATAACTGTGATAGACTGTCATAGTAACTAACAAAATGACGTTTTCATGACTATTAGTTTCCGTTTCTTAATTATCCTAAACAGTTTATGTCGGTTGGTAGCAAGAGGTCAAAACTTGACATTTCATTTTTAAGTATTACTACGAACAATACCTTTAAGAAGCGTTACCCTTAATTTTGTATCAATATACAAAGATCAATACCAATGTGGCCAAATATAATCTTAATTTTGTATCAATATACAAAGATCAATACCTATGTAGCCCAATACAATCTTAATTTTACATCAATATACAAGGGTCAATACCACTGTGGCCAAATATAATCTTAATTTTGTATCAATATACAAAGATCAATACCGATGTAGCCCTATACAATCTTAAGTTTTTTTAACTTGTATCTTTTTCCCCCCAACAGGACACCCTTTTATTCCAATAAATTAATTTTAATATAAGTACTGGTAAATAATTTAAAAATTTACAATGTAACATATCTCTATTGCAGCCAGAGGAATTAAGGGCATATATTCTAGTCAAAGAGATTAGAGATGTATACTAAGGCTGTGTCTGTATTCTAGCCAGATCACACAGACTTAGACCTTTTATGTGATCCCTTCCAGAGCAGCCATGTTGCTGAATTAAGATTCCTCTACAATCTATCTATACCTATTTCCTGAGTCCTGGAATTTGATATTTTGAATATAGCCACGCTTGCTGGGTTTTAGCCTCGCTTTGCTCAGATATGTCTGCACATGTTCCCATTTTTGTCTTCGGGAACAGTAATGTATATCCTATGCCATTGTATATTAGAAGTATGTTATTCACTTTTTATTTTGACTTCATAGGGTGTTATAGTTAAAAGATTCTTTTGAGCCTCTAAAGAAACTTCAGATTTTAAACTGTGTCAAAACTGAAAGAATTTGGAAGTTGAACTAAATTCATTTTTGTAATGTTATGGCTGAAAGTCTGTGAAAGCTAGACAATGTAATGTTGTGGTTAGGATGAGAATAAGCTCATATATTTGAATACTTGGTCCCCAGTTTTGGAAGCATTAGGAGATCTGTCCTTGTTAGAGGAGGTATTTCACTGGAGGCAGGATTTGAGATGTCAAAAGACTTGCTATTCTAAGTGTCGTTTTACCTGCCTCTGTAGCATTATGATTGTAGTTAGCATGCAGGGGTTGGGTTAGTGTCCAGGTCTGTAGGTTGAGATCAAACTGCCACTGGTACAGGGCCAGGAAAGAGAGAACTGTAATGTGTGATATTTTGTAAAGTCTGCAGGCAGGACTTTAAGAAAAGGCACAAATACACATCTCTGGAGACATGTAAGCACCAGAGAAAGCGGAATTAGGCTGGCTGCTGTTGGAGTCCAGGGAGGTCTGGAGGACTGCTGTACTCTCTGGGTTGCCCCAGTAAATGACCAGTGCTCTGGGCAAGGGAAATCATGGCAGGTCCAGGAAAGTTCTGGAGAAGTTGTAGAAAGCTTTCTCCAAAAGGAGAATCACCACAGCTCTAGGGAAGCATGCAATGAAAGGTGATTCTTTATTGGAGCTTATGACATAATGATCTTAACGCTCCTTTGGTCCCCTAAATCTGCTGAATCTCCTCTTAATCTATTAAATTTCCCTAACTCTAAGATACATGAGCATTTTTTTGAACCATGGGAAACGAGGAGGCACTTTTGGTGGGAGTGAATGAATTCTATTGGCTGAGATTGAGAGGCTGGCAATGCTATATTTACATGGAGAAAGGTCCCAGACCTGGGGTATGTGACAGAGTTCACCTGTAGCCTCCTGTGGGGTTGATTTTATGTACTACAAAGAAGATAGCCTTTTGAGGGCTGCATCCATGTGCTCCAGATTCAGGCAGAAACAGAGAGAGCTTACCACACTCCTTCTAAGTGAATCTCAATTTCAAAATGCCTGGGGTTTAGACTTGCTAGGATCTCACCTGTCTCCAGCCACACACCTCTGGAGACACACCCAACAAGACTCCAATTTGTTAATCAAAATATATGGTCTCAGCTGTTCCTGTTGTCATGCATTTGCTCCAATATCATGGACTCTAACACTGAAACTGTAAGCCCTTGCTTTCTTTTCTAAATTGGAAAATAAAAGTAACTAGGACAGCTATAATGTTTAGGGGATAATACTAAACAACCATTTGTGCATGTTCAGCATGACCACATGTTGTTTTGACTATTTTCAGTCATTTCAGTTGAATGAATTATAGATGAAATTAATTAAATTATCACTGAGTATATAAATTATAGTTAATTGGTTGGCGGTGTTAATATTTAACCCACCATTATAAATGAACACACTCATACACTTCATGGATTTTAACAAGCCTTGGTCTGGATTGTGCAATCATAGCGCATCTAATCTAGCTCTTAATTCTATTCCACAAATATGACCTCAAATATACATACATCTCCTTGGCTGTTATTCTCTACTCTATGACAATGTTCCAGGCCATGTGGAATGGGATTCTTTTCTCTAACCCATAACATGTGTCCTCCTTTCTGCTTCTCTGGTTTCTTCTCCTCCTACTTCTGCAGGCGTCTTCTACCCAAGATGCTCTCTGTCTATACCAGAAGTCCACTAACTTTTGCCCTCCCTACCTTTCTCTTTGCCCAATCTCAGGCCTCCACGTTTTTTTTTTAACCAATCAGAGACAATGGTTAACAAGAAAAGTAACATAGCTTCACTTCGGGTCCAACAAGCAGGCTTCTGGGAGCAGGTTAATTAACATTTAGAATGCATAACATCATCCCATTAATTCCCTCCTTTTGTCTAATAAAAAGGCTAATATTTTTAGCTCATATAGTAAAAATGGTAAGAACAAATATGAAACAATCAAGAAAATCATATATAAAAGTGGCACACATAGTAGTTAGCCTATTTGTATCAGGCAATCTTGAAGATGAAAAAAATTATCTATCTAAGTTGCTATGTCTAAATTTATGAACCTAAATATCTTCTATAATGCCCTATATTTATAAACCTAAATATTTTATTTAGATTTGAAAATATCCTTTTAAATCCTAAACAACTTAAGTCCAATTGAAATGTAGTATCTATTATGTCTTCAACCCAATCAAAGACATAAGAAGGGATAAAGTTATTATTTGAGTGAGTAGGAAGTACAGGAGAGCATTTTACAAAAAGAAAAATTACAGTTTGCTGCCTAGACAGTCCCAAATATCTCTTGATACCATTCGAGCATCATTTTCAGCCTTCTGGCCAAGCATATCTCACAGACTAAACTGCAAAATCAGAAATAAGAAGGCTGTCCACTCTGTCTCTCCAGAATCAGGCCATTGAATTACCTGCATTTAAGCTCTGGTCCATATTTGGACTATATACAATCTGTTGAGAGACCAGGGGTGTTTATACCCAGTAGAAATTTTCACCTGATGGAGATTTTTGATGCTCATTCTCTCCTTCCATGTTAAATAGGAACTATCAGGAGCTGACTGTCTCAAATCAAACAATTCTTAAAATAATAAAAACATCTTTAAATTCCATTTTCTGTATGCATCTAAGGCTTTTAAAGACATCTATTTATTTATTTAAATATCTATCATCTAGCTATCTATCTATATTATGAATGAACAGGCAAACTATATTATTAATCATTTATTATCTGTTTAACCTAGTAAACCTTGTGATAAATTAAATCTAGTATTTGACATGATCAGGAGCTTGACTGTCATGGCCAGCCATCAACTTGTACTACCCAGCCTACTAAATATATTGCAATAGCAACCCATAAAAGGATTGGTAGCAAACCTGTACTTTTAAATGAGTTGTACAGGAACAATACTTTATACAAGAGTTGAAATATACATATATATGTATCAAAACATAAAATTCTATAACAATGAATAAAAATTAACCTTACTTTTGTATATAAGTTTATATACTAATGTATTAAAAGATAACCTTATTTTTAAGAATAGCAATATCTCTAAGTTGCAGAGAAGATTCAATAATCTCCCTTATATGTTATCATTTATATATTATAAACCTATATCCCTCCCTTTTTTTTCTTTTCAGGTCTCCTCACTCTATATACGAGAGAAAGAAGGATAGAGAAAAGAAAAAGAAAGAGAAAAACCCCTGAGTCTAACCTCCTATACATTGCTTAAATAGACCATCTAACAATTTGTAATCAGTCCCCCTAAATGACATCTATAACATATCAAATTATCAAAAAAAAAATCATCTACCCAACCTTTTGGGAATGTGGCATCACTGTCTTAAAATTGCTTCCTGCTGATTTTGGATGCAGGAAAACTGTTTGGGGGTCCAAATAAAATGGAAAAATGGTTAAACAATTTAATAGTAACATTTTTGCCCAAACTCTATGTGTTCAGCAATTTGAATGCCCTGAGTAGTTTGTAGTCTGAAGTTGAACTTTGGATGGGAGAGTTTAGGGCTTTATTGAAGTCCTGACTGGAACAGTCTATGAGGCTGGACCACCATAGCAAGCCATTTTGAAGTTGTTCTGGACACAGATTTTTGAGGAAACAACTATTGATTCAGCCTATGAGGCTTGATCATCTGAGCTTGTCTTGTCTTCTTTGTTATCTGCTCCCTTTGTTCTGAAAATATATAATTTCTCACAATTAACATTTAGTTTTGTAATGACAAAATGCCTTGGATATGAGGGATGCACAAATCAATTAAGGAAGATTTTCTGCTCTTTGAGCAGAATAGATATATTTCTAAGTCTCCATTCATGCCATATGAAAGAGTGGCATGCAATAATAAGCCATGTGGCTTCTATATGGCCAACAAGCTTTTTATTGTATTATATATACAATAAATATGTGTGAGTGAGTGTGTGTGTGTGTGTGTGTGTGTGTGTGTGTGTGTTAGCTAATCTGAGCTATTATCATATAGTGGAATTAGCAAATATAAGTCACCTGTTTGGTTTTTGTGTGTGTATGTTTGTTTGTAGCCAAGATCTGCCTTTCCTGTTAAATCTGATTTCTTCAGTTTGGATAGAAGACATTTTTTTCTTTTTTTGTAATTATATATATATATATATATATATATATATATATATAATGAATTTTAAGTTGAAAATTCAGCATAAGCTTGTATGGAGTTTAAGTATTCTCCTCTACAGTTGACATAAATTATTAATTGATTGAGGCAGGGTTTTTTTTTTTGTGTGTGTAGCTCAGGTTGTTTGTAGAATAAGATGGCCTCAAACTCAAAACAAACCTATCTGTCTCTGCCTTTGTCTCCCACATTTTGGGATTAAAGGTATGCATTTATATTTTTTCTTTTCTACTTTTCTTTCCTTGGAGATTTAATTTCTATGTGGATATAGCTATCCTTATTGAGACAGGGTTTCCCTTTGTAGCTTGGGCTGTCTTGATTTGCTTTGCAGAGCTCTGTAGATTAGATTGGCCTCAAACACATAAGGAACCTGTTTTTCCTTGTCTCCCAGGTTGTGGGATCAAGATATAAATATAATTAATTGAATTACCTTTATTAAACAATAATATTAATTAAACCATTTTGTATTAGTCTGAGTTCCAACTCTCCCATGGGAACCCTATTCTTGAGGAGATTGGTTTAGGGAAGCTCAATATAGTATTTTATGTTAACTTTTCTTAATTGTTGGAAGTAGGAGGCATGCAGCTTGCATGTTTATCACCCAGCCTAACTCTAGGTCTTTACATTAACAAACAGAATATATCTCTTTTAGGATAACATGCCTCTTGTAACCAGTTCTTCCATGGGAGCCCACACCTAAGGAGACTGGCTTGTTACCCCTTTCTCCTATATAAATTTAAGATTATGTTTATGATTCGTTAGATCAGTATGAATATTATTATTTATCAACAAAAAACTTATATAGTACCTTCAAGGAAAAAAGTGTCATTTTGAATTCTAGACTCTCTTTAGCAAATAGCCTTATTTTATCAGCAGGGGTCCTGCCCTGACTTCATTGTTTAGGCTAGGATGGTCTAGAATTCATAGATCTGCCTGCTTCTGCCTGCAGTGTGATGGGATTAAGGGCATGTGGCATGCTCAAATATTTCACTTAAATCTCAGATAACAGTAACTCTGTAATCCAGTGAGCAACTCTGCATTACAGTGACAATTCCAAATCTGTCCAAAGTCCTTAAAAATCTCTCATGTTTTAACAATGTCAAACCACAAAATTATCCTTTCTACCTCCTGATATAGGGAAAATCAAAGGACATCTGAACAAAAATCAAGCAAAAAAAAAAAAAAGAACATTCCAAAAGTCAAAAGTCTTGGTCTAGCTGTGCCATCTCCTATGCTGCAACGTTTTTCATCATTCCTTGGAATCTAGTTGTGGCTGAATTATATTGGTGAGCCTGTCACAGATATTCCTGATAAGCACCTAGTAGTCAGGGAGCCCTGATATATAGGAAATTCACAGTAATAGACTCGCACAAAGCAACAGAGAAAAAAATAGTTGGAAATATTGATGAGTATACATCTGTCAAAATAAGCCATACAAATGGCCAACAAATATAAGAAATACTGAACATTACTGATAACCAGGTATTTAGATTCTGAAACTACAATTTAATTATCAATTGTAATTCTTAGTAAGTATAAGTGTAAGATTAGGCTGGTGGAGTAGCTGATGGCTTGGCAAAGCAGCGGGTGGCCTGGTCCTCCTTAACCAGTTGTCTGAATTTTCCTGAGGAAAGAGCCCCAGAACCAAGGGTGGCCTACATCAACTGTAACCTAAACTCTGTTAACTAATATAAGTTGTTATATTAGGCCAGTAGAATTACCAGCAGCTTGGTGGGAGATTCGCCTGGGCTCAAGGGAAGTATGGGAGTCTGGGACTGCTTGGACTGAGGGCCTATAAGCCACTGCAGTCCTTTCCCCAATAATTAAATACACCAAGACTTTTTAATGTTTTAACGCTTAACCCTTAGCTGGGCAGTCTCAATTAGCTACTCTAAATTAACCCAGATTACCAAATCCCAAACTACTACGTGTCTGTGATTACCTTCCAGCATTCTCAATTATGTCCATCTACTTCTGTGTCTCCCGGCAGAAAGGGAGATTCTCTGTGTAAAACACAAGGTTCCTGTCCTAATCTCAGGAAGTCCTGCCTTCCTATACTCTTTCTGCCCAGCTAATTGGCCATAAGCAACTTTTATTAACCAATCGGGAGAATGTCTCAGAAGGGGCAGTAAACAGATCTCAATTTTGAAATCAGCCTATCAGAAACAATGTTATTAGACCTTCCCTCAACAGGATTCAAATACAGTGAAATATTTTTTTTGAATATTATTATAAAAAATAAAAAGAAATCAAACATTGATGAAGATATAGAGGAAAAGAAATGTATAAATGCTGCTTGTAAGCATGTAAATTACAATGAACAATATGAAAAATTTGAGGGACAATAAAAAGATATTAATACAGTCACCATTAATATCTATTTTACTTTGGGAGATTTATCGAAGGAAAATTAAATCAGTATAAATAAGAAATATCTGCCCTTTCATATTGCTTGTATTCACAGCTATCAAGATGCATAATTGACCTAAGCATTTGTAGAGTAGCAGATAAAGAAACTATAATATTTATATGCATATATATATAAAGGAATTCTATTTAGTATTAGAAAAGAATATCTCTTATCCATTTTATGACAGCATATATGCTTTTGAAGGTACTGTTTAATTGAAATAAATCAGCCACAGAAAGATAAATAGTGCACAATCCCACTGTTGAGTAGAGTTCCTGCCCCAAAATTAACTTATGTTAGTAGAAAACACAGTAAGAGTTATCAAACTTATGAATGGAGTAAGGACTTGTTAGTCAAAATATAGAAAATTTCAATTAGATAAGAACAGTCAATGATCTATTGCACAATATACAAATGTGTGCTAATAATGGTTTGTTCTGGTCTATAAGTTTTCACTGCAGAACACAGTATTGAGGAACACATATCAACTCAAAGAAGTATTTGTGAACATTAAGCAATATGTTTTCAAGTTCTTCAATTAAAAATGTCACTTTGCTAGCTCAATCTCTAAAAGATAAAGAACAAAGAAAAACCTAACAGATTCCAACTATTTCTTTTTATCTTATAATTATCACTGAATATTTTGTTTTGATAATTTATTTATTTGGTCTACTACAGATTGATATAAAATGTAAGCTCTTAATATTTTATTAATGGAAAAAAGTGAAATGATTATTAATAGTTTTCATTTTTATTACTCCTAAATAAAAATGCATTAATATCATATTCAGTCAAAGTAATTGTGAATTCTGTGTCTGAACTCCTAGCCAGTAGGGAACACTTCACACATAGCAATGATAGACCACTGATGTTCTGATATAAAATGAAAAATTTTAATTCTATGGAGGAAACTATTGTTTCCATTCACATTATTTTAAATCAAACCAAAATATTTGTTTTATTTTTTGTCTTTATAAAGCAACATTAGCAAATATATTAAGGTGTTTCCAAATAGCGTTTAATTTCCATCAATCTCTTAAGGAATTGTTGTTTATAATAAAAAGACATACATGTGAGACAACATTACTAAACCATGACTTTTCAGAGCATGTCACAGTCTAAATCTATATGTAACACCAAAGTATGATAAATTGTGACATTTCCAGACAATTAGCAAAGCAATTAGCTTACTGATCATTTATCCATCTTCTCATAACCACCAGGAGCAATTTAAAGGAAACTAAAACAAATGTGAGTAAATTTTCAATATAATTTTGATGCTAATTGTAAAAAATAATTAAATTAGGTAAATCCTACTGGGGTTCCAACCCAGAGATTCTGAATGTGGAAACAATAAATACCTATCCTTGCAGAAAGTGTCAGTGCAAACCACATGTACACACAAAACAATCACACAAAAACACAAGAAAAAAATAACATCTTAAACCTTCAGCCATCCTATAAATCATCCCTGCTTTATGGTCTTGATGATAATGGGAATGAAAATAAATGCATAATGAATGAGCGGTAATGTATTCATGAAAGCGTCAATGGAAGTCACAAATAAAATTTTACTCTAAATGTATCCATGATATAAACCAGTCAAGGTAATGACAACTTGCAACACATAGTAGATATTAGAAGGGGAAGTTGCTAACATTTGAAGATGAGCAAAGGGACAGTGTCATCACAAATAAGCCCAGATCTCAAGTCTCTCTCTCTCTCTCTCTCTCTCTCTCTCTCCCTCTCCCTCTCTCTCTCTCTCTCTTTCCCTCTCTCTCTCTCTCTCTCTCTCTTTCCCGCTCTCTCTCTCTCTCTCATATTTGTGTGTGTGTTTGTGTGTGTGTGTGTGTGTGTGTGTGTGGGAAAGCTGTGTTCAAGTAAATTTGTACAAGTGTCAAAACTAACAGACTTCCAAGAAACAGTATTTTACTTGCTCACTAGAGAAAGAAAACATACAGTTTTGTCTTGTAAGAAACGCATCTAACCTAAATATCCAACTTATAAGTTATTAAAACCTCATTAGCTTAATACGTGTGTGCTGACAATTATATATAATATATTCAGGAAACTTGAAACTATAGAAACTAGGCAATAATTAGAAAACAAGGAATTCTAAAGAAATCTGAAAGATTTAAACCAGAAGCACTACAAAGACAAGAATAAATCATAAGTGGTTTTAAAAAAACTATATCATTAAAGCAATAAATATAAATCAAAAGGGCACAAGATTTTAAAATGATGGTAATTGTATACAGAAATATTAAATATCACATGTTCCCTTTAGCTCTAATACTTTATGTGCTATAAGTTCTAGATGGTACATAATGTTGGAATACACAGTATCTCACTGAAATGGAATTGCACATTAACTTTAGTTTTTTATTTTGTCTTGTTTTGTTTTTTTATTTTGTATTTTTAACTTCTATGAATCTTCTGTGTACATGCAAATATATGCATCAAGTAACAGTGAAAAAAGAAGGCATAAATTTGATGGGGAACAGGGAGGATTTGAGGGAGAGGGAAGGGAAAAATATGGTCATTATAATTTCACAAAGAAAAAAACAGGTATGCCAAACCCTTAACATGTGGTTCAATATCATTATTGAGCATAATTATGATTATTTTCCACCTAATATTTATGCAATTCTCACTTTTTTACCATGATGATATCTCTATTTTCATGAAATATGCTTCCAAAAGGAAGCTGTTTTTAAACAAATGATGGGGTCCATAATTATTTAACTACAAACAGGATGCTTCCTATGGCAATGAGTACAGCAAATGGCAAACAAGGCTGCCTTGTTGAGTGTCTCAGTCACTACTCTATTTCTGTGAAGAGACACCATGTCCAAGCCAACTCTCATAAAAGAAAACATTTAGTTGGAATCTTGCTTACAGTTTCAGAGGCTTAGTGCAGTATCATCATAGCGGGGAGCATGACTTTGGAGAAGTAGCTAAGATCTTACATCCAGATCTGCAGGTCAGAGGAACAGGAAGCAACACCAGCCTAGCATGGCCTTCTGAAACCTGAAAGGGCATCCCCAGGGATACAGCGGGAGGGGGGGGATATACCAATAAGGTCACACCCTCTTGTAATGGGAGTTCTTTAGTGAATTAGGAAGGGCTTTTGGAATGCAGATCAGCCTAGCACATGATCCTGGGCATAAGAAAGTAAATTCCAAGAAACTGGGGGGAAAAAGAGGACTTTTGGATGTTGCCTCTCTTCAAAACACATTGAGTGGAGCCAAAATGGGTAGAGCCCAGGTGAGAGAGTTGGCTCCATGAGAGAGGTCGATGGTGACCATCTGAAGAGCATGGTTGCAAAGCCCCAGAAACTGCAAGAGGCTGTGGAAACCCCAAAGAGCCTGAGGAGGGGCTAAATCCGGTGAGAGACCGTGAGAACCATACCCTATTTAAGCTTAAGAATGAGAGAGAGAGATGCCCCCTTGAGCCGCAGGGATGCAAAACACTGTGCTCCATGATGCTGTACTGATAGCATGAGCCTTGAACTTCAGCCTGGGCATGTAAAGTGAAAAAGCCACACTGAATGAATCTTCCTGCAAGCCAACACAAGAAGACCTGGAATAGCAACAAAGACGGACAGCAGTGGGAGCTGCCCTAAGAATCCACGTATTAAGTTTCCTTCCAAAAAGGTTAGGGTAGGGTTGTTTAAGTGTTATTAGGTATAAGGTATTTATAGGTTATAGGCATTTGTAAGGTATTATTAAAAATAGTATTATAAATTTTCGTGTACACCTCCTAATCCTTCCAAATAGTTCACCTACTGGAGAATAAGCATCTAAATATACGAGTTTATGGGGGCCATTCTTATTCAAAACACAACATGGAGGTAGAATGTACATAGAAGTTTGAAGAAATTGCCAAACCAGCCTGTTGATGGGCAAAGGAAGGGCTAAGGTGTTTTGAGAATAGTGAATAACGGGCTGGAGAGATGGCTCAGCCGTTAAAGGCTAGGCTCACAACCAAATATATAAGAGAATAGTGAATAAAATGGACAAGGTTTGAGGAACTTGGGAAATACAAAATGTGAAGGATTCATGATTACAAAAGATACTGTTCTACTATAATCATTTCTTCACATTCTTGATCTATTTGCTCCATATTTTTAATGAAGTAGTGCAATGTTTTATGTAAATAACTTCTGAGCATACTATTACTTTAAGCTTTCTAATTCATTTAATACTGTTTAATAGGGCACCTACATTCTGCAAATATCTATATAACTGAAGTAGTTTCTTCTTACTTATTTTGGAACTTTTCTTAATTATCCTCAATAATTAACCATATAGCAGAAATTGTAAAATATAAAAATATGAGTATTGCATAATTATCTATCACCAATTTTACCTTTTACTTTTATAAATTTTAAATATTTAAATATAAAAATAAGTACAAAATTATTAACATTGACAAAGTATGCTTCATAGAAAAAAGCTCATTTTCGATTGTCCATTATGTGTAATTTTGAAAATACACAAAGAACAAAAATATTATATGCAACCAAATATCTTCCAAAACTATAACAGTAGTTATAATTTTTGTATGGCTACAGAGTGGTAAAAAAACAACGTTATATTGTCTATTCACATGAGTTAGTTATATTTCTCTATGTACTATTCAGTTTATTTATTTAAAAAATAAAATTATCTTTGAAGATAACTAAGTAATAGTTATCTGTCTAAATAAATAAATCACTAGACTTAGAAAAATATTTCCTCTGGCATAATATTCATTTATTCTGTGTTCTCTAGAAATTACCTCTTTAAATCTCCAGAATTCTATAAGGAGACAAAGCTTTGAATTAGCTGCTGGGTGTTCCCAGAATACACATTTATTTTAATTTAATCTTTGTTGACTAATTCTCTTCAGGAAATTCTGTACTGGTCAGTTTAGATTTGTTGGACCCATCAATAAAGCTTATGACAGTATACATTTTTTATTGCCATCACCTGCTATACATTTTCTCTAATCAAAGGACTCTTTTCCTCCTATTGGGTTGCCTAATCCAGCCTTAATTAAGAGTTTTTGGCTTGTCTTATGGTATCTTGTTTTGTTATGTTTGGCTGTTGTCTCTTGGAGGGAGGCCTGGTCGTCTTTTCTGAAGGGAAACAGAGGGGGAATGAATCTGAGGTAGTAGGCTGGTAGAAGGACCTGGGAAGAATGAAGCCAGGGAAAACCATGGTCAGGGCGTATTGTATGAATACATACAATACCTCTGAAAATAGACGGGAATCTATTTTCAATAAGAAAAGAAAAGAAGAGGAAAGAAAACAAAGAAAGAAAGAGAGAAGGAAAGAAAGAAAGAAAGAAAGAAAGAAAGAAAGAAAGAAAGAAAGAAAGAAAGAAAGAAAGAAAAGAGAAGAGAAGAGTAGCTTTTCTTACAATCGTCTTGTTTTTCAGTCAACATGTAAAGAAGTTAGTTCTTTAAGAGAAGTGGGTTGGAGATAATCTTCTAGACTCATAGGCAGCATTACATATCAGCAAATATTTCAAAATTACAACTGCATTTACAAAGATGAGAGGAATAAAATCTTACCTTCAGTAGATATATGGTTGTACCCATAAATTTTAAAAATTATTTATTTTCAGGGACAATCTCCTCCAAATTTTATCTCATGTCATTAATTCCCTTAACTACTCTCCTCAATCTGACTGACCTCTAAAGAGGCCAAATTTATGTGGATTCATACAAGGTCTTTTAAAAATCAATCTGAGGAACAGAGCAGTATATAAATTGCATATGAAATGTCAGCTGTGAAGAGTGATCAGGGCCAGGAGAATGGAATAGCAAAGGGTATGAAGGCTGCATTTTGACAGAAACTTGGAGCCATTACCTACTTCCAACTTTCATCCATCAAATATGTCTCTTACATGCTGATTTATAGATAACGAAGTAGTATATGAAATAATAGTTATCAATGATTATTATTAATGCTCAGGAATATAAATAACTCAAATCACTTGAAAATGTGTTTTCTGATTCTTAACATGGTTAAATTTCTCTGTAGTTAATACAGTTACTAACCATTTAATATTACAGTTGAAGCAACCCTATTTGTTGTTCCTTAATAAACTATATGTCATTAGGAGTTAGATACAATGACTTCAATAGTTTAATAAGTGTTTTTTTTGTATTTTCTGTAGTAATCACAATGGCATTGAAAACACTTCATATATTTAAAATAAAGTTAATGAATTCATGGCATAAATTAATAGATTCTTTTTAAGTATATCCATCATAGTTCATTAAGTATTATCTAAATTAAACATTAAGTAATGCTCACCACATAGATAAAACATCTGCAGCACACAAATGTATACACAGATGATCCTTGATTTATAATGATTGTAGTCCCTATAAACACGTAGTACACTGAAAACATTACAAGTCAAAAATGGATTTAATAGACATATCCTATTGACCAGTATATCTTATCAGCATAGTGCACTCTATTGACAATTTACCCACACGTTCTTGTGTTGTTGGGACCCTTGTCCAGGACTCTTGGGGACAGGTTTGAGCTGGTGCAGAATCAACAACCCAGATTCTGGGAGTCTGGTGGCAAAAGCAGACTTGTTTATTTCAAGAAAATGAAGTTGCCTTTATAACCTCCATCCAGAGTCCATTGGCTCCCAAACTGCAGGCTGCTGCTGCTCTTCCTCATTGTCTCATGTTTCATTACCCAGTGTGGCCTCATCAATCTCCAGGCAGGTCTCAGGCTGGGTATGTTAGGTCATGCCCGGGCAGATATCTCAGGTCAACTGCATGTGGAAGCCCAGCCACACATACAGCAGGCCTTGTTTCTGCTCAATGGCAGACCTTGTTCCTCCTACACTCTTGTGACCTAATAGAAGAAGCAACACTTGACTGCTGCCTTCAACTTGGGTAGTTCTATCATAACATGAATTCCAAGCCAAATAAAATATAACAATTAAAACTTCAAAGCTATTTCTACTAAATGTCTAACATTTCATAAGTAAAATTAAAAACTGTAAGTCAAACTTTCCAAAGTTCAATCCCATCTTTGTGTGGATATATGTGTATATAAACATGCACATGTGCAGTTAGAATTTAGGGATTTTGATTTATTTAAAAAAAAACACTAAAATATTATGAGAATATGTTTCCATTTTAATCCTAGGTATGGGTATATGGGGCTGCTTCACCACAGCTGACTATGATTTGCCTCATGCTCTGGCAGGGATGTGATTTTTCCAGCTGCAAATAGTTTCTATGAGTGTGTGACATTTGGAATTCTGGGAACTTTTCAGAGGATTTATAAATGCTGGATACCTGGGAGGATTGCTAGTTGTTGGTTGGATACTATTGGTTGTTTGTCTTGGTTTGTTAAGTAGTCATGTACAAAGATGAAACAACAACAAGAAATTAGATATCTTGACAGCAAAGTTCAAACTTGTCCCAAGGAGCTTGATGCTCCAATCAGTAGGAAGTAGTCTAATGATAATGATATCCCCTATCCTCTCTATCCTGCTTTTGTTTTTGCTCTCTTAACTAGTGTTAGGGAATTACAAGAGTGGAAAAAGGTAGAGGAGGGAAAATCAAAAAGAATTCACAATGTAGCAAATTCTGACTACACATATGCACCTATTTACCTAATCTCCTCAATATAGTTCCACCTCTGAGCCTCACACTGACTTTCATAATCAGGAAAATGAATCTCTGAGAGGTTGTGTGATTCCCTACTGAAAATCACAATACTCATTGAGAAAAAGTCCGTTGGCTGCCACAGTCTAGGGATTTGCTCCAGACATCTTAATTATTTAGTAAATTATTTTTCTGTGTTGTTTTTACCTTTCCATTCTCATACCATACACACATGGCATAGATTATCTGCTGTTACAACAGTGAACCAAATAGATGCATGTTTTTTGACAACGACCCCATATACCTCAGTAAGCAAAAATTTCTCTGATTCATGATTACTAAAAATTCCATAGTTAACTTTTCTCTTGCTGTGATACCATATCATGACCAAAACTACTTATGAAAGAAAGTATTTACTTGGGATTTAAAAGTTTCTGAGGGTTAGAGTTCAAGACCATGATGCCTGACAGCATGATAATAGACAGGTGGACATGACACAGGAGTATTAGTTGAGAATTCACATATTTAGATGCAATCATGAGGCAGAAAAGTCTAACTGAGAATGGTGGGATTTTACCTCCTCCAACAAGGCCACACCTTCCCATGCAGTTCTACCAACTAGGGACCAAGTATTTAAATATATGAAACAATGAGGGCCATCTTCATTTAAACTACCACATAAAACGTTGATAAAATTTTAGTTAGAAGTGGATAATTATAAGAATAAAAACCCCTAATACGTAGATATATTTTCCTCTAAATCACACAGCAAGAAAGCAAAACTTGGCTTGCTTGACTTAATATTTTTTGTATAATGACACCTGCTTTGTGTTGAGGCATCTATCCTAAAGTTGGCAGAGGTTTTGCAAGTACAAATACATAACTATTCAGTGCATTGACCTGGATTTGACTTTAGACCTCATTGCCTTTAGTACTGTTCTCTAAAGTTATGGGATCTCATACAGTTATTTGTCAGTACAGAAGCTATTTCCTGTAGAATTTCCCCTTCTATATTTCTTCTACCTCTGCACACATTATGTGCTATAGAGCCCTAAGAGGAAAAGAGGAGATTTGAGAATTATTTCTCTTTGTTGTAGACATTATCTTTTCATCATTAAACAACATGTGAGAAATAATGCATTCTTGCTATGATGATTAAAAGAACTACACAACCAATAATAATATGGAACCTGAAGTCACTTAAAATATATAGATAAAATACATAAATTGCAATATTGTTGTTTAAATTTCACATAAATTTAATTGCATTAATATCTTTAGAGAAAGTGGTGGAGAACTTAACACAATCATTTCTTCACGTTTTGACAGTGTGATATTGTTAGGTTGTATCCTTAAGCAGGTTTTATTGTTGGGATATAATGAAAGTGTATCAAAATAAAACTTTCCACTTGCAATTTTCTCACATCAGTGACTGATTTAGTAATTTATTTTGAAATTCTTTTTTATAGCATGGATAATTTATCTAGCCCCTGAAACAAAGATAGAATTGGTTTTGTTTGTAACTGATAAAACAAGATAGTTAGAAATGGATATGTCAGCACTTTTATGAGTTTTGGAGTAATCAGGAATGTAAAAATAGTTCTGTAGATTTCCAAGAAATAAAACTGCTTTTTCTTATAACATTGGGTGCTGACTGTGAAACCTTTGTAACAAATACCAGGTTACATTTTCTCACAAATGAGATATTTCTATGCAATCTATTCAAAATATAGTATTAAAAAAAGCCTCTTGAATTTAAAGGCCCAATTTCTAAGCCTACTTTTTTGACATACTTTTGAAGCCACTTTCAAGGAGTATGTAATGATCCTGTCATATTTCATTTCTGTATACATTTTCTTAAAATTATACATACAGGTCTTCAGAATTTTTGGACAAACAATTATGGTCTACTATTTGTGGCAAGAAAAGATGATAGGAAATGTATATGTGTTAGAACAATCACAAAAACTAAAAATGAAAGCATTCAGGAAGACAGGAAGTGGTTGTTTAATGCGGAAGGTGATGACGTGGATTTATATAGCTTTTTGTTTTTGTAGGTATTGGCAGTTCATAAATTAGGGATAAATGTATCTTCTCAACTAAGTACATAAACTCAGTAGTATTTTAACATTATTTTTGTTAATTCATAAAGTAACTAAGCATCACCTAAGAAATTAGTTGACATAAATCATGAAAAGATGCTCTTTTTTAATAAATAAATTTATTTATTTGTTGCTTCAGGTTACATCTCCATAATATTGTCCTCTTTCTGCCCTTCCCAGCCCCTCCCTCCCACCCTCTACCCCCTAACCTTTCCATCCCACGCCTCAGGAGTGGAGTGTCCCTACATAACAGTCCCCATCCCAGTTCAGAAGTCATATGAGGGCCAAGAGCCTCCAATACACTGGGGTGTACCAGGAGTTACCACCAGTGAAAAGTGTCTCATTGCCAGGGGGAGAAAACTAAAAAACAAACAAACAAAAGTCTATGTCCATGTTCCCTTTGGTGCATTGGTTGTAGTATAGATATCCTGTACTATATAGCTAAATTCTGACTGTAAGTGAATAGATGCCATGTGCATCTTTCTGAGTCTGGGTTAGCTCACTCAGCTTGAGCTTCTCTAGTTCCATCCATTTGGCTGCAAATTGCATAATTTCATTGTTTCTGATAGCTGAGTAATATTCCATTGTGTAGATGTACCACAGTTTTTTAATCCATTCTTCAGTTGAGGGACATCTGGGTTGTTTCCAATTTCTAGCTATTACAAATAACGCTACTATGAACATAGATGAGGAAACTTCCTTATGATTCCATGAGGAGTCATTTGGGTGTATACCCAGAAGTGGTATGGCTGGGTACTGAGGCAAAGCTATTCCAAGTTTTCTAAGATATCGCCATACTGACCTCCATAGTGGTTGCACAAGCCTGCACTCCCACCAGCAATGGAGGATGGTTCGCCTTTCTCCACACCCTCGCCAGCCAGCATGTGCTGTCATTTGAGCTTTTGATCTTAGCCATTCTGACAGGTGTGAGATGGAATCTCAGAGTCGTCTTGAGTTGCGTTTCTCTGATGATTACGGATGTTGAGCATTTCTTCAAGTGTCTCTCAGCCATTAGGGATTCCCCCTTTGTGAATTCTCTATTTAGCTCTGTTCCCCATTTTTTGATTGGATTATTTGGTTTATTGGCATTTAATTTCTTGAGTTCTTTGAAGATTTTGCATATTAGCCCTCTGTCAGATGTGGGGTTGGTGAAGATTTTCTCCCAGTCTGTAGGCTACCGTTTTGTTCGAATAACAGTGTGTTTTGCCTTACAGAAGCTTTTCAGTTTCATGAGGTCTCATTTATTGATTGTTGGCATCAGGTCCTGAGCTGTTGGTGTTCTGTTCAGGAAGTTGTCACCTGTGGCAATGAATTCAAGGGTTTCTCCCACTTTTTCTTCTAGTAGATTTAGTGTGACCTGCCTTATGTTAAGGTCTTTGATCCACTTGGACTTAAGTTTTGTACAAGGTGATAAGCATGGGTCTAATTTCATTCTTTTGCAAGTGGACATCCAGTTGGACCAGCACCATTTGTTGAAGATGCGGTCCTTTTTCCACTGTGCAGTTTTGTCTTCTTTGTCAAAAATTAGGTGGCCACAAGTGTGTGGGTCCATTTCTGGGTCTTCAATCTGATTCCATTGATCTACTGGTCTGTTTCTATACCAATACCATGCTGTTTTTACTATGATTGCTCTGTAGTACAGCTTGAAATCTGGGATGGTGATACCTCCAGATGTTTTTTTATTGTACAGGATTGATTTAGCTATTCTGGGCTTTTTATTGTTCCATATGAAATTCAGAATAGCTTTTTACAGGTCTATAAAGAATTGTGTTGGTATTTTGATAGGAATTGCATTGAATCTGTATATTGCTTTTGGTAGGATAGCCATTTTTATCATGTTGATCCTAGCTATCCATGAGTATGGGAGATCTTTCCATCTTCTAAAGGCCTCTTCAATTTCTTTCTTCAGGGGTTTGAAGTTCTTGTTGTACAGGTCCTTTACTTGTTTGGTTAGACTTACCCCAGGAATTTTATATTGTTGTGGCTATTTTGAAGAGGGTTGTTTCCCTTATTTCTTTCTCAGCCTGTTTGTTGTATAAAGAAGGGCTTCTGATTTTTTTGAATTAATTTTTTGTCCAGCCACCTTGTTGAAGGTTTTTATCAGCTGCAAGAGTTCTCTGGTGGAATTTTTGGGGTCACTTATGTATAATATCATATCATCTGCAAATAGGGATAATTTGACTTCTTCATTTCCAATTTGTATCCCCTTGATCTCTTTTAGTTCTCTTATTGCTCTAGCAAGAACTTCAAGTACTATATTGAAGAGATATGGTGAAAGTGGGCATCCTTGTTTTTCCCTGAGTTTAGAGGAAATGCTTCAAGTTTCTCTCCATTTAATTTGATGCTGGCCACTGGCTTGCTGTGTACTGCCTTTATTATTTCTAGGTACGGTCCTTGTATGCCCGTTCTCTCCAGAACTTTTAGCATGAAGGGGTGTTGGATTTTGTCAAATGCTTTTTCTGCATCTAGCTAGATAATCATATGTTTTTTTTTTCTTTCATCTTGTTTATATGGTGAATGACGTTGATAGACTTTCGTATGTTGAATCATCCCTGCATTCCTGGGATGAAGCCTACTTGATCATGGTGTATGATACTTTTGATGTGTTCTTTAATTCGGTTTGCTAGTATTTCATTAAGTATTTTTGCATCTATGTTCATGAGGGAAATTGGTCTGAAGTTCTCTTTCTTTGTTGGGTTTTTGTGTGGTTTAGAATCAGGGTGACTGTGGTCTCATAGAATAAGTTTGCCAGTGTTCTTTTTTTTTTTTAGGCATAATTTTATTTTTATGCCAGTGTTCTTTTTGATTCTATTTGGTGAAAGAGTTTGAAGAGTATTGGTGTTAGCTCCTCTTTGAAGGTCCGGTAGAATTCTGTGCTAAAACCATCTGGTCCTTGGCTTTTTTTGGTTGGGAGATTATTAATGACTGTTTCTATTTCCTTAGGGCTTATAGTACTGTTTAATCTGTTAACCTTATCTTGATTAAGCTTCAGTAGGTGGAATCTATCAAGAAAATTGTCCATTTCGCTTAAGTTTTCAAATTTGGTGGAGTATAGATTTTTAAAGTAGGACCCAAATATTCTCTTGATTTCCTCAATGTCTGTTGTTATTTCTCCCTTTTCATTTCTGATTTTGTTGATTTGGGTTTTTTCCCTCTGCCTTTTAGTTAATTTGGCTAAGGGTCTGTCTATTTTGTTGATTTTTTCAAAGAACCAACTCTTGGTTTCATTGATTCTTTGTATAGTTCTTTTTGTTTCTAAGTTGTTGATTTCAGCCCTAAGTTTGATGATTTCCTGCCTTCTGCACCTCTCGGGAGTGTTTGCTTCTTTTTTTTCCAATTCACCCAGTTTAGCTGTTAACTCACTAATATGAGCTATCATAATTTTCTTTTTGATGAACTTTCCTCATAGCACAGCTTTCATTGTTTCCCATAGGTTTGGGTATGTTGTGCCTTCATTGTAGTTGGATTTTAAGAAGTCTTTGATTTCCTTCTTTATTTCTTCCCTGACCCAGTAGTAATCCAGTAAAGAGTTGTTCAATTTCCATGTGTGTGTAGGTTTTCTGTAGATTTTCTTGCTGTTGAAGTCCAGCTTTATTCCATGTTGGTCTGATAAGATATAAGGGGTTATTTCAATTTTCTTGTATCTATTGAGGCTATCTTTGTGTCCAACTATATAGTCGATTTTGGAGAAGGTTCCGTGCTGTGCTGAGAAGAAGGTGTATTTTTTTGTGTGTTTGGGTGAAACGTTCTGTAGATATGTGTTAGGTCCATTTGGTTCATGAGCTCTGTTAGACTCATTATTTCTCTGTTTGGCTTCTGTCTTGATGACTTCTCCATTGTTGTGAGTGGGGTTTTGAAATCTCCCACTACTAATGTGTGGGGATCGATGTGCGATTTAAGTCTTAGAAGCGTTTCTTTTACAAATGTAGGTGCCTTTGTATTTGGGGCATAGATGTCCATATTGAGATGTCCTCTTGATGACTATTTCCTTTAATGAGTATGTAATGCCCTTCTCTGTCTTTTTTTTTATTAACTTCAGTTAGAAGTCTATTTTGTTTGATATTAGGATGGCTACTCCATCTCATTTCCTGGGTCCATTTGCTTGGAAAACCTTTTCCCAGCCCTTTACTCTGAGATAGTGTTTATCTTTGATAATGAAATGTGTTTCTTGTATGCAGCAAAAAAGATGGGTCTTATTTATGGATCCAATCTGTAAGTCTGTGTATTTTTATTGGTGAGTTGAGTCCATTGATGTTGATGGATATTAGTGACCAGGGGTTGTTATTTGCCATTATTTTGGTATAGGTGCTCATCCTGTGCTTCTTTTGGTTTAGTTGCTGTGGAGTTGTCTATTTCCTCTGTTTTCTTGGGTATAGTTATCTTCTCTGGGTTGGATCTTCTGTACGGGGATAGATATTGTTTAAATTTGATTTTGTCATGGAATATCTTGTTTTTTCCATCTATGTTGATAGAGAGTTTTGCTGGGTATAGTATTCTGACTGGGCACCTACGTTCTCTCAGGGCTTGTAGGGAAAAGATGCTCTTGAAAGAACAAAAACAAGCTTATCATGTGCTGCATGGCAAAATAATATGTGCTCCAGGACTGGTGATGTACTTAAGTGGCAGAGAGCTTGTCTAACATATCCAAGTTCCTGGGGATACTTTAGTATATATACTAGATATATACATTCCTGTGAGTTTCTGCAGAATTTAGAAGCTTTGTTTTCTAACTACATTTCATATCTTAATTTACACACCAATACAAATATATATATATATATTTATTACTGGTATATGTATTTAACATAATTCTACCTAAACTTTACTTATTATCTCATGAATTATTTATGATAGATTGTTTGAGTGAGCTCCGCATGCTGTATTAGATATGCAGAAAATATTCGGAAAGTGAGTAACATCTAAATTGCTAGAAAAGAGTCAGGCAACATGCAGAGGTCATAAAATGTCAATCACTCACAGTATTAAAGTGAGAGAACTAGTAAAATAATAGTAATAGCATGTATAATTTACTTCAATGTTCAACTTATATATGTTAAATACTTAAGTCATCATTGTAAAGAACATGGTTTCTTCTAACTTCCAAAGCACCCAAAATCTAGCATTGTATGATACATACAAACTAAAAACATGTAAAGAATACACAGAACTTTGCCCAAGAATGATCTCATGTAACTTATATTCAGCCAATGAAAATATCTCTACTGATGCTACATGTCCAATAGAATGCCAGCTGGGGTTCTGAGTATTTCCAACATAGTAGCTCATGTATCCAAGTTAATATCATCTCTTTCTTGTATTGTTCTTCCAACATCATTAATTAGGGCAGGAAGGAAGACCAAGTGAGCTTTTTATTGACATCTAAAGCATCAGTGTAGAAATGGCACAGTACCTTCCTGACATTTTTATGGCCAAAGGTAGTCACAAAATGAATTACTGAAGGTAAGTAGGACCAGAAATTATAAAATTAGGGAGTACCAAAAAGTTTACAGGGAATATGTGAATAATAACAATAATTAAAGATTTTAAAGAGAAAGGAGAAGAGAGCGGGCATGCTGTTTTTGCGGGGCTGGTATTTGTTTTTTTTTTTTTTTTTTTTTTTTTGAGTGACACAAATATGTAGTGTATAACAATGGAATAGGTCATTTCAGTGATAATGATAAGCAAGATTGGATATCTGTCTTAGTTCAAGATTCTTCTGGCTGGATCTCATGAAGGTAACCTGTGAGTTATAACCCAGCTATAGAAATGGACACAACTCAGAATGAACCCTGGGTAAATTAGCAAGAAGCAGAAGTTCTCATAACAAAAGTCTAAAACAACTGAAAAGGAAACCAACAACCACATGAGCCTGGAAGCATATATGTTTTCTCTAAGAATCATATACAAATTCATTCTTGCTCAATATGACAGGCAAGTGTTTTATACAGTTCTCAAGCAGACAACTAAGATAAACAAAGTTAAATGTCAAACTAACAAAATTTGTGAGATAAAAGATATGTATTGCTTCATTTCCACAGTTGTTATTATGTTGCATAGCAATATATAAAGAATGTACAAATGAATGTTATGCTGATTAATTTCTTGGTATGTTATATCAAATACATTTTCAAATATAATGTTTAATATGAGGGTAGTTTTGAAAATGGAAGTGGATAATCTCCATATTACTACAGATACCTCAGTTCTTAATCATCTTGTAATTATCAGAGAGAATTCATCTAGAATATTATCACACCCTTAAACAAGAAGAGAATGTCTGGAAAATTATGGGCTATGTGCTCATTTTTAAAAGAACATAATGAGATGCCTTTATTCATGGTGTTATGTTTTGCAGAACAAACTCATGGTTTATCACATTTGCATTCCCTTAGCTTAAGTGTAACATGAGGGGAAGGGTAGACAAGAGTCTGTTCCCTAGCATCATTCATATATTAAATATCTCTTGCTTTATAGAAAGATTGGAATACACTGGATATAAGGACAATGCATTAAAAAGGTTTGGAATAGAGTTCTAAAATGAAAATATTAAGAAATAGACTGTGTTCCCTATGGAATAGCTATCCTAGGGGTTGAATGAGTAGAGGTAATTATGAGGGCTGTGATTACTTTTTACACCCTTTAAGACTAATTAATTTTTGCTGTCTTTGGGGGGGGGAGTTGTTTTGTTTTTTGTTTATTAATTTATTCTCTCCCTTCCCTCTTTTTCTCTCAATCCTTCCCCACCACTTCCTCCCTTCCTATCCACTACTCCTCTATTTCCATTCAAAAACAGGCAGGCCTCCTAGGTATATCAACCCAACATGGTATGTCAAGTTGCAATAGGACTGTGCACCTCCCCTTATATTAAGGCTACCTATTAGTAGGATATGGATCCCAAAAGCAGGCAAAAGTATATATCCAATTAATTTTTTTGCTTATCATAAAAGAATATTCTAAACTAAAGAAACTTTGCAGAGTTAATTAAGTTAGAATACTTTTTGAAGACATGAATGGAAGAGATGTCAGGCTGTATTTTACAATAAAGCTTAGAAGTATGGGATTATTTGTGATAAAAGATATAAAGGAAGTCAGTAAAACTGAAATAAGAAGAATACATATAATGAAAGGTAAAAGTGATATTAGCAAGAAATTCAGACAAAGGAGACAAAGAAAAATTTGTTGCAAATAACTGACATAGTGAGACATATTACTACATTATATTCATTAAAGTTATTTGCCCATTTCCTCTAAAAGTATATTTTTTTCAGTTTTTATTCTTGATTTCTGTGGTTTGGGATTTTTAGACAGAGTCTTGTTATACAGTCTAAAATGGTCATAAGTTTGTGATCTTCCTGCCTCCAGATTTCATTTTAATAACTGACATATTTTTTCTTTGACATTTTTATATTTTAATATAATATCATATTCTCAATTTCTCCTTTTTCCCATCTCCTAAGGAAAGCCTCACATATACTATACTTGGTCTGTCTCCAATTCATGCCTTCTTTTTCCATTAATCTTTTTACACACACACACACATCTAAATACTTTGGATAACCTGCTCAGTTTGTATAATGTACTATTATGTATATGTTTTTAAGGCTGACAAGTTGGCATTTGATTATCAATTGGTGAGATCTTTCTTGTAAAGATTATTGCATTTGTTCTCAGCATTCCTTAGTTTTCTGCAGACAACCTGGGTTTTCCTCCATCTGTGTTTGCATGTCTATTGTTGTTGTCCTTATCCAGCTCATGTGTAGGCAGTCATGATGGTGACACTTTACAGAAGTAGATTCTGACATTAGTAGGAGACACAATCTCAAAGCAAATTCTGTGTTCCTGTAGGTCTTACAATCTTTCTTCCCCTGAAACTTCGGCAGTAATCCATGAACCTTAGGTGTAAGAGCTATATTGTAGATTTACCATTTGAGTGTTGGGGTAGTATTAAGCATTCTAAATGTTAATTAATTGGTCCTGCTTGATGTCTGTTGCTTACAATGACTCTGATTGGTTAAAATAAATGCTGAGGCCTGAGATTGGGCAAAGACAGAGAAAGGTGAGACTTCCTGAGATTAGAACAGGAGACCTGTGCTTTAGACAGAGGATTAATGCATTCCAACCAAGGAGCAGGAAGAAGGAAGACACACACCATGAGTTAGAAAAAAGAACCTCATTCCGCATGGCCAGGAATATCTGCGTAGTGTGGAGAAAAGCAGTCCTAGGGGACATATGTATATATAGGGTCATATTTGGGTATTAGAATTAAGAGCTAGCTCAGATGGGCCAAGATTACACAATTCAGGCCAAGGCTTGTTAAAATCCACGTGGTGTCTGTGTGTATTCGTTTATAATATCTGGATAAGAATTAATGGCGGCCGAACTAATTAAATGTAATATTAATACTGTTAAACAATTTAACTAATTATTTCTACAAATGACACCCAACATAATTTAATTATTTTTTTTTACATTTGAGACTGTGTTTCATAAGTGCATATTGATTAGTTCTGGTTTCCTTTAACAGTCTCCATCTGTTGCAAAGGGTAGTTGCTCTCCTCAAGACCCATGGCTTTACTAGCATTTGGTTGTTGGCTAGCTTTGCAGTACTAGGCATGGTTTCCCTTTTGTTCAGCTTAAGTCCAACTTAATGGCTATTAACTACTACTAAAATATGTACATCTCCACTACACAGTTAGGGTAATGGTGCTATACTAGCTAGTTTTAATTGATTTGACACAAGCTAGACTCATCTGAAATTAGGAAACCTAAATTGAGAAAATGAGATCTGACTATTGGGCATTTTGTTAATTAGGAACTAATAGGAAAAGATCCAGCCCATTGTGGGTGATACCATCCCTGGGCTTGTGGTCCTGGGTTTATTTAAAAAAATAATAATAAACAAACAAACAAACAAAAAACACACTGAGTAAGCCAGTAAATAGTACCCTTCTGTGTCTGCATCAGATTCTGCCTCCAGGTTCCAGGCCTGCTTGAGTTGTTGTCTTGACTTCCTTCAGTGATGGAATACAATGGTGAAGAGTTAGCCTACTTAACCCTTTCCTTCACAATTTGTTTTTGCTCACATTTCCTCACAGCAATAATAACACCAACTATAACAGGTGCTACTCTGGAAAGCCATTGTGGTTCATAAGCAATATAGCTCTGTCATAAGTTTGTGACTGTTGGTTGCTTCTATTCCTTGGAGGCTTGCAAGGTACCTGTAGTGGTTTGAATGAGAATGCCCTCCAGAGCTCATATAGTTTAATGCTTAGTCACCAATTAGTGAACTATTTGGGAAGGACTAGAAGTGTAGCTTTATTGGAGGAGGTGTGGCCTTGTTGGAAAAGATGTTTCACTAAGCTTTGGGGTTTCAAAAGCTCATTCAAGGCCCAGTCTTTCTCTACCTCTCTGCCTGAGGCCTATGGATTAAGATGTATCACTCTCAGCAGCTGTTCCAGCAGCATGACTGCTGCTTTCTGTCATGATAGTAATGGACTAACACTCTAAATGTTGAAAGCCAGCCACCAATTAAATGTTTTCTTTAATAAAAGTTCCTTTGATCAAGGTTTGTCTTTACAGCAATAGAGCACTAAGATCAAAATTAGTACAAGGAACTGGAGTGTTGCTGTGATAGGCCTGACCATGGTATTTGTTGGATGTATATTGAAGACTTTGGTAATCTGTACTAGAAAAGCCTTTGAAAGCTTCTAGTGGAACTTAATGGACCATCCTAAAAGAATTATAAACAACAGTATTGCTGAGAATGATTGATTATGGCAGCCCAGCTCAAGAGGTTTCAGAAGGAAAAAAATATTATCTATTAGCCTAGAGATCATTCCTATGATGTTTTGCTAAAAAGTATCGCTGCTTTTACCTTTGTTCTAAAAATCTGCAGGAGGCTACAGTAATTTTTTGAATTACTGACACGTGAGAGGACATTTCAAGACAACCTAATATTGCCTGTGATATGTGGTTATTAGTGATCACTCTCATACAGGTGTACAAATAAAAAGAAGCAAGGCAAGCCAGGCAACATAAAATACAATATGTACACTTTGAGTAGACAAAGAGAACCAGGAAACATGTGGGACTCAAGTTTTGTGCTCCAAGATATGTGAAGTTTAAAGAAAGGCCTGCTTCAAGCTGGAATAAAGACTATAGTGCCCTTAGGGCAAGACTCCTCCCAAATAAACTTCCAACTTGTGAACAGAATTAAAGGAAATATAAATAACAAAGGAAAACATCAACAATGGAAACCTTACACAGATGTAATTCAATGATGTGTCAAATTCCAGAACAGCAAATAGAAGAATTTGACAGTTTCCTCCCTGTGGTTCTGGATTTTAGTCAAGAAAGATGAAGGAAAGGGGTTGTAGAAACTTCCTCCACAGTTAAGGAAAGTTGACAAGGTCTGATATGTGGCAGGTGAGTACCTATATTTGGGCCTGTGTAGCTGTGAATATGTTATGTTTTATAAATGTTAATTAATCTGGTCCCAGAGGCCTGCTTGCTATGCCACACCATTAGTACACCTAGTGATGCTAATAAATGCTGCAACCTGGATTGGATAGACAAAAGGTAGGCAGAGCTAAGGTGTGAGGAGCAGAGAGGATCATGGAAAGAAGCCAGGAGTAGGAATGAGAAGACTCTCACATGGGTTAGAGATGGAAGAAGGTGATTCCACATGGCCTGGTATATCAGCATAGTGTAGAGAATAAAAGCCCAAGGGTATATATGTTTATATGGGGTCTTATTTGGGGAACAGCATTAAAACATGGAATAGATAGGCTAAGATGGCACAATCCAGGCTAAGGCTTGATAAAATCCATCAGGTGTATGGGTGTGATTATTTATAATGGGGGCTTAAGTGTTAACTCCACAGACCAAATAATGATAATATAAATACTGGATATAATTTAATTAATTATTTCAAAAGACATAGTATGGATCCAGTCCAAAAGAAAGAAGCATGTTGGCATTAGCAAAAGTGGAAGGGAAGAGTCATCTAATAAACTGTTAATCATCAGACAAAAATTACAAAATTTAGAGATTTCCTGCTTGATTTTATTCCTGCTTTGATCAAATATTTCCATATTAAAACTGTAACTTAGTTATCAATTGTATTTATTAATAAGTATAAACTGTAATGTTAGTCCAGCTGAGCAGCTAGTAGACTGGGGGAAGGCTGGCAGACCTGGCTCACCTTAACTGACAGCCTGACCATCCTGGGGATAAAGCCCTGGACCAAGGGTGGCCCTCACCACCTGAAACCTAAACTCTGTTAACTAATAATAACTATAAGTTGTTGTATTAGGCTGGCAGAGAGGCAGATAGCGTGATGGGAGATCCACAGACCTGACTTGACTTTAGAGGCCTGTAGGCCTAGTGGGGCAACTGCTGGATATTTATTAATAACATTAGACTATAAGATAAAGTCAGAGGAACAGCCAGAGGCAGCCTGGCAGAGTAACTGCCAGGGCCTGCTGTCAGGTCTGTGGCTAGAAGCCTGTAGGCCTGCCTCAGATAGAGACCTGTAGGCCTTTCAACCTGAAACCTGCAGTGGCCTTTTCCCCAATAATTAAAAATACCAAGACCCTTTGATGTTTCAACACTTATCCTTAGCTTGGTGGACTCTCAACTATCTAATCTAAATTAATCCGGACCATCTAATCCCAAACAGCCATGTGGCTTGCTGTACCTTCCAGAGCTTTCAGACACATCTGTATGAATCTGTGTCTCCTGCTGGAAAGAGAGCTTCTCTGTATAATACCCAGGATTCCTTTTTTGTCCTAGGAAGACTCACCTTCCTATAATATTTCTGTCCAGCTAATTGGCCATCAGAGACTTTTATTAACCAATCAAAGAATGCCTCAGAAGAGGTGGTAATCAGATCTCAGCATTGAAATCAGCCTCTCAGAACCAATGCGTTAGAACTTTCTCCAATATCTCCCCCTTTTAGTCTCACAAAAGGATCCTTTTCTTATAACATAAATACAATCTAGCAACAATAAATACAATATAATACAATTAAAACAATACAATACAATAAAAACAATTAGGAAACAATTATGAATACTATAAGGTACTATAAGGTATGATATATATTCTCAATGTCCAGTCCATATATATTTGACTAGTCAACTAGGAAATATATTCTATTATATATCTTATCTTAATGAGTTTAAGGTTCTATACCCAACTCAACTTTCATCAGTTGCATTATCAATTAAAATCATATTAATCCTAAAATATCCTTTTAATTCATGACTGAATTAAAACTTACTGTGAGAATACAACTATATGGTCTTTAATCACACCAGAGACCTGAGAAGGATAGATATATCTGAATAAATAGGAAGTACAGAGCAAGCAACTTCCAAAACTATGAAATGACAGACAACTGGCTGCTTTTAGACAGTTCTCAGTTTCTATAATATTGGAGCATCATCTTCAGCCTTTTGACCAAGCATATCTCACAAACCAAATTGTGCAGCAAGAAATAAGAAGGATTTTCCCACTTTGTCTCTGCAGAATCAGGCCATTGACTTACCTGCATTTATGTACAGGTCCATCTTTGGAATGTGTATAGGCTGTTGAGAGAGCAGGAGAATTTCTGCCCAGTAGGAATTGTCTCCGTATGAAGACATTTTTGATATTCATTGACTCCTTCCAAATGAGTCAAATGGGAGCTACCAGGAGCTGAATGTCTTAAGTCAAACAATTCTTAAAATAATAAAAACATCTTTTTTTTTAAATACTTTATTTTCTTTTTCTTCAAGTTACATCTCAGTAACAAACCCCTCCCTATCCCCCCTTCCTATCCCGCCCTTCCACCCTCTTCCCCCCAGAAGTTTCCCCTTTCAGTCCAACAGATGGTTCCTTCTCTTATAACAGTATTATACAAAACAATAGATATAAATATGCCACATTTATGAGAGTTAAATGGCCCAGTATACGTTCCCAATGTCCAGTTTATACATATTTGGCCCCTGACTTTAACATTCTACTATTTAACCATCTCCATGAGTTTAAAGGTCTATATGTGACTCAACATTCATACTATCTTGCAACACACTTTTAAGAGTATCTTCTTAGATCTATAACACCCTCTTGATTCCTAAACAATTCAAAATGTAACTATGAGACTCTAGCTGTCTATTCTTCAACCACCTCAGAGACCTGAGAGGGATAAATATATTTGCTTATGTAGGAAGTGCAGGGCCTGCAGCTTCCAAAACTAAGAAAGAACATACCAATGACTGCCTGGACAGTTCCCATTTTCTCTCCATACATTCCAGCATCAGTCTTCAGCCTTTGGGTCCTGTTTCTCTGACAGACATTTGTTGTAGAGCAGGGATTATGAAGGACTTACCTACCCTGTCTTGGCAGAGTTAGGCTGTCGACTTCCATGCTACCAAGTTTTGTCCTTTTTGGACAGCAGTCTGTCTGCAGTTGGTGCAAGGGGTTTTTTCATGCCAAGAGAAAGTCTTGCCACTAATTCAACCATCTTACAGTGGAGGTTCTCTGATGTTTATCTTCTACTTGGAGTAGACTAGGGGGTGCTGTCAGGCACTGATATGTATCGATATCAAAAAATAATCTTGATTTAAGATAACATCTTTGAATGCCATATTCTGCAGATCTCTTGGGGTTTTTGAAGATGCCCTATCCATCTCTTGTATTTAGATAAGCAAACGTTGCTTGTCTCTTAGCAACTTGATTACTAGGTAGTTTAGAGAATATCTGTGATAGACTGTCATAGTAGCTAACAAAGTGACATGTTTGCATGACTAGGAGTTTGTTTTAACTATCCTAGACTGTTTTAGATGGTTGGTATCAAGAGGTCAGAGCTTCACATTTTATTTTTAAGTATCTCTAGGTATGATACCATTAGGAAGCGTTACCTTTAAATTTGTATCAATATACAAAGATCTATTCAATTGTGGTTAAATATACTCTTAATTATGTATCAATATACCAAGATCAATGCCTATGTAGCCCAATATAATCTTAATATTACGTCCATATGCAAGGGTCAATACCATTGTGGCCAACTATAATCTTAATTTTGTATCAATATACAAAGATCAATACCGATGTAATCCAATACAATCTTATTTTTGCATAATAAACAATGGTCAATACCACTTTAGCCAAATAAACTACTAATTTTGTATCAATATACAAAGGTATAAGGGCATATTCAATAATCTGCCCCTTCTTCTTGGACCTTCCTGTGCTATGTCTATAACTCATTTTTCTCAAGCCCATGCACTCCTACATAGGAGAGGAAGAAGGATACAGAAAAGGAAAAGTAGGAATTCCCTGGGGCTAACCTCCAAAACCCATTAAGACAGGACCATTTATCAGCTTGTAGTCTCTTCCCCTACATATCAGAGTTTTCAGTTATCCTTCAAATAACCTAAAAGAAGGGTGGAGAAACACCTTCCCCATCCACTGGGCATGGGACGTCGCTCTCTTAAAGTGACTTCTTGCTGATTTGGGTCGTAGTAGACCTGTTTGGGGCCCGAACCCAAATGGGAAAAATGGTTAAAAATGTTAGTACACTCCTTTTATGTTCAGTCCTTCTGTTCTCAGCTGTTTAGATGACCTAAGGGGTTTGTAGGCAGAAGCTGATCTTGCAGGCTTCACTGAGGTTCCTGCTGGGGCATTGTGTAGAGCTGAGTGGTCCCAGTGACATTGGATTGCTGTGGTGGTTGCAGGCCCCCAATGGAGACAGCTATTGAGGAAGTCTGCCAGGCAGGATCAACTGGGTCTCTCGTCCTCCTTGGTGCCTGATTCTGCTCTCTGCTGAGGATTCCGCTGTCCAGCCGTCCCCGGGCTCCCCTAATGGATGCTTCGATTCTCCTGGAACAATAAGAACAGAGCCCTGCCCCAATCCCAACCCTAGGACAATTGCCCTCTTTTTTTTGGGGGGGTGGTGGGAAGGGCTAGGTAGTACTTCTCCTGAAGCAAATTTGGCCTTCTGAAAACATACAAAGCGTTATCTTTCAATCCGGGTTAAAGAAGAAATCATTCTGTCACCTTGGAGCTAAACCAGCTCTAGTGTATATATTTTGAGATCCCAAAGGACAATCTGCCTGCATCGAGAAGGCCTTTTGTAAGTAGCCTCCAAACCTAGGTCCCTCCAAATCCCATGTGTGTGTCTCTGAACTCTAATTATTGGGAACAGGGACCTGTGTTTCCCATCTGAAGGGATCAAAGATGTGTTCCACCACTCCTGGATCGAAGTCTTTCTCTATTTAGAGTTTGCCCTGCATCAGGCTGACCCTGAGCTCCGGGATCTGCCCGTTTCTGTCTCCAGTGTGCTGGGAGCTGGGACCAAGGGTGTACTCTTCTTGAATGGTGGGACCAAGAGTATGCACCCTCACCACCCCGCTCCGTATGACTCCAGAATACATAAGACCACCAACTCTACGGTGCTCCCCCCGTCTCCGCTGAAGTCAAAGGCATGGGCCAATACCACAATTCTATTGTATTTTACCTTAGCTCCACGTCTTCTCTACACCTGGAGGTCTGCAAATCCAGGCCGAATGGCTGTATCCTCTATTCCATTCATAGTGTTTCAGCCCTGCCCCCTGCCTTTTTTTTTTAGTTAATAAATTTGTTTGTTGCTTCAGGTTACATCCTTATCATATTGTCCTCTTTTCCCGCTTCCCAGCCCCACCCTCCCATGCTCTACCCCCTGACCCTTCCGTCTTGTTCCTCTGGGTGGAGTGTCCCTGCCTAACATTCTCTCACCACAGATCAGGAGTCATATGAGGGCCAAGAGCCTCTTCATTCACCGGGGGCCTACGAGGCAGTACTGCCAGTGAATGGTGTCTCATTGCTACTGGGGGAATACTAAAAAAAAGACCAACAAACACACAAACCCACAAAAACAAAGAATATCAACAAAAAAAGAGAGGAAAAAGAGAAGGGAAAAGGAAAAAGAAAATAGAAAAAAAGAAGGAAAAAGAAAAAGATAAAAAAAAATTATGTACTTGTTCCTTTTGGTGTGTTGGTTGTAGTACATGAAAACATCTTTAAATGCCATTTTCTGTATATTTCTGGGGGTTGTGAAGACATCTATTGATTTATTAATGAATCTATCTATCTATCTATCTCTCTATATGTCTGTCTGTCTGTCTATGTTTGAACAAGCAAACTGTATAATTTTAACCATGTACTATATGTTTAATTTAGTAAGCCTAATTGGTGATAAATTAAGATGAGTACTTGTCATGACTAGGAGCTTGACTGGCCAGCCATCAACCTGTATTACCCAGACTCCTAAATAAATCACAATAGCAACCTGTAATGGATTGGAAGTAAATCTGTACTGTTAAATGAATTGCATAGGCACAATACCTTATATAAGAATTGAAATATACATATGCATGTGTCAGAATATAAAATTATATACCAATGAATAAAAATCAACCTTATTTTTGTATCAATATATAAAATTCTATGCCAATATGTCAAAATATAACCTTATTTTGAGAATAGCAATAGCTTTAAATTTCATAGCAGATTTAATAATCTACCCTTATATCTTATCAATTCTATATTTTATACCAATATTCCTTCTCTTTTTTTTCTTTGCAAGTCTTTTCGTCCTATATAAGAGAGAAAGACTGATAGAGAAAAGAAAAAGAAGAGAAAATTTCTTGATTCTAATCTCCTGTACATGGCTCAACAGGACCATTTAACAATTTGTAACCAATCCCCCTAAGCAACATCTATGACCAAAAACTCATCCACCCCACCTTTTGGGAATGGGGTGGTGCTCTCTTAAAATTGTTTCCTGATGATTTGAGATACAGGAAACCTATTTGGAGGCCCAAATAAAATGAAAAAAAATGATTAAGCAAGTTAATAGTAACATTGTGTCTAGTCTCTGTGTGCTCAGCAATTGGAACATCCTGAGTAGTTTGTAATCAAAAGTTTGACTTTGGGTAGAAAAGTTCAGGGCTTTACTGAAGTCCTGGCTGTAATAATCTGTGAGGATGGACCATCTTAGCAAGATGTTTTGAAGTTTTTCTTGACATAGATTTTGGAGGAAACAACTGTTGAGGCAGTCTGTGAGGCTGAATCATCTGGGCTACTTGTCTGTCTTTTTTTGTTATCTGGCCCTTTGTTCTGAAAATATATAATTTCTCACAAGTAATGTATAGTTTTGTGATTACAAAAATGCCTTGGATATGCAGGATGCTCAAAATCAATTAAGGAAAATTTTATGTACTTTGAACAGAAGAAAGACATTTGTAAGTCTCTATTCATGCTATAGGAAAGTCTGACATGCAATAATAACCAATGTGGCTTCTATGTAACCAGTAAGATTTTCAATGAATATATATATAGTGTGTGTGTGTGTGTGTGTGTGTGTGTGTGTGTGTGTGTGTTACCCAGTCTGAGCTGTTCCTATATAGTGGAATCATCAAATATAAGTTAGCTGTTTGTTCTTTTGTTTGTAGCCAAGATCTGTAGGAAGGCTTTCCTGTCAAATCTGATTTCTATCAGTTTGGATGGAAGACTTTTTTTTTCTTTTCTGTAACTATTATTACATATATATGGCTATATATAATCAATTTTAAGTTGAAAGTTTAGCATAAGACTGTGTGGAGTTTAAGTATTCTCCTCTACAGTTGACATAAATTTACTAATTAATTGAGACAGTTTTTTTTTTTCTGTGTAGTTCTGACAGTAGATTAGTTTTGCCTCAAACTCAAAAGGAACCTATCTGTCTCTGCCTTTGTCTCCCACATTTTGGGATCAAAGGTATGCATTTATATATATATTTTTTCCTTTTCTCCTTTCCTTGGAGATTTAATTTCTATGTGGATATATTTATCATTGAGACAGTGTTCTTTTTGTAGCTTGAGCTGTCTTGATATGCTCAGTAGAGCTCTGTAGATTAGAATGATCTAGAACATACAAGGAACCTGAATTTTACCTTGTTGCCCAAGTTTTTGGATCAAGGTATGAATTTAATTCATTGAATTACCTTTATTAAACAATAATATTAATTAAACCATTTTGTATTAGTATGAGTTTCAATTGTCCCATGAGAGCCCCATTCTTAAGGAGATTGGTTTTTTTCTCTTTGTGTGTGTGTGATTTGGGAGACAGGATTTCTCTGTGTATTGTTGACTCACTCTGTAGACCAGTCTGGCCTTGAACTCACAGAGATCCAACTGACTCTACCTCTTGAATACTGGAATTAAAGACATCTGCCACCACATCCAGCAACTAACATATCTCTTTTAGGAACAAATTCCCTCTTCAAACTATTTCTCTTATGGAATCTCCACATTTAAGGATTTGGCTTATGACCCTTTCTTCTTTATATAAATTTAAGATTATGTTTATTTATCCACTAAATCAGTAAGGACATTATTATTTATTACTCAGCAAAAACTTACATAGTACCCAAGGAAAAACTGTATCATTTTGAATTCTAGACTGTCCTTAGCAAGCAGCCTTATCTTATCAGCAGGGAATCCTTCCCTGACTTCATTATTTAGACTGGGCTGCTCTAGAATTCAGAGATCTGCCTTTTTCTCCCTCCAGTGTGATGGGATTAAGGGTGTGTGTCATTACTGCTTTGTTCAAATATTTCACAAAATCTCAGATAATAGGAACTCTGCAACCCAGAGAACAACTCTGAATTTCAGTGACAATTCCAAATCTGTCCAAAGTCCTCAAAAATCTCTCATATTTTAGCAATGCCAAACCACAAAATATCCTTTTTTACCTCCAGATATAGGAAAAAATCAAAGATATCTAAACAAAAATCAAGCAAAGAAACAAGAACATTCCAAAAGCCTTGATATAAAAGTGTCATCCCATGCTGCAATTAAAGCTATGTTCATCATTCCTTGGAATCTATTTTAAGCTACATTTCATTGGTGGACTCCTTCTAAGGAGCCCTGACAAGCATATAGTAGTTAGGGAGATCTGAACTCCAGGTGCCATCAAGTTTGTCTTATCTATCTGGAAGGGCTTCCTTCCTTCTCTCATTGTCAATGGAAGCAACATAGCATTTCATCTATAAGCCCTTTCCATTAAGCCTATCCTAGTCCATGTGGGGACTGGGAAATGAAGGATTGTGAGAAATGCCTCTTTGCTGGGAAAATAAAAGTAACTTGTGGGAGATATCTAAGATGGTGTCCACCAGAAGATGCCGGGGCAGAGTTGAAGCCTGATCGTGGGTTTAGGTGATTGGGTGAACAAGACTTCTGTACTCGTGATCAGTGCATGATCACCATGTTACCAGGCTTGTTCTATGTGATGTAATAGGATGACCTTTAAGGTGATTGGCCCATGTAGTCTCATGTGAAAACACCCATTTGGTTCTGTATATAAGCCAGGGAAGGAAATAGTAAAAACAGGAAATGCTTAGACATCATCCCCGTAGCATCTGTTTATCTTTGGAGTGAAGGCTGGATGTTTGGGCCGGAAGCGCACTCACTTTTCCCAGAGAAGGCCATTATGTGGTGATCACAGTTGAGTGGGCTCACAACATAAATGTCTCCCAAAAGTGGTGCATGAAGAGAGACTCTCATCTACATAAGGGACAGGAGGAAAGGTTCAGGGCTAATTGGTCTGCAGGGTAAGTGATTCCCAAAATGATGGGGCATGCAGTTTCAAAAACTGAAGAGCCTGCATTTAAAGCACTGAAATATATGCTTAAAAGCAGGGGTTTGGAGATCTCTGAGATCCAAGCTACCAAGGTCTGGGAGGCAGTTGTATGAGCTATGCCATGGGTAGATTCTGCAAACTTGTTTTGTTGGGAGACATGGAATCAAATTGCATGCCTTGCTGCATGGCAAGAGATAGAACAGGGTGAAGATTTCCCCCTGAGGTTTTTCCCAATACTGTCATCCTTTAAGGCCTGTTTTCAGTGGGGGTGACTCCTCCTTGATGAGATATCAAGGGATGAATGGGAACCAAAAGAAAACTCAATAAAATCCCTCCAGACCCCACCTCTTGGCAGATTACCCTGAGGAGAATGAGGGAGAGAAAAAAAAAGAGAGAGAAAACTAAAGATAAAAGGCAACAAGCCCCCAGGTGAGAAAGGCTATACCCTACTTTGCTTGTCAGCCCTTTCCTGCTCAGCCATTTAATGAGGAGTCTCCACCCCTTGGGAGGGGAAATTATCTGCCCACTACATACTGCCAGGGGCCTCCAAGATCTGAACCTCAGGCATATCCTGTTAAACTCCACCCAGGAGGGTCCAGGCCTGCCATCTGGTATCCATGGGAGGCAGGTGATAAAGGAACTTAAGGCTTAAGGTACAGGATGGGCCTAATTATCCTTTGGTGGAAACTGTCCTGCAGGGGTTAGCTCTTCAGCCATGCACCCCTTCCACTTTTAAACAAGAGGTGGGGCAACCTCCAGTCCTATTAGCCCAAGGAGGAAAATCAGAAGCCAAAAGGTCAATTAAATTATCTATAGGGCCCTCCCCTGGTTGCAACTCCACACAGAGGTCCCCTAAGCATGCCCATGAGGCACCCAGGGTGAATTGGACAGTACCCACTGTCCTAGGGATAAGGCCCAAAATGGACATTACCATTGCAGGAAAGCAGTTCCATTGCCTGAGAGATACTTGTGCCAACCGGACTGTGTTAAGAAAAAAGGAAGTCCCTCACAGCTGGAAACTTGTCTCCAGGCCCTCAATTTTAGTAATTGGGGGAACACTCAGTCATAGAAAAGCCAAAACTTGCTTCTATGGAAAGACATGGATGGGTCCACTTGGGAGGTTAGACCTTTGGTTGCTTCAGGGCTCAATGCAAACCTGTTGGGTCAGGATATCTTGGGCCAGGCAGATGCCTACATTACCACAGATCATAAAACCTTTTATAATGACATTTTGATGAGGAGGAATCACAGAAGCTGCTGACAGAGTGACAGGCAATTTGGGAAAGGCTCCCCAATCCTAAAGGCCACTACTCCTCGGGTACCCCTTATTAAGTGCACCCCCAATCTGGGTGGAACAATGGCCCTTCTCTTTGGTTAAGTTAAAGGCATTAAAGGAGCTATGGCCCAACAGTTATGGCTGGGACATATTCAACCATCCATTAGTCCATGGAATACTCCTGTGTTTGTAATTAGGAAAAGGTCGGGTAAATAGAGAATGTCACAGGATCTTAGAAAGATTAATAATTGGATAGTCATACAAGGTGTGCCCTTATGGAGGCTCCCTTGGATACCTGCCATTATAAAGGGCCTTCATTTATTGGTTATTGATATTAAGGACTGCTTCTTCTCCATTCCCCTACAAGCTCAGGACTGTGAGAAATTTGCCTTCTCTGTGCCTTCCCTCAAATTTTGAGGGACCAATGAGTGGTATGAATGGAGATTGATTCCCCAGGGCATGACCAATAGCCCAGTCATTTGCTAAAATTATGTTCCGGCCTCCTTAAACCTCTTCAAGAACTTAAAGATATTACATTGTACATTTATATGGATGATATCCTCCTTGGTTCCCCCTTCCCAGAAATACTGGAAGAGGGCATACAAAGTTTTACAAAGATGATTGACTGAGGGAGGCTTACATATTTCCTCTGATAAGGTTCAGACCATCCCTCCCCTTTCAAATATTGGGGTCATAGTTGTCCCTGGAGGTTATAAGTCCCTTAAAACCCAAGCTCCATATTTCAGACTCTTACACCTTAACAGACCTCCAGATAGTGTGGGGGGAGATCAATTGGCTCTGAGCCTGAATACCTGTGTCCATGGGACAGTTGCTACCCCTCTTTGAGCTCTTAAAGGATAGACAACCTACAGACATCATAACTTTGGGGCCTGCCCATAAGGCTGCCTTTCAAGTTGTTCAAAAGGCTCTTGACAAAGCTGAACTAGCTGGATATGAGCCTCATGAAGACTTTAAGCTGTAGATCCTGCCCAGTGTTACTCTGCTTATGCCCATGGTTGTTCAGAGGGGTCATCCATTACAATGTGTTCATGCTGCTTTGCTGCTTTGGAAGGTATGCCCAGAGTCTATGCCTCATTGGATCAGGTGGCTGATTTAATAATAAAGTCTAGGGACATCATGCTGTGCATATGGGCATGACACAGACAAGACTGTAGTTCCTTATCGATTGGAAGACTTTGAATGGTGCCAAAATTAATGACAGACTGTCCCTATCTCTTGAGGGATTCCTTGGAAAGTTAGACTGCAATTATGAGTCATATAAATGGGTTACTTCCTTTAAAAATTTGGATTGGAGGACCCCTCATTTATTCATATTTAAACCAATTATGGGAGCCCACAATGTGTTTACAGATGTGGGTAGATAAAGGGCAGTTGTGGTCATTCATATTTCAGGATGGTGACTCAAAAACATATGCACATCCCTGCAAGTGTTCAGCTCAGTTCAAAGAACTGTTTTCAGTCATCCTAGCTTTATTCAAGGTGCCCCAACCTATGACCCTGTTCTCTGACAACCAATATGTGGAAAATTTCCTTCTCAGACTACCCCAATCCTACATAAAGTTAAATAGTAATCCCATCACCACTTTAATGATTCAAGCACGAACATTACTGCTTGACAGGGTAAATGTTATATATGTACATCATCTCAGAGGCCATCAAGGGGTACCTGCCCTGATGTCCTTAGGAAACCACTTTACTGATGAGAAAGCTTCATCTAGGGTCCAGGCTGCTACTCTACAGGTGGCACATAGTCTTCATGATCTAACTCAACTTAATTGGAGAGGGCTTCACAAAAAGGTTTCCCCAGATCCTGATTGGAGGTTTAAAGAAGATTGCTTGCACTTGTACATCCTGCCTACCTTTTCTACAAGTCCCCCCTTTACAACCGAAGGGAGTAAATCCCTGCAGCTTGAAACCTAACACACTATGGAAAACTGGCCTGACACACTATACTTCCTTTGGAAAGCTTAAATACATATTTGTCCCTATTTATACTTTCTCTCACACCTGTTGGGCCATTGCCCATATGGGTGAAAAGGCTAAACATGTACAAAGCCATTTTTTACAATGTTTTGCCACATTAGGCCTATCTCATCATGTAAAAACAGGTGGACCATGCTTTGTTAGCAGGGCCCTTCAAAATTTCTTTCACCAATGGCAGATTAAACATCCTACAGGAATTTCACATAATCCTAGGGGACAGGCAATCACCAAAACTTAAAAAGCCAACTAAAAAATTCAAAAAGGGGGAATGAGCCCTCACGAGCAGCTCTGGTTGGCATTGTTTTCTTTAAATATTCTAAATTTTTCAAAAAATTAAGACTTTTTCACATTTCTGAAAACATAAGTCAACTCAAGATGATAAAAAAGACATACGGGTAAAATGGAAAGATCCTACCACAGAATTGTGGAGGGGACCTGATCCACTTATAACCATGGGATGAGGATTTGGATGTGTGTTCCCAATAGGAGAATCAAGCCCTATATGGGTACCTCCAAGGAACCTTAAATTTCTCCCACAGGGTGGGAGGTCCCTTGCACCCGGTGATGCCACCACAACGGTTGAAACAAATGATCAATAAAGAAAGGAAGGCTCTCTGGTGGCTTCAAAGTCACATGGTCAGATTATGCCAAAGTCCCCACAAGAGGACAAAGGCCCATAAACACCTAATGCAAAGAGCTCCAGGATTTTAAAAAGAGCTCCCCAGAGGCAATTTTTCATCTTGCCTTCCAGATGCTGGTGTGCCTGGTTTGTCTGTTGATGGGAGGGTTGCAGATCTCACAGTCAAGAATGGAAGGAGGCAGAGGCAGGAGAATCACAAGTTTGAGGCCAGCCTGGATCATCCCTGTTGGACAGATGTCCCCATCTCTGCCTCCGCTGAGACTGTAGCTGCTATGACCCTGACAGGAACCACCACTATGGTTCAGACTCTCGAGACAGTTGTCCATAATGTTTTTGGGATACAACAACAACCACTTGCCCTGGCCAATCATCTTGCCAGGAGAACAACAATAGATCTCCTTGTTACAACATCTTCTCTGTAATCCTCAATATAGAGTAAATCCTACTGCTATGATTGCTAAATTGTCTATATATATAAAAGGGCCTTGAAATGATAAGTGTTTACAAATGGCTAGATTGCTACTTAAAGATGTTATAAAATTTAATGATAGTAGGGTTCTGATTATCCCTACTACCACCTTCTTTCAAGATATCTAGAATCAGTTGACTTCATGATTTTGATTGTCTAATCTGACATTGATGGGGTTGATTCTTGTTTATTCTTTAATGGTTTGGGGGCTATATTGGTAGTGCAGAAACAAACCCACATCCACTCATTGGCATAGCTCCAGGAACCTGTGAAAGAGGGGGAAGAAGGTTTAAAGGCACCAGAGAGGTCAAGGACATCAAAGAAAACCTACAGAATCAACTAACAAAATCACCAATCAGAGAGTATGGATGGGGTGGACCTAGGCTCCTTACACATATGTAACAGATGTTCAGCTCATTCTTCATGTGGGTCCCCTAACAACTGTAATAGAGTATCTCTCTGATTTTGTTGCCTGCCTTTGGATCCCTTTTCCCTCTTGTCTAGCACCAATAGAACATGTTTGTAGTTCTACTGCAATTTGATATGCCAAGGCTGGTTGATATCTATGGGAGGATTGCCCTTCTCTGAGGAAAAGGGAGGGGGAAGTGAGGGAAGGGAGGTGTGATGGAAGGACCAGGAAGGAGAAGAGGAAGAAGGGGAAGCTGTGATCTGAATGTTAATTAATTAATTAATGAAAGAAAGAAAAATTAAATTGGTGAACTAAAAATTCTACTTCAATATTCAAGTTCTTATTATAGGATAATAGGATATGATTGATGGTGTTTTATTTCATCAGTGCATGAAATCAATCCATATAATGGTTGTTCTCAACATATCTAATGATGTGCCCCTTTAATACAGTTCCAGATGCTGTGGTAATTCCCAATCATAAAATTATTTTTGTTACTACTTCATATTGTAATTTTATTATTGTTATGAATTGTAATGTATCTGTGTACTCCAATGGTCTTAGGTTACTCTTGTGAAAGAGTTTAACCCTAAGGGGTTGCAACTCACAAGTTGAGAAGCTCCTTTAGAAAAATAGCATATTCCTTGTTACAGTCAGATATGGCAATGTGACTTTCTTTGGTGTAAGAGGTATCTGTCGTCTAGGGTCTCAGAGCCATCATAAAATTTGTGACAATTTTGTTGTTGTTAGAGAAAAACATACATAGTCTGATTGGTATATACAGCAAGCACATTGGAGCGTTCCAGTGGTAGTTTATACAACCTGGCTCCTGAATCTAAATACTTTACTTTGTGGCTATATTGTTCTTCTTCATTTTACAAATGATTATTTGACTTTTTTTCCATTTTACATTTTTAAACTTATTCTTTAAATTTTCTGAAGAAACTTTTTTTTTTTCCTGCCTGGTGACAGTTTGCACAGAACAATAATGAGATATAAGCTTGTCAAACTTTCTTGAAAAGCTATTTTGAAGATGGGGATGGATTCTGACGTTAGAATAGGAAATCTGTGTAAGAGTTAAAAATACTTATACAAAGCTAACTGACGGAAATATGAAGTATATTTGGCCCATCAGTGATTCATAAAATATCTACTGTGAAATCCATCCAATCTTGTTTTAAAAAATAAAACACATTTTTGTATAAGATTTTTTTATTTTTTAACTACTGCTAGATTTTCTGGAAAAAAAGTGGAATGTGATTGTCCAGAATATTATACTTATGAACATATGTGAAGTGACAATTAAAGTTTGGAATACATGAGGATGATAAAAATGATGATGAGAGAATGAAGTTAGGAGCCGGTATAATTTGCCAGCTCATGATGTGTCAAACATAGGAAGATTGTCTGCTGGAAGCCATCTGAGGGGGTGCAATTACACTCCAAATAATATAACAGAGAGATTTGAGAGAATCAATTCCTAGGAAACTGAATTAGAATTCCTATACTTAATTGTTCTTAATCACTCTTTTTACATTTTCCTGTGCAATAGAGAGGAAATTTCAGTTCTCTAATGCTAACATTTCTGATGGCATAGGACCACAGATTTAAGCTCTTTTGTCAGAAAATCATGTTTTATTTCACATGAGAACTAGGAAACCTGTAATTGGCAAATGCAGAATTAGATGGTCTCACATTTAAAAGGATGCAAAAACTAAGGGCAACCATCTTTAATACAAAGATGCACTGTTAATTTATAATTTGGGACAGATTAATTTATCTCAACACTAAAGAATCATACTACAATAGTAGTCTCCAGAGTACTCATATAATGTAGATCATAGCACAGCACACAATCCTACAAAAAGAAACTTATTTGAGCTTCCTCTTCTCAGAAATCATCTCCACCTAAAGCAGGAATGGGTAAATCAGGGTGGAGATAAAATGCATTTGGTATATAGAGCCGAGGAAACAGGAAAATCATTGCTGTGAAATGGCTCATCCTTGATTTACTTCCTTGTTCAGTTTAGTTTTAGAAATATCATTTTAAAGCCAGTCAAAATTTTGTTTAATTACATTAAAGAATAACTAATTAATCACAAAACTATACTGAGATATTTGCAAGTTGTATTAATATATTTAGGATTTTGTATGAAACATTCCTTATCTTTTCAAAAGAAATTATATCCACTGAAATAATATTTGTTCAGTGGATTTCTCTTTCTGAATAAAGTGTCTATGAAAAATGAATATTATGTAAAAGGGTTGGTATATGTCTTTCCTTTTTCAAGCTCTCAGTTCTGGGGAGGGAAATATTAATATAAAAATAAATATACACAAGTATTTGAAAGACTATAAGCCATCTAAATCAAGAATGTGAATACAATATTAGTCACAGCAGAAAAGTGACTTCCTTTGCTCTTTGTTGTCTTTCATGGTTTCTTAGTTGCCATGGCTTCCTTCCCATCTATCATGTTCATGACAAGCATTCAAAGCAGAAATACTGTAGGAGGAGTACTTGTCTGAGAAAACACAAACCAAAGGCCTTTATTTCTGGCTTACTGACACTGTTCACCTAAACATGCAATGAATGGCCAAATAGGCCATAATTATCTTTTTTCTTCTGTTGTCAATGTCAGAACATTTTAACCTGGCATGTGTTCTCTGAGCGTTATCCAACTGTTGCCTCCTAGTGGTAAGAGGAGGAATAACACAATATCATTAAATGTCCTTCATAATCTTTTTAATGAAATTTACTTCAGGATAGTTAGCTAATAGTATCTCGATTACGTACTTTCTTCTTGTTACTATAATCATAAAACATACACATGTCACTGACAAAAAAATTTTGTAAATATGTTGTACACTGTGGTCACACATGAATTTTTAAATTAAAGTTAAATTAAATTTTGACAGTCAAGAGGATTCAAGATGGCGCCTTCCCTAGAGCATGGTATCTGAGTAGTAGGTGAATGAGATTAGCCACTGTGGAGTGAATGTGAGATCTTGCAGCCTACTGTGAAACACAGACAGTGTCTGAATTTCTCTGGTGGACACTGAGACTGGTCACCACATGAAACAGCTCACAAAGTTCCCAGGAACACCACCCTGAGATTAGCTAGCTCTGTCACCCATCTGGAGAAGAGCACTGGCCAGAGAAGATATAGCCCACAAGCAGATACAGGCCACGGCTCCAGTCACAGATCAGAGCCCAGCCTGTCTGCCTGATACCCAATCTGCACGCGGACCTGTACACCCAACAGGGGAAAAAAGCCTGACCACAAGAGAAAAGGAAATAAGATTTTATTTCAGGAAGTCCCAACATGGCGGCACAGTGTGCACTTTGGCTAAGTGGCACGGACCAAAGCAATCAAGAGCCAAGACTGACTACAAAGAGTGGGTGACAGTGTGTTCCCTACAAACATTGGGGTGGGTCAATCAACCTAGCACCCAAGCATTTGAGGCAGTCAGCAAAAGGCACACTGATGCTGGCACCCATGTTGAGTGGAGCTCCCTGCCTGCACAGTCAGCCTGGCTGCTGAACCAGGATGACTGTGTCACTGAGGGGGTCAACACAGGCCCAAGTCACACATGGGTACAACCTCTGATCTGCAGCTAGACCTGCCTTCCTAAGGAGCCCCACCAGGTCTCAGGTCCTCACAGGATAGCCCCTCCCCTCTCTAACCCCCTGTATATAGGTCCATTTGGGTCACAACCAGTTGAGGAGAGTGGCAGTCACTCTGTGAGATCCAATCTATTAAAGGAACCTACTCACCATCCCGAGGTAGACACCAGAATCTCAGGATCACCCAACCCCCAGAACAGGGAGTTTTCCTGAGCACCAAGGCCAACTGCCATCAGAAACAGACAGCACCAAGGTCAACCAGATGGCTGAAGGCCAGCACAAGAACATGACCAAGAAAAACCAAAATAGTATGACATCTCCAGAACCTAGCTATAATGCTACAGGAAACTATGGAAATCCTAACACAAATGAAACAAAGGAAAATGACCTTAATCCTATGCTTATATTGGTAATAGAAGGCTTAAGGGAGGAAATCAAATACCTCAGAGAGCAACAATAAAATACTGCCGAACAGGTGAAGAAATGGAAGACCTGAAAAGGGAAGTTGAAGCAATATAGAAAATACAAGCCGAGACATCCATGGAACTGGAAAACCTTAAGAAAAGAAAAGTAACTACAGACACAAGCATCACCAACAGAATAAAAGAGATGGAAGACAGAATCTCAGGCACAGAGGGAAAAAATGAAAAAAAAAATAGATACATCTGTCAAAGAAAATGTAAAATCCAAAAAAAGTCCTGACACAAAACCTTCAGGAAGTCAAGGACACTATGAAAGATGAAATCTCTAATAGGAATAGAAGAAAGAGAAGATTCCCAGCTCCAAGGATCAGAAAATATCTTCAACAAAATCATGGAAGGGAATTTCCCAAACCTAAAGAAAGACACCTATAATTCTGTAAGAAGCCTACAGAACTCCAAATAGATTAGACCAGAAAAGAAAATACTCCTGCCACATAATAATCAAAACACTAGCTGTACAGAACAAATAAAGAATATTAAAAGCTGCTAGGGAAAAGGTACAAGTAACATATAATGGCGAACCTATAAGAATCACACTTGACTTTTCATCAGAGACACTAAAAGCCAGAAGGGCCTGGACAGATGTCTTGCAGACCCTAAAAAAAAAAAAAAAAATGCCAGGCCAGACTACATTTTCCAGCAAAATTGTCAATCAACATATATGGAGAAAATAAGATATTCCATGAAAACCTAAATTCAAACAAAATCTATGCACAAATCCAGTCCTACAGAAGATGTTAGACGAAAAAAATCAAACCCAAACAGGTTAAATACACAGAAGAAAACATAGGAAGCAAATAACCCAATGAAAGCAAAACAAGAAGAAGAGAAACTAACTCACACAGTACTTCCATCAGCATAGAATGGCAGGAAGTAACAATCACTGGTCATTAATATCACTCAGCATCACTGTACTCAATCCCTCCCCCCCACCAAAAAAAAAAAAAAGACACAGGCTACCAGAATGGATGCGAAAGCAGAATACCTCATTCTGCTGCTTCCTCCAAGAAACACACGTCAGCATGGGGAGGGAGGGAAGATAGGCATTATCTCCTAGTAAAGGGCTGGAAAAAGATATGCCAAGTAAATGGACCTAAGAAGCAAGCTAATCTCAGGGTTGTGTTCCTGGGAACTTTGTGAGCTGTTTCATGTGGTGACCAGTCTCAGTGTCCACCAGAGAATTTCAGACACTGTCTGTGTTTCACAGTCGGCTGCAAGATCTCACATTCACTCCACAGTGGCTAATCTCATTCACTTACTACTCAGATACCATGCTCTAGGGAAGGTGCCATCTTGAATCCTCTTGACTGTCAAAATTTAATTTAACTTTAATTTAAAAATTCATGTGTGACCACAGGTATCCAATAAGTTAGACTTTCAACCAACGTTAATCAAAAGAGATGGGGAAGGACACTTCATACTCATCAAAGGAAAAATCCACCAAAATTATATCTTAATACTTAACATCTATGCCCCAAATGTAAGGACACTCACATTTTTTAAAAGAACACTACTGAAGCTCAAATCCCGCATTGAACCCCACACATTAATAGTGTGAGTCTTAAACACACCACTCTTACCACTGGACAGATCAGTGATGCAGAAACCAAACAGAGAAATAATGAACCTGACAGATGCCATGAATCAAATGGACCTAACTGATAATCTACAAAACATTTCACCCAAAAATAAAAGGATATAGTCTCTTCTCAACACCTCATGGAACTTGCTCCAAAATCGACCATATAGTCACAAAGCAAGCCTCAACAGATACAGGAAAATTGAAATTACTCCCTGTAACTTATCAGACCATCATGGAATAAAGCTGGACTTCAACAATAACAAAAACAACAGAATGTCTACAAACACATGGAAACTGAAGAACTCTCTACTCAATGACCTCTGGGTAAGGGAAGAATTAAAAAAAGAAATTAGTCTTCTTAGAACTCAAATAAAATGAAGGCACAACATACCCAAACTTGTGGAACACATTCAAAGCAGTGCTAAGAGGAAACTTTATAGCACTAAGTGTCTTCAAAAAGAAATTTCCTCACCTATGTTCATAGCAGCCTTATTTGTAATAGCTAGAAACTAGAAACAACCCAGATGTCCCTCAAATGAAGAATGGATTAAAAAACTGTGGTACATCTACACAATGGAATATTACTCAGCTATCAGAAACAATGAAATTATGCAATTTGCAGCCAAATGGATGGAACTATAGAAGCTGATCCTGAGTGAGCTAACCCAGACTCAGAAGGATGCACATGGCATCTATTCACTTATAGTAGGATTTTAGCTATATAGTACAGGATATCTATACTACAACCAACACACAAAAGGGAACATGGACATAGACTTTTTATTTTTTTCTGTTGTTTGTTTGTTTGTTTGTTGGTCTGTTTTTTAGTTTTCCCTCCCTAGCAATGAGACACTTTTCACTGGTGGTACTGCCTTGTAGGCCCCCAGTGTATGAAGAGGCTCTTGGCCCTCATATGACTTCTGAACTGGGGTGAGGGACTTTTATGTAGGGACACTCCACTCCAGAGGAGCAGGATGGAAGGATTAGGGGGTAGAGGATGGGAAGGTGGGGCTGGGAAGGGGAGAAAGAGGACAACATGATGGAGATATAATCTGAAGCAACAAATAAATAAATTTATTTAAAAAAAAAGAGAAAAGAAATTGGAGAGTTCCCGTACTAGCTACCTAAAAGCACACCTGAAAGAGCTAGAACAAAAAAAAGCAAACACTCCCAAGAGGATCATATGGCAGGAAATTATCAAACTCAGGAGTGAAATCAATAACATAGAAACAAAAAGAACAATACAAATAATTGACAAAACCAAGAGTTGGTTCTTTGAAAATCAACAAAATAGACAAACCTTTAGCCAAAGTAACTAAAAGGCAGAGGGAAAACACGCAAATCAACAAACTCAGAAACTAAAAGGGGTAAATAACAAAAGACACAGAGGAAATTCAAAGAATCATTATGTCCTACTTCAAAATCTAGTACTCCACAAAATTGGACACTTTTCTTGATAGATCCCACCTACCAAGGATAAATCAAGACCAGTTAAACAAAATATACAGTCCTATAACCTTTAAGGAAATTGAAGTCATTAGAAGTCTTCCAACCAAAAAAAAAAAAGCCCAGGGCCTGATGATTTCAGCACAGAATTCTAGCAGACCTTCAAAAAAGAGCTAACACCAATATTCTGCAAACTCTTCCACAACATAGAAACAGAAGGAATACTGCCAAACACATTCTATGAGGCCACAGTCACCCTGATACCTAACCCACACAAAGACCTAACAGAGAAAGAAAATTTCAGAACAATTTTCCTTATGAGCATGGATGCAAAAATAGATAATAAAACACTTGCAAATTGGATCCAAGATCACATCAAAAGTATCATACACCATGATCAAGTAGGCTTCATCCCAGGGATGCAGGGGTGTTTCAACATACGAAAATCAATTAATGTAATCCACCACATAAGTAATATGAAAGAACAAAAAGACACATGATCATCTCATTGGATACTGAAAAGCATTTGAGAAAATCCAGCACCCCTTCATGTTAAAACTTTTGGAGAGATCAGGCATGCAAGGATCATACTTAAACATAATAAAGGCAATTTACAACAAACCAATGGCCAACATCAAACTAAATGGAGAGAAATGTAAAGCATTTCCTCTAAAATCAGGGACAAGGCAAGGCTGCCAACTCTATCCATATCTCTTCAACATAGAACTTAAAGTTCTAACTAGAACAATAAGATAACAAAAGGAGATCAAGGAAATGGAAATTGAAAATTAAGAAGTCAAAGTATCTCTGTTGCAGATGATATGATAGTATACATAAGTGACCCCAAAAATTCCACCAGAGAACTCTTACAGCTGATAAAATCCTTCAGCAAGTTGTCAATACAAAATTAATTCAAAAAATCAGTAACCCTTCTTTACACAAAGGATAAATGGTATGAGAAAGAAATTAGGGAATCAACACTCTTCCAAATAGCCACAAATAATATAAAATACCTGGGTTAACTAACCAAACAAGTGAAAGGCCTGTAAAACAAGAACTTCAAGTCCCTGAAGTCAGAAATTGAAGAAGATATCAGAAGATGGAAAGACCTGCATTGTTCATGGATAGGTAAGATTAAAATAATTAAAATGACCATCTTACGAAAAGTAATATACAGATTCAATGCAATTCCTATGAAAATACCAACACAATTCTTTACAGACCTTGAAAGAACAATTCTCAACCTCACATTGAAAAACAAAAAACCCAGAATAGCTAAATCAATCATGTACAATAACAGAACATCTGGAGGTATCACCATCCCAGATTTCAAGCTATACTACAAAGCAATAGTAAAAACAAACAAAACAAAACACAAACAAACAAACAAAAAAACAGATGGTACTGGCATAGAAACAGACCAGTTGATCAATGGAATAGAATCAAAGGCCAAGAAATAAACTCACACATCTATGGTCACTTAATTTTTGACAAAGAAGCCAAAACCATGCAATGGGAAAAGGACAGCATCTTCAACAAGTGGTGCTTGTCTAACTGGATATCAATATATAGAAGAATTCAAATAGAAGAATACTTATCACTCTGCACAATAAGTGGATCAAAGACCACAACAAAAATTTGGACACACTAAAATTAGTAGAAGAGAAAGTGGGGAACAGCCTGGAACTCGTTGGCATGGGTAGCAACTTCCTGAACAGAATACCAATAGCTCATACTTTAAAACAATAAAAAAATGGGACTTTATAAAATTGAAAAACTTCTGTAAGGTAAGGCACACTGTCCTTAGAAGAAAACGGCAGCCCACAAATTGTTAAAAGATCTTCACCAACCCAACATCTGACAGAGGACTAATATCCAAAATATATAAAGAACTCAAGAAATTAAACACCAAAAAATCAAATAATCCAATCAAAAAATAAGGTTGACAAAATCAAAACCTGAGAATTGACAAAAAATAAATCTGTAAAAGTTGAGAGTTACTTGAAGAAATGTTCAACATCTTTGGCCATCAGGCAAATGCAACTCAAAATGCGTGAGAGTCCACAACATACCTGTCAGAATGGCTAAGACCAAAAACTCAAATGATAGCAAATGCTGGTGAGGATGTGGAGAAAGAGGAACATTCCTCCATTGATGGTGGGCATGCAAACTTGTACAACCACTTTGGAAATCAATCTGGAGATATCTAAGAAAATTGGGAATAATTCTACATCAAGACCGAGCCATACCCCTCTTGGACATATATCCAAAATATTCATCAAACCACAAGCACATTGCTTCAACAATGTTTACAGCAGCTTTATTTGTAATAGCCAGAAGCTGGAAACAACCCAGATGCCCTTCAACTGAAGAATGGATTAAAAAACAAAACAAACAAAAAAACAAAACTGTGGTACATTTACACAATCGAATACTACACAGCTGTCAGAAATAAAGAAATCATAAAATTCAAAACCAAATGGATGGATCTAGTAAAGCTCATCCTAAGTGAGCTGACTCAGTTCCAGAAAGATAAGCATGATATGTATTCTCTTATAAGTGGATATTAACCATATCGCACAGGACATCCATCCTACAACCCAGAGACACAAACAGATAGGAACCTAGCATAGCTGTCCTAGGAAAAACTCCACCCAACAGTGAGTCATGGGACCTGTTGCAGGTTAGTGGAACACCTTACCTTAGCTGGGTGGCCATATCAAGCCTCAGTACAAAATGAAGCTCTTAGCCCTCATATGACTGATGAACCAAGGGAGTATGACATGTGAGGACCAACCTCATCTGAGGAGAAGGAGAGTACCAAGAAGAGGAATAATGAGGAAAAAGGGAGGGCAGGAGGTCGGGAGGTAGGGAAGGTTAGGCCAGGAGGGGAGGAGCAAGGAAACTATGTTCTAGAAGTAACTTGAAAAAAAAACAAATTAATTTAAAAGAAGGGTAACAAAGCTTAAAAATATAATAAAAATAAAATATAAAATTTTCAAATAATAATTTACCAAAGGCATACTTGTCTTATTGGCATGAAAGGAAAAATGGTCTTAATTTCAGATTAGAATGTTAGACTGAAGGTTATCACATAGATCACATACTCTTGGATATCAGCTTATAAGATTTTTTTTCCTGTATATAAATGATATCTTTGTTGTTTGACATTAAAAAGGCAGTTAAGAAGTATAAAACTTTGTAAGTAAATTAAGGGTTACTACAGTTCAACCTGATTTTCTAAACCTCTAAGAGCTTAAGTAATTTGGAGCTAAGGTAAAATATTTGAGAAGGGTGGTTTTAGCCCATGCCTTTAATTCCAACAGGGACAGGAGGATCACTATAGAGTTGGTTTTCTTATACATTCTAGAGCTATAATGAACAGTGTGGTGATGGTGCACACCTTTAATTCCATCACTTGAGAGGCATACACCTGTAATCCAAACACACTGGAGACAGAAACATGAAGATTTCTGAGTTCAAGACCAGCCTAACACAGAGCAAGCTCCAAATAGAGAAAAATTTAGATCCTGCAGTGGTGCTGCACACTTTTGATCCCAACAGTTGGGAGGCACATGCCTTTGATCCCGATACTTGGAGGGCAGAGAAAGGTACATAAACTTTGCAATGATTTAAGTTTAAAAGCTACTAGAAAAAGGCATATAGGCATATTGAAATTCAAAGTGAATTGTTCTTGTTATTTCAAAATATATACACTTAAAAGTATGTTTAGTTCCAAAATATCAAAAGAATTTTTTTTAATCTCAATTGAAAGATAATACTTTTTATATTCTCAAACAACCCAATTTGCTCTAGGAAAGGTATTACCTGCCAAAAAAAAAAAAAAAGCAGTGCCCCAGAGTTACGATTAGGGCAGGGCTCTGTTCTTATCTTTCCAGGAGATTAAAAGCATCCATTTAAGGAGTCCAGGGACAACTGGACAGGTGAAGCCTCTGAAGAAAATGGACCAGACATCAAAGAAGACAAGTAGCCCAGATGACCCAGCCTCAAAGACTTCCTTAATGGATGTTTTCTCAAAAATGTACAACCACAACAACTCAAAATGACTAACTAAGATGCTTCAGGCTCACAGACTGTTCCAGCCAGGACTTCAGTAAAACCCTGAATTTCAGCCTCTGACAACAAACTTCTTAGGACATTTAAATAGCTGAACACAAAAGGACTGAACATCAAATGTTACTATTAACTTGCTTAACCATTTTTCCACTTTTATTTGTCCCCAAACACATTACCTACGTCCTAAATCAGCAGGAAGTAATTTTAAGAGAGCAACATTCCATCCCAGAATGTAGGGTGGGTGATTTGGTGATTTCCCCCCCCTTTAGTCCTTTGATGGGTTGTAGATGTTTGTTGTTATTTAGGGGGATGGGTTAAAAATTGTTAAATGGGCTTTTAAAATAGGTTTTGGAGGTTAGACCCAGGGATTTCTCCCTTTTTCTTTTCTCTACCTTTCTTTCCTATTTAGGGGGTAAAAGACTTGAGAAAAAATGGGATATTGACATAATATAGGAATGATAAAAGAAAAGGGACAGGCTATTGTATATACACTTATATCTTTGCATATTGATACAAAATTAAGATTGTATTTGTCAACATCAGTATTGATCTTTGTATGTTTATACAAAATTAAGGTTAACTCGTTTTAGGTATTGTACCTAGGTAACACATAAAAATGCAATGTGCTGTTTAGGATAATTACAAAATGCAAACTAACAGTCATTTAAATACGTCATTTTTTTTTTAGGGACTAGCATAGTTTATCACAGATGTTTTCTAAGTTAATCAGAAATCAAGTTGCTAAAAGAAAAGCAACATTTGCTTATCCAAATATATGGGGAGAGAAAGGTGGTCTTCAAAAACCTCAAGAGATCTGTAGAATACGGCATTCAAAGATATTTTCTTAAGATTTTTTGCCGGGCGGTGGTGGCACATGCCTTTAATCCCAGCACTTGGGAGGCAGAGGCAGGCGAATCTTTGTGAGTTCAAGGCCAGCCTGGTCTACAAAGTGAGTCCAGGACAGCCAGAGCTGTTAAACAGAGAAACCCTGTCTCGAAAAACCAAAAAAAAAAAAAAAAAAAGATTTTTTGATATTAAGACAGCTCCTGATAGCACCCACTATTCTACTCCAAGTTGATGATGAGAATTAAAGAATCTCCATTTGGAGATGGTTGCAATAGTGGCAAGCTTTTGCACTGGGCAAGAAAAATCCCTCTCATCAACTGTACACAGAATGCTGTCCAAAAACAACAAAACTTGGAAGCAGGTAAGTCAACAGCCTAGCTCTGTCAAGACAGGGTAGACAAGTCCTTCATAATTCCTTCTTTACAATTAATGTCTATCAGAGATACTGGGCCAAAAAAATGAAGACAGATGTTCTAATGTATTGAGAGAAATTGGGGACTGTCCAAGCAGCCAGTTGTCTGTCATTTCTTAGTTTTGGAAGCTGATGGCTGTGCACTTCCTACATAATCAGATAAATTTATTCTTCTCAGGTTTGTGATGAAGTTGAGCACTAGATAGTTATAGTCTCACAGTTAAATTTTAAATTGTTTAAGAATTAAAAGAATGTTCTAGGTCTAAGAAGTTGTTTTTAAGTTGGCAATGCAAGTTAGGATGGAAAGTGAGATAGGTATAGAACTTATAAACTCATTGAGATATATAGATAATAGAATACTAATATTAGTTGCCAAATAGGTATGGACTGGACATTGGGAATGTATATTATACCTTATAATTTTCATAATTATGGCCTAATTATTCTTACTGTTTTGTATTGTACTTATTGCTATAAGAAAAAGAGCCATTTATTGGACTAAATGGGGACCTTTGGGGGGGAGATAAACCTTAAATTAAAAAGAAAAAGCATATAGAAAGACGAGTGGGAAGAGGATCAGGAGGGGGAGGAGGGAGGAGATTATGATTGAGATATAACTTGAAGAAATAAATAAATGTAAAAAGAATTTAATTAAAACAAATTTAATATTCAGAAAGTTCTATTACATAGCACTGCATTATAAGGTAAATATTATATTATATATAATAAACATGTATATTAATATAAAACATATTAATATCTTCAGTTATATATTTTATACATTATTTACAAAACAATCTATAAAATATATGTATAGAACATTATTATCTTCAACATCATTACTGTTTATATTGAAAAACATTTCAAAAATTTTTATATTATAGGTATAACTTTGAAATGTTTGTTTCTTGCCTGATTTGATTTTCTTCAGGCTGTCTCCAGAGAACATGTGGCGTTTTGAACTGGAATAGCCAGCATTTGAAACCATCTGTTAATAATTGTGAATTTATTTTTCTCATTGATTAATTTATTTATTCACTTTATACCCCAATTATAATTAAAATTGACTTTTTTCTCATTTACCTGACATTAATACTGAAGACATTGTTAGAATATGATTTTCATCAGGATTGTTAATATGATTTACATTTGTTTGCCTTTTTAATAAAATTATTATTGGAGACTTATTTTACATATGTGTGTGTGTGTGTGTGTGTGTGTGTGTGTGTGTGTGTGTGTGATGTATGATGAATATATATATATCACCATTTGTTCACTTATTTTTGTGGTTTAAATTGTATTAATGGTTTGGAAATTAAATGTTACCCAGGATCCACCAGCCTGTGATGCTGTGAAGGAGTAGAATCTTGAGAAGGAAAAATTACAACAAGGAATGTTAGGTAAGTGGAAACATGTCTCTAAATCTGTCAGAGGGGACATGCTTAAAAGAAATGTCTCCTTTCAGCAAGAATGAGAAACAGATCCCTGCAACAATGATCTTTGTCGAACGCAACAGTAACAAACAACAAAGGTTAAAAACTTTGAAAAAGTGAGCCAAAATAAAAAATTTTCTAACAAAGAAAAATAGATTTAAGTATTTGAAACAATTATTGGAAGCCAAACACCACATAGTGAGTTGGCCATCATAACAACCTTATATATGGTCTAGTGAAGCTTAGCTTCTTCAGTATACCCACAGTTTTTATTTTGACATGATGTCCAGTTATCTTCCACACATGTGTGTTCATAACATAGTGATGGGGTGGTGTTAAGCATTGTAAATGTTAATTGGTCCTGTTTGTTGTCTGTTACTTAATTGACTCTGATTGGCTAAATAAATGTTGAGGCCTAAAGATTGGGCAAAGACAGAGGTAGGCAGGACTAAGGATGGTGGGCTTTTTAAAGAGATACAGAGCATGTTGGGAAAGTCGCCAGAGAAGAAGCCAGGAGTAAACAAGGAAGACACGCCATGGGGTAGATTAAAGAAGATCCTTTCACGTGGCCTGAAACATTGGCTTAGCATAGACAATAATAGTACAAAGGGACATATGTATATATGGGGTCATATTTTGGCAATAGAATTATGAGCTGGCTTAGATGGGCTAGGATTGCATTGAAAGGAATGAAATTTTTAGAGACCTCCTTGGCAGGAGCCAAGCCAGCTAGATTCTAGGAATTTAGCTGATCATAAAAAGGGTGGAATCAAGAATGAAGGTCAGTCAGGTCATGAGCCCCAGGTTCCAGGAACTAGTTGACCACAAAGCAAATGACTATCATGGGCCCCGGGTTTCAGGAATTGGCTGACCACAAAGTAGATAGTGAAATAAGATTAGATTCATTCCTGAGAAAAACAAGTATAGGGTGTGTTTTCTGCTGACTAACTAAATAATGGGTTGGTACTTTCCACTTGTGATTTCTCCCACACCCTTGAGTTGTGGTGTTTCTCTATAAAACCTTTGCCCTCAGGCAGCTAAGGGTCGCAGCTCCTCTACCCCTATATGGAATATGAGTTGCGTCCTCAGCGCTCTGACCGCCCCCCCAAAAAATAAACCTCTTGCGATTGCATCAAGATGGTCTCTTGAGAGTTTTTGGGTGGCCGTGATATCCTGAGTGTAGGGTGAGGGACTTCCCTCTCCCAGGTCTTTCAGCACAACCCAGGCCTAGGCTTGATAAGATCCACCTGGTGTCTGCGTGTATTCATTTATAATGGCGGGTTAAGGATTTACACTGCCGAATCAATTAAAGATAATATAAATACTGGTTAAATAGTTTAATTAGTTATATTTTTTTCTACATGCGCTCAACATGGGGCATTAGACTCCATGCTTACAGCCTGAAGTAACGGGTGAAAAGTAATTTCCTAGCTAAAGAGCGGGGAAGGAGGCTCCTTTAACAAAAGCTACTGCCTGTCTCTTAGCAATTTGATTACTGGATAGTTTAGAGAATATCTGTGATAGACTGTCATAGTAGCTAACAAAGTGACATGTTTGCATGACTAGGAGTTTGTTTTACTTCACTATCCTAGACCATTTTAGACGGTTGGTATCAAGAGGCCAGAGCTTCACATTTTATTTTTAAGTATCTCTAGGTATGATACCATTAGGAAGCGTTACCTTTAATTTTGTATCAATATACAAAGATCTATTCAATTGTGGTTAAATATACTCTTAATTATGTATCAATATACAAAGATCAATGCCTATGTAGCACAATACAATCTTAATATTACGTCCATATACAAGGGTCAATACCATTGTGGCCAACTGTAATCTTAATTTTGTATCAATATACAAAGATCAATACCGATGTAATCCAATACAATCTTATTTTTGCACAATAAACAATGGTCAATACCACTTTAGCCTAATAAACTACTAATTTTGTATCAATATACAAAGGTATAAGGGCATACTCAATAATCTGCCCCTTCTTCTTGGACCTTCCTGTGCTATGTCTATATCTCATTTTTCTCAAGCCTATGCACTCCTACATAGGAGAGGAAGAAGGATACAGAAAAGGAAAAGTAGGAAGTCCCTGGGGCTAACCTCCAAAACCCATTAAACAGGACCATTTATCAGCTTGTAATCTCTTCCCTTAAAGATCGGAGTTTTCAGTTATCCTTCAAATAACCAAAAAGAAGGGCGGAGAAACACCTTCCCCACCCTCTAGGCAGGGGACAACACTTGCTTTTCTAAATACAAGAGATGGATAGGGCATCTTCAAACACCCCAAGAGATCTGCAGATTATGGCATTCAAAGATGTTATCTTAAATTAAGATTTTCTTTTCTTTTTTTTTTTTATATCGAGACATATCAGTGCCTGACAGCACACCCTATTCTACTCCAAGTAGAAGATAAGCATCGAAGAACCTCCACTGTAAGATGGTTGAATTAGTGGCAAGACTTTCTCTTGGCATGAAAAAACCCCTTGCACCAACTGCAGACAGACTGCTGTCCAAAAAGGACAAAACTTGGTAGCAGGGAAGTCGACAGCCTAACTCTGCCAAGACAGGGTAGGTAGGTCCTTCATAATCCCTGCTCTACAACAAATGTCTGTCAGAGAAACAGGACCCAAAGGCTGAAGACTGATGCAGGAATGTATGGAGAGAAAATGGGAACTGTCCAGGCAGTCATTGGTATGTCCTTTCTTAGTTTTGGAAGCTGCAGGCCCTGCACTTCCTATATAATAAGATATATTTATCCCTCTCAGGTCTCTGAGGTGGTTGAAGAATAGACAG
>CAJQZJ010000727.1:1401674-1426148 GCA_907164525.1 Lophiomys imhausi | reverse complement strand
ACACACACACACACACACACACACACACACACACACACACACACACAAACACACACACATGCATGCAGGCATACACTCATGCACATGTACACACAGTCAAACATTTAAAAAACTCTCTGATAAAATCATTAAATTATGTATTTGGGGATAAATGAGATTTTCTTCTGCTGTTTTACCTCTTTTATCCACACTAAGTACTGAACTAACCCCTCCCTGAGCATCCTTTCTGTTTAGCAGGTTTTATACAGTAGAAATTTCTCATAACATTTCTCTGAACTTGCTATGTGATATGGATATGCTTCATCCAGTCAGCTAATCTGCTTTTCTACCTGCTCTTTAAATATGGGTGTGTCCAAATTTCTTATTCCACAAACTCTTTTACAACACTTTCATTCCCTAACACTATTCCTATGCTCATATTTTTGTAATTGCTTAGCAAAGTTATGTGGTTTCTCACACATCTATGTAGTGCACTAATACCATGAGTATTAAAACCACATGTGGCCCAGAGAAAACTCAGTATTTTACCCTCCATACCTGAGTGTCTGTTTGTAGTAAATCTACACACTATTTTCATTGCTTCAGTTCTGCCTTAGTTAACAAGTCCTTCTCTTCTTAGAACTCCAGTCTCAGTTCCTTGCATTTCTTTTTTCTTCCTCTCTCTTTTTTTTTTTTTTTTGACCTTAACAAGTCTTGGTCTGAATTGAGCAATGTTGGCCCATCTAAGCTAACTCAATTCTGTTACTCAAATATGACCCCATATGCACATACAACCCCTTGGACTGCCATTCTCCATGATATGTTGATGTTCCAGGCCATGTGGAATGAGGTTCTTTTTTATAACCCATGGTGTGGTTCCTCTTTCCTGCTGCTCCTGGCTGGAATGCATTAATTCTCTGTCTAAAGTGCAGGCTTCCTGTTCCCACCTTTCTTGGTCTTTGCCCAATCTCAGGCCTCAACATTTATTTTAACCAATCAGAGTCAACATGAGTAACAGGTAGCAAACACAGCAAACAGGACCAATTAATTAACATTTACAATGCTTAATACTACCCCCATCAATTCCCTCCTTTTGTCTAATAAAAAGGCTAATTTTTTAAACTCATATAGTAAAAACAATAAAGACAAATATGAAAGAATCAAGAAAACCATATACAAAAGTTATGCACATAATGTTTAGCTTATTTGTATCAGACAATCTTGAAGAAGAAAAAAATCACATATCTTGGTGTGTCTAAAGTTCTGAACCTAAATAATTTCTATCATATCCTATATTTATAAACCTAAAGATTTTATTTAGACTTGAAAATATCTTTTTAAATTCTAAACAAGTTCAATTGAAATTTTATAACTATTATGCCTTCAATCCTATCAAAGACATAGGAAGGGATAAAATTAGTATTTGAGTGAGTAGGAAGCATAGGAGAGCAGCTTCCGAAAAGAAATATGACAGTTTGTTGCCTAGACAGTCCCAAATATCTCTTGATATCATTGGAGCATCATCTTCAGCCTTCTGTGAAAAAATGGCCAAGCATTTTTTCACAGACTAAATTGTGCAGCAGGAAATAATAAGGATTTTCCCATTCTGTCTCTGCAGAATCAGGATATCGACTTACCTGCATTTAAGCTCGGGTCCATCTTTGGACTGTATATAGTCTGTTGAGAGAGCAGGGGCATTTTTGCCCAATAGGAATTATCTCCTGATGGGAGATTTCCTTTTGAGGAATTATCTCCTGATGGGAGATTTCTTTTTGATGCTCCTTATCTTCTTTCAAGTCAAATGGAAACTGTCAGGAATGGTCTTAAGTTAAACAATTCTTAAAATAATAAAAACATCTTTAAATGCCATTTTCTGTATATCTCTGAGGGTTTTGAAGACATCTATCGATTTATTTATAAATCTATCGATCATCTATCTTCTATGAACAAACAAGCTGTATATTTTTAACCATTTACTATCTGTTTAACATATTAAATCTATTTTGTGATAAATGAAGACTAGTATTTGACATGACCAGAAGCTCAACTGGCCAGTTGACTTTTATTATCCTAAATAGACTCCTAAATAGATTGCAGTAGCAACCCATAAAAGGATCAGAGGTAAACCTATACTTTTAAATGAGTTGAATAGGCACAATACCTTATATAAGAGTTGAAATATACATATTATGTGTCCAAATATAAAATGCTATACTAATGAATCAAAATTTAATCTTATTTTTAACAATATACAAAATTTTGTACCAATGTATCAAAAAATAACCTTATTTGAGAATAACAATAGTTTTGAATTTCAGAGCAAATTCAATAATCTATCCTTATATCGTATCATTTCTATATTATATACATACATCCCCCTCTTTTTCTTTTCAAGTATTTTCCCCCTATATAAGAGAGAAAGAAGGCTAGAGAGAAGAAAAAGAAATAGAAAAGTCCTTGAATCTAATCTCCTATATCTTGCTTACCAAGACTATTTAACAATTTGTAACAATTCCCCCTAAACAAGATCTATCATCCACCCCACTTTTGGGAATGGAACAATGCTCTCTTAAAACTGCTTCCTGCTGAATTGGGATTCAGAAAACCTGTTTGGGGGGGCCAAATAAAATGGACAAAATGGTTAACATTTGTTGTCCAGTCTCTATGTGCTCAACAATTTGAATGTCCTGAGCAGTTTGTAGTTCGAAGCAGGACTTTGAGTAGGAAAGCTCAGGGCTTATTGAAGTCCTGTCTGGAATAGTCTTTGAGGCTGGGCCATCTCAGCAAGCTGTTTGAAGTTGTTCTGGAAGCAGATTTTTGAGGAAACAGCTATTGAGGCAGTCTATGAGGCTGGATCATTTGGGTTACTTGTCTTATCTTCTTTGGACTCTGGTCCTGTTTTTCTGAAAATATGTAATTTCTCACAAGTAACATATAGTTCTGCAATTACCAAAATGCCTTGGGTATGCAGGATGCACAAATCAATTAAGGAATATTTTCTGTTCTTTGAACAGAAGAAAGACATTTGGAAGACTCTATGCCATATGAAAGGATGGTATGTAATAGTATTACATATACATGCTACATATAATCTATTTTAAATTGAAAATACAGCATAAGACTGTATGGAGTTTAAGATTCTCCTCTACAGTTGACATAAATTTATTAATTGATTAAAACAGGGTTTATTCTGTGTTGTTCTGGCTTTTTGTAGATTAGGTTGGCTTCAAACTCAAAGGGAACCAATCTGTCTCTGTCTTTATCTCCCATGTTTTGGTAACAAAGGTATGTATTTATATATTTCTTTCTATCCTTTTCTCCTTTCTTTGGAGATTTAATTTCTATGTGGATATAACTATCCTTATTGAGACAGGGTTTCTCTTTGTAGCTTGGGCTGTCTCAGTTTCCTCTGTAGTGCTCTGTAGATTTAGATTCACCTAGAACACAGAAGGAACCTGGTTTTTTCCTTGTCTCCCACGTTTTGAGATCAAGGTATGAATTTAAATAATTGAATTACCCTTATTAAACAATAACATTAATTAAACCATTTTTTGTGTTAGTTTGAGTTCCAGTTCTCCCATGGAAGTTCCATTCTTAAGGAGATTGTTGTAAAATAGCATGATTTGCTATTTTATATTAGCTTTTTATTAACTGTTGGCTATGGGAGGCATGCTGTTTGCATGTTCTTCCCTAGTCCCTAACTCTGGGTTCTTACATTGGTTAACAGTCTCTCTCTCTCTCTCTCTCTCTCTCTCTCTCTCTCTCTCTCTCTTTTCCGAGACATGATTTCTCTATGTGTCCTTGTCTTGGACTCACTTTGTAGACCAGGCTGACCTTGGTGATGGTCAGGGATCCACCTGTCTTTGTTTCCAAAGTGCTGGGATTAAAGGTGTGAACCACCACACCCAGAGATTAACATACCTCTTTTAGGGGCAGAATGCCTATTGAAACCAGTTCTCCAGTGGGAGCCCCACAACTAAGGAGACTGGCTTGTGACCCTTTTCTCTTTACATACATTTAAGCTTATGTGTATTTATCCATTAGATCAGTAAGGACATTATTAAATTTAACATCAAGGAAAAAAATGTGTCATTTTTGAATTCTAGACTGTCTTTAGTAAGCACCCTTGTCTTATCAACAGGCTTCCGCCTTGCCTTCATTTGTTTAAGACTAGGCTGGTCTAGAATCCAGAGATCTGCCTGCTTCTTCCTCTAGTGTGATGGGATTAAGGGATTAAGGGCATGTGCTAGTACCACCCTGCTCAAATATTTCACTTAAATCCTACATAATAGTATCTCTGTAACCCTGACAGCAACTTTGAACTGTAACAATTCAAAATCTGCCCAAAATCTTCAAAAATCTCTTATGTTTTAGCAAAGCAAACCAGAAAAATATCCTTTCTACCTCCTGATATAGGAAAATCAAAGACATCTAAACAAAAATCAAGAAAAGAAACAACATTCCAAAAGACTTGGCATGTCTAACCATGCCATCCCATGCTGCAATTAATGTTTTGTTCATTATTCCCTGAAATCTAGTTGCTACTGTATTTCATTGGTGGACCCTTCCCAGAAAGCCCTGACAAGCACCTCATAGCCAGGGAGCTCTTAGCTCCAGCTGCCATCAATTTTGTATTATCCATGGGGAAGGGCCTCCCTCCTTTCTCCATTATTATTGTTGGCAATTTAGCATTCCATCTGTAAATTCTTTCCTTTAAGACTATCCTATTCCAAACTTTCTCAAAAAATATACACAGAACCACAATTGTCAGGGTAAAAATCATTTGCATGCTAAGAGGAACAAACTAAATTGGAATCCAAATGTATTAAGGCATTATGAATTCCTCCATTTTTAATCTAGGCAATTAATTCCCTTCTCAAATTCCGTTTAGAGGCTGCCAGTTTTCTAGTATGTAAGGAGAGCTAAACCTTAGCTCTCCACCTTTGCTGCAAGGCAACAGCTTTTGTTAAGGTAGCCATACCTTTGAAATGCATTTGGGTTCAGTTCCCTGCTCTTTGACTAAGAATCCGGCTTTCACCAGGGCCTTCTCATGCTGTAAGCATGGATTCTAATTGCTTTGGTTGAGCACTGTATTTAGAATAAAAATTAATTAAATTACTTTACCAGTATTTATATTATTGTTAATTGATTTGCTGCCGTTAATCCTTAGCTTGCCATTATAAATAAATACACACAGACACCATGTTGATCTTAACAAGCCTTGGCCTGGATTGAGCCCATCTAAGCTAGTTCTTAATTCTATTACCCAAATATGAGCCCATCTATACATACGTCCCCTTGAACTGCCATTCTCCATGATATGCTGATGTTCCTGGCCATGTAGGATGAGGTTCTTTTTTCTAATCCATGGTGTGCTTCCTCTTTCTTGCTGCTCCTGGTTGGAATAAGTTCCTTGCATTTCTATATATCACATTTCTCTCCTAATTTGTACAATAAATTTTTAACTACTCCACAAATTCCAACATTGCTTTGTGGCTTTACCACCATTTCTCTCTTAAAATCTGATTCTGAAGTAATGACCAAGACAGTTTGGTAGTGGTACATATTACAGGGGAAATACACATTAACTTACAGTTTTCTCTTGCCTGCACCTACCACTGTCATGAAACAATAAGAAAGGAAAAGCTTTATGCTTCTATGAAAAAGCTAAACTCTGAGACATATGATGGGGCTTCTCAACATTTCCAATGCCTAGCATTATGAAATAACAACATTAGCATCCTGGATTAACATGCCAGGTCTTGTGTGCACTAGTAGTTATGTTGAATTTTATTTTTCTTCCGGCTTTTATTTTCTGAAAAGTCATTCACTTTGCACATATATCCTAAGGAAGTTTTCTCAAGGTTTCATGTTTAAGGCTGAAGCCATTAATGCTGCTAAGGAAACTTGTGTGGAAGATTAATAAGATTAAGAACCTCTTTGCTCATCTTTCTGCAGTCCCTCTTTTATATATGATTTATAGCCTTGATATAATGAGAATATTAGAATTTACATAACATTTCCGTCTTCTGAGCCTAAGTTCTTCATAACTGGAACCTCTTCAAAGATCATGTTATCTTTGATTCTAATCTCTTATTGCTTCTTGGCAAGAAATATTCAATAAATACTTCTAATTATGTAAAATCTTGAGTCAATTCTAGTCTTATGGCTATAGTTAGACTAATGTGATGTATAATTTAAAAGACATTGATATTTTTAATATCCCACAGTGTTCTGCAGCCTGTTAGTTTTGCTGCTCACACTTCAACTTTGTAGCTCTGCCTGACTGTCATCTCAGAGCATTGCTTCTCAGTGATTGTTGTAAGACACACAGTATCTGACACCTCTCATTGTCTCCATTGCTCCATGTGTGAGAAGACAGAATGATGGTGACATTAGCAAAAGTCTAATAAAATATAAGCTCACTTTAACAACTCTTGTGCACACTATGATCCTTCAGAATATTGTATATTTGGAATTTAGAGAAAATATACTTTGTTCCAGAGTGTCAGAGAAAATGAGAAATTTTCAGCTAGATGGTATTTAGTCAATATTAATTATCTAAAACATATTCTATGGTACAGTTTAGTTGGCTCAGTCCTAGAACCCACACTAAGTGAAAAACAATTCTTTTCAAGTTGTCTTCTGACTTACACACAAGCGCTCATGTACTTATGGGCATTTCGGAGATTGCATGGGCAGGCATGCACACACTCACACAAATGCACACAGAAATAAATATAACTTTAAATTTTTAAATAAACATACTTTATGATATTATGTAAAAACACAATTTTAAAAAAATTTAATATATTGCCTTACTCACTAGCTGGTACTTCAGATATCCTGCCAGGAAAACAGAACTGTCATTCTAGTGATTGGAGTACCATACGAGTAACTCTGCTGAATTTTAACTATTCTCATGCTACTTTTTTTTTTCAATGTGAATTGTGCTTTACTTCTGAAATTGTTCTGTATTCTAGCACAGGAGTCTGAAGTGTGAGAAAATGTCACAGTACGGAAGGGTGGCTGTCTCCTTGCATTGAGACTCCACATTTACTATATCGACATCGATCATGCTGCCACCCCACAAAGACAAGTCAACTTAAAATCTTCCTGGTTCAGTTTTAATGTAAGAAAAAATGTACTATGCAAAATGAAGAATTGGCACCCAAGAGGTAAATGCTGCTAAATGTCAGTTGACAAAATCATGAGAGCTTGCACATGGGAAACTATATATATTTTTCTATATGACATATGACAGAATATTAACTAAAAGAATGATTTCAGAGAAGTGGAACAAAAATCTCACTACATGAGGATTTCATAAAGGCAACCTTGTTTGTTAAAAATATTTGATTGCATGAAACTTTTCCTTCACATTATTTAGACAAGATCGTCCATGGTATACAAGAAAATCCAATATTATTATTATCAATGTGTTCAAACATTTGTAAAGATATATTTATTTGTGTAAAAAGCATAACCTTTTCATAAAAAGGAAATGATCATCACTGTGAAAAATTAAAAAGAAATATTTGTTTTTCTTTAAGCTATAATCTAAAGGAGAGCGAACAGGTTGCATGGTAGGAATGCTCCTCTCAGGTGTATAGAGCCCTGGGTTCAATCCATAGTGTTGAAAATAAATATTAGCTTTAAAAATACAAAACTGCAAGATGAAATACACATTTTAAGTAAGTATTAAAATTACAAACTCGTTATATATATGAAATCCTAAAATGATATTATGAGGTGAGAATCCTCCAAATACACCACTGATTTCATTGTCTGTGGCCATCTACTGCTGTGTATGCAGCCACAGACTATTAATATCACTTGCCAAATAGGTATGGACTGGACATTGGGAATGTATTTTATACCCTATAATTTTCATAACTGTGACTGAATTGTTCTTATTGTTTTGTATTGTATTTACTGTTATAAGAAAAAGAGCCTGTTATTGGACTAAAAGAGGGAGCTGTTGGAGAGAAGAAAGATACACCTTAAATTAAAAAATAACAACAACAAAAGTAGATAGGAGGGTGAGGGAGGAAGAGGGTAGGAGGGGAGGATCAGCAGGGGGAGGAGGGAGGGGAATTTAACGAGATATAACTTGAAGAAATAAGTAAATGTTTTAAAAAAAGAGAGAGAATGGTTCATTTCCACAATGAGATTCCCTTGGGGATCATTAAATTTTCATTTATAAATGGTTATCTATGAGAGATAATTTCTAGGTTGAAAACATATGTCCACTTCTCCCTTCAGCTCTAGGTTTCCATCTGATGCAGACTTGTGTAGGCTATGTACATGGTGACTCAGTTTCTGTGAATTCACATGTGCATACATCCTATTTATTTAAGAGGCCCTGTTTCCTTGGTGTCCTCAATTCCTTCTTGCTCTTACACTAGGAGAATCTACAGGAGTCTCTGATCTCTGAGCGGAGGTATTTAATGGACACATCCCATTTAGAGTTGATTGTTCCAATATCTCTCACTCTTTATATATTGTTTGGCTGTGGGTCTCTGTATTTTTTCCTTATACATTGTAGGAGGAAGCTTCTCTGGTGATTGCTATGTAATCATGATCTATGAGTATAGCAGAATGTTGTTAAGAGTCATTGTATTGCTTCATTAAAAAGAAAAAAAAATCATTGCGTTTTCCTGGATATCTTTAACAGATTTCTCCATTGCTTTCATCTGTTAAAATTGTAGTTTCTTTAAATTATTTAAAGGTTTTATTTTCTTCTTTTAAAGCCTCTATCATTTTCATAAGTAAAGATTTATTGTCATTTTCTTGTGTTTCAGCATGGTGAATGCTCTGGGCTTGGTTTATTAGAGTAGCTGAGGTTTTTTATAGTCATATTTCCCTCGCTTTTGTCAGTTTTCTTCTTTCGCTCACCTTTAGCCATCTGGTTGTGTTTAGTTGATTGTTCCTGGTGCCCACTGGACTTCGTGTCAAGGGAAGAGCTTTGGTGTGCAGGCTCTAAGACCAACAATCAATAAATGGAACCTCATGAAAATGAAAAACTTCTGTAAGGCAAAGGACACTGTCATTCGAACAAAATGGCAGCCTACAGATTGGGGAAAGATCTTCACCAACCCCACATCTGAAAGAGGGCTAATATCCACAATTTACAAGGATCTCAAGAAATTAAACACCAAGAAACCAAGTAACTAAATCAAAAACTGTGGTACAGATCTAAACCAAGAATTCACAAAACAGGAATCTCTAATGGCTGAGAAACACTTGAAGAAATGCTCAACATCCTTAATCATCAGAGAAATGAAACTCAAGACGACTCTGAGATTCCATCTCATACCTGTCAGAATGGCTAAGATCAAAACTCAAATGACAGCACATGCTGACAAGGTTGTGGAGAAAGAGGAGCACTCCTCCATTGCTGGTGGGAGTGCAAACTTGTACAACACTATGGAAATCAATCTGGCCATACCTTAGAGAATTTAGAATAGCTCTACCCACTCTTGGACTTAGTGACCTGTTAGTGGGACACTTTACCCTAACTGAGCTGCCATGTTGGGACCCAGAGAAAGAAGAAGCTCTTAAGCTTCATGTGAGTGATGAACTGATAGGAGTTGATATGTGTGACCCCCTTTCATCCAAACAGAAGGATAGGAGGGCGACGGAGTAAAATGTAGAAAGGTGAGAACTGGAGGGGAGGAGATAAAGGACTGAGATCGAGATGTAACTTGAATTAATAAATAAATGTTTTGTTTGTTTTAAGAAAAAAAATAAACAGTATTATTTGTTTTTACCCTAGGTCCCTTGGATATTTAGATTCTGGTTCTTGGTTACTCAGGTACATCTGCAATGGGTTCCAGCTTGTGGAAGGGTACCATGTGGAATACCTTCTAATAACAAGAATGTTAGCTTGGGGTGAAGGGGTTGGGTAGGTACCACCTAGAATTCTCCGTGTTCAATGAGTTAGTGTGGGTGCTGTCTTGATCAGTAATGCATTGCCTTAAGTTTGTGGAGAACAAGAGTTTGGGTTGTTTGAGTATTCCCATGGGACCTATTTGGCTAACAAATCGAGTAGATACAACCCATTCCCAATATTGGAAGCTTTCTGGCTGTTATTGGTTTTGATTTTACACTGCAGTCTAGACACCAGGGTTGGAATGACTGTTTATATTATTGCCAATACTCAGTCTTGTATTTGTTGAGGAGTTTATTACTTGATTTCTGTTGCCATTTCTGTATCTTAGGAGGCTGTCGTGCCAATGTGTTTCCTGGTAGGAATTTCTTCTGGAATCTTACTATGTGCAGTGACTTAAGATTTACAGTGGAATGTGTTTCTAAGTATTGGTATCTGACATTTAGGAATGGGGAATGAGCTAAAAGGGTTAAAGAGGGTGACAGGATATACAGAAGAGAGAAAAGCAGGGTATTCTACTAGGATATGCTTAGTTCATTGAAAATGTGGGTATAAAGTAAGGAGTAGTCAAAGCAGGTATTCTACTACAAAATTGACCATGTGACTGTGGAATTGCATTTGAAGGAGAGATAAAGATCTGCAATGAACCTAGCTGCTTCCCCATCTGACTTGGATTGTGGCTTTCCAGGCATGCCTGCTAGGTTTGGAGGCTGGGATAAAGGGATGAGTAAGGAGGAAGGTAATAGGAGAACATTTGCATGATCTGTGAAGATGTGGGCAGAGGGGAAAGGGAGCTGTTCCCACATCTTGTACAATGCTAAGTTATAAATATAGAACATGACTGAAACACACTAGACTTCTGTGAAGCTGACATTCCTCTAAGCATTTATTCATGGAACATAAAGAGACCCTCCATCAACCTCCAAATGTAGAAAAGAGGAAATGAGCTGCCCTGCAACCTCTCTATTTGTGAATTGCCCCTTCAAAAAATTTATGCCTGTTACTGTATGTTTCTGTTGTCTCAAACCACATATGACAACATAATTCAATGAATTGTAAAGAACAAATATTATATTACTTTTAAAAGCCACTTAAAATGATTCTACCTAAAGATGAAAGAAATATTTAAGATCGAAAATAAGAAAGTATAGTGTTAATGGATGTAATGTATTTGATCTACGTGTTCTTGTATAAAGACTACCAAACTTGCAAACTTCTCAGGTTTTCATTAATAATTTGAAAATCAATAATGATGTTTGTTTTGCAAAAACTCTGCATCAAGTCTGCATTATTCTGCTGAGTAATTTTAACCCAATTTGCTTTCCTAGCCTCTGCAAAACATTAGACAATTAAAAGGACAGAACCTTTTAAAATATATATTTATACTTTTATTAACTTAAATATGAATTTATTTTCAAGTTATTCATATGTAGGTTAACATTCAGAAACTGAAAGCTTTGTTCTAAAGAATATATGAGGCATATTGTCAACTTGTAGGAATTTCTGAACCAATCACTTTTTATTCATTAATTTGGATCCACATCACATGTGCCTTTGTACTATTAATTTACCTAAAGGATTCAGCCACCTGCTCATTACTTGGAAGACTTATCTATACAGTTTATTAATAATTGTATAATTATTGAATTATTTTTAATTTTCATGAACAAATGACATTATAATTATTTTTTCTGTTATGCCCAATTTGGCTTATAATATCAGTTAGCTCCAGTTAACTAAATTATATTTGTCTTTTGTTACTTACTGTCACTATGTGATGATGGTCAATATATGATTTAATCTGTAGTAGTGTTTTACATAATATTTTCTTTATTATTTGGGTATTTCTTATCATAAACCCCTATCATACTCATTTCCCAGTTCTCCCAGGTCTGTCACCAAACCCTTATGAACCCCTCCCCCCAAAAAAAAAAGTAAAAAAGAAAAAGAGGCAAAAAAAAAGTCTGATTCGTGTTGCCCATATACAAACTGGAGCATGATTAAACTCCCAGTGGCCAGTCCCTTAAAGAAAATTGAGTCCGTCTCCACCCACACCCCTGCCAGACCCCACCAAGTTTGGAGAACTACACTTCAGCATTTTTGTCATAATTTTTTTTTTACTTTAATTTTTATTTCTTCAAGTTACATCCCAATCACAATCCCCTCCCTACTCCCCCCTCCAGTACCACCCCCCCACCCTCAACCCCCCAACCTCTTCCTTTTTTTTTTTTTTTTGTTTAAGTTTAAGGCATATCTTATTTCCCCCAACAGCTCACCCTTTCAGTCCAACAAATGGCTCTTTCTCTAATGATAATAAATACAATACAAAACAACAGAGGTAATTAGGCCACAGTTATGAGGGTTATATGGCTTAAAATACATTCCCAATGTCCAGTCCATATGTATTTGGCACCTGACTTTAACATTCTACTATCTAACCATCTCCATGAGTTCAAAGTTCTATATCTAACTCAACTTTCATATTAACTTGCAACACAATTTTTAAAAACATCTTCTTATATCCATAACACTCTCTTGATTCCTAAACAACTCAAAATTTAATTATGAGACTCTAGCTATCTATTCTTCAACCACCTCAGAGACGTGAGAGGGGTAAATATATCTGTTTATATAGGAAGTACAGGGCTTGCAGCTTCCAAAACTAAGAAATGACATACCAGTGGCTGCCTGGAGAGTACCCATTTTCTCTCCATAGAGCTCTTTTCTATGGATTTCTGTCTAGGCCATTACTTTGGTGGGGGGCTGGGGAGGAGGAAGGGATTGTCACAGAGGCCTTCTATGTCCCTCTTTCTCAATGGTGAGTCTGCAGTCATCCACACCGCTGCAAAGGTACCTTCCTTCCCCTTTATAGTCAGCCAGAGCATGGATTATGGACTCCACGTGGCTTCTGGGGACAGCATGGATAATGGTCACCCACATGGTCTTCAGCATTAATATATCAAACATCAGCATGAATGCTAGTGGCAGTACAGGTCACTGACATCAATATGACACTCTCCTGCAGCATGAGTCACAGACACCATCAGTGCTATCACAGACAAAGGACATCAACAAGGCTTCAGGCAGCAGCACACACAAAGAACATTGCATAAGTTGGTGCTAGCATGGGCCATGGACATCAACACAAGCCACAGCTGTAGTAGGACCACATGGTCTTCAGTTCTTAAAGTAAAAATATTAAAGAAATTTACAATGTTCTTTGAATCATTATTTTACCTAATATAATATTTCTTTTTATACACATAAAAATATTGTCTAGGTATAATGGTTCATGCCTATAATACCAACACTCAGAAAGAGGGAAGATAGTAATCTGGAATATGAGCGTAGCTTGGATCAGATAGGGTTGTGTGCAGTTTTTGAGACCAAAATCCAATACTCCTTAGAGTTAGAAGGTTCTCAGTATAGATCCCCAGAAGTCTATAGAAATTCATAATGCTCTATGTGGATCTCAGGATGTTGGTACTGAGAAAGGCTGGGTGATTGAGGCTGTCTGTGACTTGATTAGCATTCCTAATTTGGAGTCATTCTGCCATATATGGTATGCCTTACTCAGTGGAAACCTGTGACTTGGGCTGAAGCATACTTCTGTCCACAAATAAGCTTATGGCCAAATTCAAGATTTTTTTTTAATTTTATATATTTGCAAAATAGTTTTGATAATTAACAGCAAAATAAACTATTTTATGCAAGAAAATAAAGTTTAAAATATACAATCAAATATTTTAATACAATTAAACATAAAATTCACAGAAAAATTGTTATATATATATATTTGCTATGCATATATACATATATTTGTTTCTTCAGCCATATGCTGTACAGTTTGTACAGCAGATTTAGTGAACTCAAAAATGAGCAAGCAGTGGCAAAATCTGTTGTGCGCTTTTGAAAGCTTAGGAACTCAGACCATGACTAATGCAACTTTGTAAGTCATAGTTTGTTACGACTATCATTTAATATTGTGTTGATGGACACTTAGTATCTAATGTTTATTTCCATCTAACATCCTCACCCCTAATATGCTATGTCCATTCATTGCTATTATTAAAGATATTGATCCAATATATATTCATGTCCAACTTTTTGCTTTTAAAAGTATCTGATTTGTTCATCTGCCAACAGAGAGACAAATGATAGATTAGATAGATGATAGATGTTAGATATATAGATGATAAATGATAAATATAAGCACACACAGTTGTACACAAATGATACATAGACATCATCTGCAAATACTTTAAGACTTAAGTGATATATTTTATTTCTTATCATTTACAAAATGAACTTTGTTGACACCCCCTTGGGAACTTGCTCAGCATCTCCTCAGAGCCACTGTGTGTTACTGGTACTTGTACATTTTATCTAATCCTTCAATCAGCATGCATTGCTTCTGCAGGCAAGGTTTGCATCTAATTCATTTTCACAAATTGGCATTGAATATGCTAAATAATTGTCAGTTTTATGAAATCTAGATCATACTGCTACTTGTTGTAAAAAAAAATATATGGCTAATTAAGCTATTTACCCTGTATTTAGATTATTGTTAATAGGTTTGGAACCATTAATCTTTAAGCAGACATTAAAAATGAGTATACAGAGACCACATGGATTTCTAACAAGCCTTGGCCTGAGTTGTGCATTCCTGGCTCATCTAGGCTAGGTCTTAATTCTATTACCCAAATATGACCCCATATATACATACGTCCGCTTGGACTGCCATTCTCCACGATATGCCGATGTTCCTAGCCATGTGGAATGAGGTTCCTTTTTCTATCCCATGTTGTGTGCCTCCTTCCTCCTGCTGCTGGCTGGAATGAATTAATCCTCTGTCTAAAGCGCAGGCTTCCTGCTCTAATCCCAGGAAGTCCCACCTTTCTCTGTCTTTGTCCAATCTCAGACCTCAGCATTTTATTTAACCAATCAGATTCAATGTAAGTAACAGACAGCAAGCAGGACCAATTAATTAACATTTAGAATGCTTAACACTACCCCAACAACTTGTGGAAAAGGAATTAATTTCAGAGATCTGCATCAAGACTGGCCTTGCTAGAGTGGCTGTGAGTCTTCAAGAAAATTGATGTTCATTGTACAGAGAGTTAAATTTTTTACATGCTTCGGGATATTGTTTCAGAATAAAATCAGTGTGATATGCAAACCACATAACAATGACAATTATTAACCATTATTTTTCAGGTATGTCCAAAAGATAGTAAGTAGTACTCTAAAGAGCAGCATGAATGTTGTTAAAGTTGTTCTGTAGTATTTGTCAAAGCAGAATTTAATATTTTACTTGTTGCGACCCAATTCAAGTAATTAACATTAAGTTGAGTTTATAAAAAGATCAGGGGTAGATTTATATGACACAGCCATAAGGAAGATTTGAAACTCCCAGCGCTTGGTAGTGTTGAACTGCAATAGACCATTAAGGAATATTAACACGTCTACATGTTTCTAAAGAGAATGCCGTGATCTGGGTGTCTATTACTCTATCAATGTTTACAGCTCTATTTAGTGCATCTCTGTAGGCTATCTTTTCATCCTTAAGTTGCCTATACTGGGTACAAAGTTAGCAGATAGACTAAATAGCTGCAGTGAGAATAAACAAATCTAGAAAACATTCCTTATACCCCTTTATTGAAACTAGTTTTTTCCCTTCACATACTATATCATGATTACAGTTTCCAATTCCTTCACTCCTACCAGTTCTTGCTTATCTCTCCTCCTATCCAGATCCACCCTCTTTCTGTCTCCCATTAGCAAACAATAGAAAACAAACAGACTTCCAAAGAAAAATAATAAATTAAAACCAAAATATAATAAGATAAAACAAAAACAACACCTTGTAATAGATCAAAACAAACAGAATGAAAGAGACCAACAAAAGTCCTATGAAACAAACACAGACGCAAAGACTGACTCATTCACATACTCAGTAATCCATAAAAACATAAAATTTTAATTTGAATGGGTATTACATTGAATCTGTAGAATGATTTTGGTAGGATAGCTATTTTTACTATGTTAATCCCATCAATTCACGAGGATAAGAGATCTTTCCATCTTCTAATATTTTCTTCTTCAATTTCTGTTTTAAATTACTAGTAGTTTTTATCATACAAGTCTTTCACTTGGTTAGAGTTTTCCAAGATATCTTATAATTTCTGAGGCTATTGAGAAAGGTATTGTTTCTCTAATTTCTTTCTCAGTCCATTTGTCATTTGTATATAGGAAGATTACTGATTTCTGTGACATAATTTTGTATCTTGCTGCTTTAAACTATTTATTAGCTGCAGGTGTTTCCAGGTAGAGATTTAAGGTCACATTTGTATAAAACTGTATCTTCTGCAAGTTAAATTGACTTCTTACTCCCTTCCCAAATTAATGTTCCTGATCTCCTACAACTGTCTTTTTGCTCTAACACTTCAAGTACTATATTGAATAGGCATTGAAAGAGTCAAAAATCTTGTATTATTCCTGATTTTATTACTTTGTGTTTCTGACCATTTATTTTGATCTGTAGACTTCCTTGAACTGTCTTTGCTATGTTGAAGTATACCTCTTGTATTTCTAACCTCTCCAGGACATACTATAATAAAGTGGTGCTGTACTTTGTCAAAAGCCTTTACTGCATCTAGTGAGATGATCATGTGGTCTTTGTTTTTCAATTTGTTTATATAGTGAATTGCATTTATTGATTTATTTATGTTGTACCAACTTTGACTCTCTAGATTGATGGCTACTTGATCATAGTGGATGATCTTTTTGATGTGCTCTTGGATTTGGTTTGCAAGTATTTTATTGACAATTTTTGGATATGTTCATAGGGAAAATTGGTCTATAACTATCTTTAGGGGCTCTGTATGTGATTTGGGTATCAGAGTAATTGTAGCCTCATAAAATGAATTGGACAATGTTCTTTTTGTTTCTACTTTCTGGAATAATTTGAAGAGTATTCCATTAACTTTTCTTTGAAAGTCAGGTAGAATTTTGTGATAAAACCATCTGGCCCTGCACTCTTTTGGTCATGAAACTGTTAATTGTTTCTATATCTGTTTAAATATCTTATCTTTAATAGAATATTATTAATTTTTCTGGAGGTTTTTTACACTTCTTAAAGTCCTCTGGTTCCTTAGTGTTCAACACTTGAATTTTTCTGTTAAGGAACATTTAGTGTCCTTTCTTATCTCTTTTGACTAATTTGGATTAAAATCTATTTTCTCGGGTATTAAAATGACTACATCAACTTGTGTCTTCATTCTATTGATTTGGACTATCTTTTCTATCTTTTTGTTCTGAGAATATGTCTAACTTTGATTTTAAGGTATGTTTCTTGGATGCAGCAGAAGGATGGATTTTATGTTCACATCCATTCTTTTAGTTTGTGTTTTCATTTGTCTGCTCCAGAGCTGGGAATGACACTTGTGGAATAGATGTGGTAGAGAAGAAGAAGATGTAAAGATCTTTAGCTAGCCTACCTGCTTTCCTTGGTGGGGTGTCCTGTAGGTTTCACGGAAATACCTACTAGAGTAGGGGCTGGAATTTTAAGATATTGGGGAAAGAAGTTTTGAGTGGAAATCTGTGTGATCTTCTGGAGGTGGAGGCAGAGGGGAAAGAGGTCTCAGCAGGTGTTCAGCTACAGACTTGGGAATTAGATGTAGGAAATAGATCTAGAGGAGAGGAGGAAGATGTGAAGATGTACAGTTAGCCTACCTGCTTCTCAAACAGTCCACAAAGTCACAGCGCCTTAACCTCAAACATAAATTATTAATAGAAAAATTGCCCTAGTGCCAATAGAAATTTTTTGTTTTTTCCAAATTCTATTTTATTTGTTTATTTATATTTATTAATATTGTGTGTATGTGAGTGTGACTATGAGTGTGGATATGCACTCACCAGGATGTGCTGGCAGGTCATAAAACAACTTTTGGGAGGAAATTTTCACTTTCCATATCTTTGAAACATGATCTGTCTTGTTTGGGCTTCTGTGTTATACACTCCTTGCTACTTGGCATGCAAACTTCCAGTTTTTTTTAATACTCACTTTTCATCTTGCTACAGGGGTGCTGGGAGTACAGATGCATTCTGCTACATCTGACTTTTTAGATGGATTCTGAACATGCAACACGCCCTCAGCAACACTTGCACCATGACTGCTTTGACCAGCTGAACAACCCACCCACCACAAACTTGATGTTTCTCATTTGCTTAATACATACTACCACAACACAACAAGCCTGTACTGTTGCTTTCCACATTTCATTCGATTTTGTTTACATTGTCCCTCATATTTCATGGAAAACACTGTAATGTGAAAAAAAGATCTACCAATTTAGGATTTAGATTTTTCTAAGGTGTTTGTTTTTAATTATTTAACAATTCCTGCTAAGATAAAGTGGAAATTCATTTAAACATGACAACCAGAGGTAGATACATTTTGCATTTCAACATTATAAAGAAGACACCATCATTCAGTAAAGTATATTAAGGGAATAGCTTCTTGAAAATTATTAAACATGTGAAAATAAAAGATGAAATTTTAAATGTTAATGAATATGGTTATTAAAGAGCAAAGTGCTATTAGACAAGAAAATGTAAGTTATAATGTTGACTGTTTTTAATTTTTAACTTCTTGCATTAACAAACTGTTACTGAATTATTAATGAATCTCAAAGAATCATAGACTTTGTGAATTGAGAAAAGAACACAATTTTCCCACAGTTCTATAAACTAGAATCCAATATAGAGGTGCCAGATACAGGGATTCTAGAGACTATAATCTGACAAGGAGGATTTAGGATAGACAGGAATGTTTCTCCTATACTTCTCTCACCATCCTGAAGACAAACACTTGTATCTCCGCATGTGGTATTTATAGTTTGACTAGATTTAAAATGACTTAGGAGATCGAGGCACACCTCTGGCTGTGTATATAAAGGAACTTTGAGGATGAACTATTTAAGGAGAGAAGACCTGATTCTATTGAGGGCAGCATTATCCTCTGGGCTTAACATCTAGACTATATAATCATTCTTTTTATTAAAAAAAAAGGAATAAATGGCTAGGAGACACTTTCAAAATGTTCAATATCCTTTGCCTTCAGAGAAATGCATATTGATAGTAGCTTAAATTCTACAGTTTTCTTCATTTTTTTATATCCCCCCACCTCCAGCCAACAAAGTAGGTTTCAAACAAAAATCCCAGTTGCAACATATTATAGATGTGTGTTAAATTGAGAGATTATATAATATGGCATGCATTATAGCTATCAAAGTAGTAGTGTCATACTAGCATGACTACTACTACTACTACTAATAATAATAATAATAAAATGCTGACATGTTGAAAAACCTTGCCCTTGCATATATATATATATATATATATATATATATATATATATAGTATTCTGACAATTGAAAAAAAAAAGGAAAAAAATAAGAAATGGCTGTATGACAAGCAGACAAATCAAGAATTTAGATAACATATACGAAAGACCTCCCAAACTCCATTTATGACAACTAAATTCTGTGATATCAATAAGCACCATAGGAACATAAGCAAACTGTGAAGTACCAAACAAGAAGAAGTAGTTACTGTGGAGAGTTTACCCTGAGGAGGGTAGATCCTGTTTCCACATTGTAGAACACCTCCACAAGCATATCACAAACATGGAAAGGTGTATTTATATAAAACGGGCTGAATAATTTTCACAGAAATAACTAATTATATTGATATGTTTTTATATTAATGTAAAGTGTACCACTTAAGTGATAAAAAACTAAATTTTGAAAAGTGAATTAAAATTGAATTAGCTGTCAGGTACAGGAGCTTATGAGTTTGAACTTGTTATATTCCAAGTGGAAAACTCAATATTCTTTGCACATCTAGGTAGTTTCATTACAGCAAAATTAATATGCAGTTATGCTGCAAAAATATCTAAATATTAGTCTTTAGAAACAGGAGCTTAAATTAAATAAAACTGAAAAATAGCATTAAAAAGTAAAAAGAAGAAAAATAATTAAAGCAGGAAATAGAATTGTCACAAATGAAGCTTCAAGTTCTGGGAATGGATTCTATCTCACTGAATTGTTGACCAGAGGGGCCCAACTGCAATCCCCTCTTAAAAGAAAGCCTTGGTATTGCCAAGGATACTGTTTGATTTCCACAAATCAAATGATGATAAGGCCTTACTGCTGAAGAAAACCTCTCATAACACATTGAACATGGAGAAGTCAAGCTGGTGCCTACATAGAGCCTCCGCCACCCATTGTCTAGCATTCATGGTACTGGAAGGTACTCTGCACTTACTAAAGGAGAAAGGTAAACAGCAACCCTATACAAACTCTTACACCTACAATGTGATCTGTGTGTACAACTCACTAATGCAATAGTAGCACAAAGCTCATGGGAAAAACCAACCAAACTTGATTGGATTTAAGACCCACTCAACTAAACAGAACTCATCCCTGACACTACCTGAGATTAGATAGAAGGCCAAGGATCTAGGTAAAAATCAATCACTTCTGTTCTGCTAAAGGAACTTAGCAATAAAAAACCTTCTAAAGAATATTCAGTTATAGTTATTGATCTGCATTTCACTGAATTAACATCAGAGAATCCTTTTACAGTAAGTGGGCACTAATACATAGACCTGTCACCAGAAAATATGCAGGGAGTGAAAGACCTTGAAACACCCCCATCTTATATGGGATATCTCCATCAAATCCCTCCATTCAAGTCTCAAGGAATCCAGCAGAAGTTGAGGCAAAAAAAAAGTAAGAGCCAAGAGAAAACCAAGGTAATAAGGGTTTCCAAACACAGAAAGACATATGGATATATGAACTCACAAACATTGTGGCAGCATGTATAAAGCCTTGGCAGATATGGGCAGAATGGGATCCTAGCACTGCGGAGGGGACATGAACTCAAGCCTATATCTGTATCTCAGAAGCAATCACCAATCTAAAAACATTTGCAGTTGAAAAATGACTCTTTCTGAAGAAATCTAACTGAGTATACAAACCATTCTTACTTAAATTCAGTCCCTATGTATAGTAGTAAATTACCAACACAAAACAAATTCAATGGCATTTTTAAATCTCTTTGTGTGACAATACTTTCCTGAGCTTTTTTATTATTTTAGTAATACCATCCAGATCATTTGAGGAAAAAAAATGTGTTTTCTGGTGTTATGTTTCTATAGGATTTCTGTGTGTGAGAACTTGTGTTCCTCTATGTTTATAAGATATTTTTGAAACTTTGTTCAAAAGAAACCTTGTTTCTTTTCTCCTATTCTAGTTTATTTGCTTTTGTTTAACCTAAATTTATTTTATTATTATTATAATTAGAGATCAATATGTATCTTAATGATAGAGAGAAAGAAAAGAGTGCTAGACTTGGGTAGGTACTGGTATATGGAGGATCTAGGTGGAGTTGGGGGGTTAGAAATCATAATCAGAATATATTGCTTTAAAAGTATCTCTTTCAATAAAAACATATCTCATAGAAAAAAAAGATTGATGCATTAAGAAGAGAACCTAGAGGCGGGCCAAGATGGTGGTGACCTACACTGATGCATTTTGAACGCAGGGAAAAAAGAGCCATAAAAAAACACAGAGTTATTGGGCACTGTGCAAAAACCAGAGGGGCTAGACCCTCCCCCCCCCCAGGAACACTCACAGCTCCCAAGGGACTGTTAAAAGTCCCAGGGCAAGGCTCTCTCCCCATCTCTCACAGACACAGAAGCCACTAAACCCGGGATTCGGGAACTCCCATTTGGAAAGGCGCCTGGTAAGATCGATCCCAACTTACAGCAGGCAGAATCAGGGTCCACTTGGCCATAGATCGCTGGCCTATTGGGCTCCCCACACCTCAGGTAGAACTTATACCCACTTAAAAAACTTTGCGAGATAGTGGAAGGCTTAGCAAGGAACAAACAGGGGGCTCAGAGGGTGGTCCGCAGCCGCTTGTGAAGCAGAGGGCGGGAGGTTGCGAGAGAGCACAGGAAGACAGGAACACAAAGGTGGCGGGAGGGGCCGAATCCCCGCAAACTCACGGCAGCGCAGCTGGAGAGGGAGTCCGGCTAGCAGGGCCAAATCCCCGCGAACCCACGGCAGGTCAACTGGGGAGAGAGACAGGTGTGGGCTGGGCCAGGGATCCGTGCACCCACGGCTGAGCTGCTGGGGAGAGAGGTCCACTCAGGCGGCTGGATTGGGGCTTGGGGTACCCACGGCCTAGCAGCCAGGGAGGGGGACCTGCGGCGGTGGAGACAGGAAGGGAATCAGGCACAGAGGCCAGCCCTGTGGCGAGAAGCCTAGTGAGAAGCCAGAAATCGGGACCATAGCTGTATTCTGGAAAATCCAGACATTTTAGGTGTGGAGCCAGACCCTGTAAGCCTCCGTGATGACAAACAAAGCCCACAGAATCTGTGCCTGGGCAAACAGGTCCATACCATCAGAACCATTACAGGCTGATAACTCAGAGTGCAACATAGAGAAGTCTGAATTGGGAGCAGGGAAACAATCCTGGTCCATTACTCACAACCTGGGAATAGGCTGCACCAGCTCACAGTGCCTCAGGCGATTAAAACCACAGTGACCCTGAAATCCCCCTGTAAACAATGACAGATAGCCAAGTAACTCGTCCCCTGCACCAAATCATCCACTGTGGTTCCAAGCACAGAAAACAAACAGCTAATCGCATCCAATGGCCAAAGGTCAAAAAAAAAAAAAATAGAAATCAAGGAAATATGACTCCAACAAAGCAGAATTATCCTAGCTCATCCAATTCGGATGACCACACAACAACAGAAACACATGAAAACGTTGACAATTCTGTATTATGGAAAGTGATAGAGTCCCTGCAAGAAGAACTTAAAACTATGAAGGAATTCAAAGAAGCCACAATTCTACAGGTCAAAACAAGGAACAACACCATTAAAGAGCTCCAAGCCAAGGTGACAGAGCTTGAACAGGAAAAGGAAAAAGCCATGAAAGATTTTCATACAAAAACAAGCAAGCTGGAGAAGGAAATGTACAAAACGAACAAAACCATACAAGACATGAAAATAGAAATAGAAACAATAAAGAAAACGCAGTCAGAGTTAAAAGAGGAAGTGGAGAACCAAGGGAAGAGAACAGGAACTACGGATATGAGTATCAACAATAGGATGCAAGAGATGGAAGACAGGATCTCAGGCATGGAAGATTCACTGGAAGAAATCAGTACAACATCCAAAGAAAATGAGAAGGCTAAAAAATCTCTCACCCACAACATCCAAGAAATCAAGGACTCAATGAAAAGACGGAACCTAAGAATTATAGGTATAGAGGAAAGAGAGGACTCCCGACTCCAAGGTCCAGGAAATATCTTCAACAAAATCATAGAGGAAAACTTCCCAAACCTGAAAAAAGAGATGTCAATAAAAATCCAAGAGGCTTACAGAACACCAAACAGATTAGATCAGAAAAGAAACTCCTCTCGCCACATAATAATTGAAACACCAAATGTACAGAACAAAGAAAGAATATTAAAAGCTGTAAGGGAAAAAGGTCAAGTCACATACTATGGCAGACCCATCAGAATTACACCTGACTTCTCATCAGATACGTTAAAAGCTAGAAGGGCCTGGTCAGATATACTATAAGTCCTGAGAGATCATAGGTGCCCAGCCAGACTACTTTACCCAGCAAAACTCTCTATCAACATAGATGGAGAAAACAAGATATTCCATGACAAAATTAAATTTAAACAATATCTACCCACAAACCCAGCCCTACAGAAAATCCTAGAAGGAAAATCCCAACCCAGAGAAGAAAACTCCACCCAAGAAAACAAAGGGAATAGAAAACCCCTCAGCAACTAAACCAAAAGAGGCACAGGACCACCACCTATACCAAACTAATGGGAAATAACAACCCCAGGTCACTAATATCCATCAACATCAATGGACTCAACTCCCCAATAAAAAGACAAAGGTTTACAGAGTGGATCCGCAAGCAAGACCCTTCCTTATGCTGTATACAAGAGACACATCTAACTACAAAAGATAGACACTGCCTCAGAGTAAAGGGCTGGGAAAAGGTTTTCCAAGCAAATGGACCCAGGAAGCAAGCTGGAGTAGCCATCCTAATATCAAACAAAACAGACTTCCAACTGAAGTTAATGAAGAAAGACAAAGAAGGGCACTATATACTCATTAAAGGGAATATTCATCAAGAGGAAATCTCAATACTGAACATCTATGCCCCAAATACAAAGGCACCTACTTTCGTAAAAGAAACACTTCTAAAACTTAAAGCGCACGTCGATCACAACACATTAGTAGTGGAAGACTTCAACACCCCACTCACAACAATGGACAGATCATCAAGACAGAAGACAAACAGAGAAATATTGAGGCTAACAGAGATCATGAAACAAATGGACCTAACAGATATCTACAGAACGTTTCACCCAAACACAAAGGAATACACCTTTTTCTCAGCACCCCACGGAACCTTCTCCAAAATTGACCACATAGTTGGTCAAAAGGATAGTCTCAATAGATACAAGAAAATTGAAATAACACCTTGTATCTTATC
>CAJQZJ010000727.1:1381648-1401274 GCA_907164525.1 Lophiomys imhausi | reverse complement strand
ATAGGATGCAAGAGATGGAAGACAGGATCTCAGGCATGGAAGATTCAGTGGAAGAAATCAGTACAACATCCAAAGAAAATGAGAAGGCTAAAAAATCTCTCACCCACAACATCCAAGAAATCAAGGACTCAATGAAAAGACGGAACCTAAGAATTATAGGTATAGAGGAAAGAGAGGACTCCCGACTCCAAGGTCCAGGAAATATCTTCAACAAAATCATAGAGGAAAACTTCCCAAACCTGAAAAAAGAGATGCCAATAAAAATCCAAGAGGCTTACAGAACACCAAACAGATTAGATCAGAAAAGAAACTCCTCTCGCCACATAATAATTGAAACACCAAATGTACAGAACAAAGAAAGAATATTAAAAGCTGTAAGGGAAAAAGGTCAAGTCACATACTATGGCAGACCCATCAGAATTACACCTGACTTCTCATCAGATACGTTAAAAGCTAGAAGGGCCTGGTCAGATATACTATAAGTCCTGAGAGATCATAGGTGCCCAGCCAGACTACTTTACCCAGCAAAACTCTCTATCAACATAGATGGAGAAAACAAGATATTCCATGACAAAATCAAATTTAAACAATATCTACCCACAAACCCAGCCCTACAGAAAATCCTAGAAGGAAAATCCCAACCCAGAGAAGAAAACTCCACCCAAGAAAACAAAGGGAATAGAAAACCCCTCAGCAACTAAACCAAAAGAGGCACAGGACCACCACCTATACCAAACTAATGGGAAATAACAACCCCAGGTCACTAATATCCATCAACATCAATGGACTCAACTCCCCAATAAAAAGACAAAGGTTTACAGAGTGGATCCGCAAGCAAGACCCTTCCTTATGCTGTATACAAGAGACACATCTAACTACAAAAGATAGACACTGCCTCAGAGTAAAGGGCTGGGAAAAGGTTTTCCAAGCAAATGGACACAGGAAGCAAGCTGGAGTAGCCATCCTAATATCAAACAAAACAGACTTCCAACTGAAGTTAATGAAGAAAGACAAAGAAGGGCACTATATACTCATTAAAGGGAATATTCATCAAGAGGAAATTTCAATACTGAACATCTATGCCCCAAATACAAAGGCACCTACTTTCGTAAAAGAAACACTTCTAAAACTTAAAGCGCACGTCGATCACAACACATTAGTAGTGGAAGACTTCAACACCCCACTCACAACAATGGACAGATCATCAAGACAGAAGACAAACAGAGAAATATTGAGGCTAACAGAGATCATGAAACAAATGGACCTAACAGATATCTACAGAACGTTTCACCCAAACACAAAGGAATACACCTTTTTCTCAGCACCCCACGGAACCTTCTCCAAAATTGACCACATAGTTGGTCAAAAGGATAGTCTCAATAGATACAAGAAAATTGAAATAACACCTTGTATCTTATCAGACCACCACGGAATAAAGCTGGTCTTCAACAGCAAAAGAATCAACAGAAAGCCTACACACACATGGAAATTGAACAGCTCCTTACTGGATGACCACTGGGTCAGGGAAGAAATAAAGAAGGAAATCAAAGACTTCTTAAAATCCAACGACAATGAAGACACAACATACCCAAACCTATGGGATACATTGAAAGCTGTGCTACGAGGAATGTTCATAGCACTAAGTGCTTTCAAAAAGAAAATTGTGACAGCTCATACTAGTGAACTAACAGCTAAGCTGGGTGAATTGGAAAAAAAAGAAGCAAACACTCTCAAGAAGAGCAGAAGGCAGGAAATCATCAACTTAGAATCAAAAAGAACTATACAAAGAATCAATGACACCAAGAGTTGGTTCTTTGAGAAAATCAACAAAATAGACAGACCCCTAGCCAAATTAACTAAAAGGCAAAGGGAAAGAACACAAATCAACAAAATCAGAAATGAAAAGGGAGAAATAACAACAGACATTGAGGAGATCCAGAAAATATTCAGGCATTACTTTAAAAATCTATATTCCACTAAATTTGAAAACCTAAGCAAAATGGACAATTTCCTCAATAAATTCCACCTTCCAAAACTAAATCAAAATCAGATTGACAGCTTAAACAGCCCAATAACACCCAAGGAAATAGAAACAGTCATTAATAATCTCCCAACCAAAAAAAGCCCAGGGCCAGATGGCTTTAGCACAGAATTCTACCGGACCTTCAAAGAGGAACTAACACCATTACTTTTCAAACTCTTCCACCACATAGAAACAGAAAGATCACTGCCAAACTCATTCTATGAGGCCACTGTCATTCTGATTCCTAAACCACACAAAGACCCAACAAAGAAAGAGAACTTCAGACCAATCTCCCTCATGAACATAGATGCAAAAATACTTAATAAAATACTAGCAAACCGAATTCAAGAACACATCAAAAGTATCATACACCGTGATCAAGTAGACTTCATCCCTGGAATGCAGGGATGGTTCAATATAGGAAAGTCTATCAATGTAATTCACCACATAAACAAGTTGAAAGAAAAAAACCACATGATAATCTCGCTAGATGCAGAAAAAGCATTTGACAAAATCCAACACCCCTTCATGCTAAAAGTTCTGGAGAGAACGGGCATACAAGGACCATACCTAGAAATAATAAAGGCAATATACAGCAAGCCAGTAGCCAACATCAAATTAAATACAGAGAAACTTGAAGCATTTCCTCTAAAATCAGGGACAAGACAAGGATGTCCACTCTCACCATATGTCTTCAATATAGTACTTGAAGTTCTTGCTAGAGCAATAAGACAACTAAAGGAGATCAAAGGGATAAAAATTGGAAATGAAGAAGTCAAATTATCCCTATTCGCAGATGATATGTTAGTATACATAAGCGACCCCAAAAACTCCACCAAAGAACTCTTACAGCTGATAAACAACTTCAGCAAGGTGGCTGGATACAAAATTAACTCAAAAAAATCAGAAGCCCTTCTTTATACGACAAACAAATATACCGAGAAAGATATAAGGGAAACAACCCCCTTCACAATAGCCACAAACAACATAAAATACCTGGGGGTAACTCTAACCAAGCATGTAAAGGACCTATATAACAAGAACTTCAAGCCCCTGAAGAAAGAAATGGAAGAGGCCTTTAGAAAATGGAAAGATCTCCCATGCTCATGGATAGGTAAGATCAACATAACAAAAATGGCTATCCTACCAAAAGCAATATATAGATTTAATGCAATTCCTATCAAAATACCATCACAATTCTTTATAGACCTGGAAAAAGCTATTCTCAACTTCATATGGAACAACAAAAAGCCCAGTATAGCTAAATCAATCCTGTACAATGAAAAAACATCTGGAGGTATCACCATCCCAGATTTCAAGCTGTACTACAGAGCAACAGTAATAAAAACAGCATGGTACTGGTATAGAAACAGACCAGTGGATCAATGGAATCGAATTGAAGTCCCAAACATGGATCCACACACCTATGGCCAACTAATCTTTGACAAAGAAGCCAAAAACACACAATGGAAGAAGGACAGCATCTTCAACAAATGGTGCTGGTCCAACTGGATGTCCACATGCAAAAAAATGAAATTAGACCCATACCTATCACCTTGTACAAAACTTAATTCCAAGTGGGTCAAAGACCTTAACATAAGGCCAGCCACACTAAAGATACTAGAAGAAAAAGTAGGAGAAACCCTCGAACTCATTGGCACAGGTGACAACTTCCTGAACAGAACACCAACAGCTCAGGACCTGAGATCAACAATCATTAAATGGGACCTCATGAAACTGAAAAGCTTCTGTAAGGCAAAGGACACTATCATTCGAACAAAACGGCAACCAACAGACTGGGAGAAAATCTTCACCAACCCCACATCTGATAGAGGGCTGTTATCTAAAATCTACAAAGAACTCAAGAAATTATATGCCAAGAAACCAAATAATCCAATCAAAAAATGGGAGACGGAGCTAAATAGAGAATTCACAAAGGAGGAATCCCTAAGGGCTGAGAGACACCTGAAGAAATGTTCAACATTCTTAATCATCAGAGAAATGCAACTCAAGACGACCCTGAGATTCCACCTAACACCTGTTAGAATGGCTAAGATAAAGAGCCCAAATGATAGCGCATGCTGGCGAGGGTGTGGAGAAAGGGAAACCCTACTCCATTGCTGGTGGGAGTGCAGGCTTGTGCAACCACTATGGAGGTCTGTCTGGCGATATCTTAGAAATCTAGGAATAAACTTGCCTCAGGACCCAGCCATATCACTTCTGGGTATACACTCAAAGGACCTCTCACGGAGACATAGGGAAGTCTCCTCATCCATGTTCATAGCAGCCTGATTTGTAATAGCTAGAAATTGGAAACAACCCAGATGTCCCTCAACTGAAGAATGGATTAAAAAATTGTGGTACATCTATACAATAGAATATTACTCAGCTATAAGAAACAATGAAATCATGCAATTTGCAACCAAATGGATGGACCTAGAGGAGCTCATCCTGAGTGAGCTAACCCAGTCTCAGAAGGATGCACATGGCATCTATTCACTTATAGTAGGATTTTAACTATGTCGTACAGGATATCTGTACTACAACCAACACACCAAAAGGAACATGGACATAATTTTTTTTTAATCTTTTTCTTTTTCCTTCTTTTTTTCTTTTTTGTTTTTCCTTTTCCCTTCTCTTTTTCCTCTCTTTTTTTGTTGATATTCTTTTTTTTGTGGGTTTGTGTGTTTGTTGGTCTTTTTTTTTACTATTCCCCCAGTAGCAAGGAGACACATTTCACTGGCAGTACTGCCTCGTAGGCCCCCCCCCTGGTGAATGAAGAGGCTCTTGGCCTTCATATGACTCCTGATCTGTGGTGAGAGACTGTTAGGCAGGGACACTCCACCTCAGAGGAACAAGACGGAAGGGTCAGGGGGTAGAGCATGGGAGGGTGGGGCTGGGAAGCGGGAAAAGAGGACAATAAGATAATGATGAAACCTGAAGCAACAAACAAATAAATTTATTAACTAAAAAAAAAAAAAGGCAGGGGGCAGGGCTGAAACACTGTGAATGGAATAGAGGATACAGCCATTCGGCCTGGTTTTGCAGACCTCCAGGTGTAGAGAAGACGTGGAGCTAAGGTAAAATACAAGAGAATTGTGGTATTGGCCCATGCCTTTGACTTCAGCAGAGACGAGGGGAGGGGGAGAGCAACATAGAGTTGGTGGTCTTATGTATTCTGGAGTCATATGGAACGGGGTGGTGAGGGTGCATACTCTTGGTCCCACCATTCAAGAAGAGTACACCCTTGGTCCCAGATCCCAGCACACTGGAGACAGAAATGGGCAGATCCCGGAGCTCAGGGTCAGCCTGATGCAGGGCAAACTCTAAATAGAGAAAGACTTCGATCCAGGAGTGGTGGAACACATCTTTGATCCCTTCAGATGGGAAACACAGGTCCCTGATCCCAATAATTAGAGTTCAGAGACACACACATGGGATTTGGAGGGACCTAGGTTTGGAGGCTACTTACAAAAGGCCTTCTCGATGCAGGCAGATTGTCCTTTGGGATCTCAAAATATATACACTAGAGCTGGTTTAGCTCCAAGGTGACAGAATGATTTCTTCTTTAACCCGGATTGAAAGATAACGCTTTGTATGTTGTCAGAAGGCCAAATTTCCTTCAGGAGAAGTACTACCTAGCCCCCCACCCCCAAAAAAAAAGAGGGCAATTGTCCCAGGATTGGGATTGAGGCAGGGCTCTGTTCTTATCATTCCAGGAGAATCGAAGCGTCCATTAGGGGAGTCCGGGGATGGCTGGACAGCGGAAACCTCAGCAGAGAGCAGAATCAGGCACCAAGGAGGACGAGTGACCCAGTTGATTCTGCCTGGAAGACTTCCTCAATAGCTGTCTCCATCGGGGCCTGCAACCACCACAGCAATCCACTGTCACTGGGACTGCTCAGCTCTACACAATGCCCCAGCAGGAACCTCAGTGAAGCCTGCAAGATCAGCTTCTGCCTACAAACCCCTTAGGTCATCTAAACAGCTGAGAACAGCAGTACTGAACATAAAAGGAGTGTACTAACATTTTTAACCATTTTTTCCATTTGGGTTCGGGCACCAAACAGGTCTACTATGACCCAAATCAGCAGGAAGTCACTTTAAGAGAGCGACGTACCATGCCCAGAGGGTGGGGAAAGTGTTTCTCCGCCCTTCTTTTTGGTTATTTGAAGGATAACTGAAAACTCCGATATTTAGGGGAAGAGATTACAAGCTGATAAATGGTCCTGTTTAATGGGTTTTGGAGGTTAGCCCCAGGGACTTCCTACTTTTCCTTTTCTGTATCCTTCTTCCTCTCCTATGTAGGAGTGCATAGGCTTGAGAAAAATGAGATATAGACATAGCACAGGAAGGTCCAAGAAGAAGGTGCAGATTACTGAATATGCCCTTATAACTTTGTATATTGATACAAAATTAGTAGTTTTTTGGCTAAAGTGGTATTGACCATTGTTTATTGTGCAAAAATAAGATTGTATTGGATTACATCGGTATTGATCTTTGTATATTGATACAAAATTAAGACTATAGTTGGCCACAATGGTATTGACCCTTGCATATGGACGTAATATTAAGATTGTATTGGGCTACATAGGCATTGATCTTGGTATATTGATACATAATTAAGAGTATATTTAACCACAATTGAATAGATCTTTGTATATTGATACAAATTTAAAGGTAACGCTTCCTAATGGTATCATACCTAGAGATACTTAAAAATAAAATGTGAAGCTCTGACCTCTTGATACCAACCGTCTAAGACGGACTAGGATAGTTAAGTAAAACAAACTCCTAGTTATGCAAACATGTCACTTTGTTAGCTACTATGACAGTCTATCACAGATATTCTCTAAACTACCCAGTAATCAAGTTGCTAAGACACAAGCAACATTTGCTTATCTAAATACAAGAGATGGATAGGGCATCTTCAAAAACCCCCAGAGATCTGCAAAATATGGCATTCAAAGATGTTATCTGAAATCAAGATTTTTTTTGATATCGAGACATATCAGCGCCTGACAGCACCCCCTATTCTACTCCAAGTAGAAGATGAGCATCAAAGAATCTCCACTGTAAGATGGTTGAATGAGTGGCAAGCCTATCTCTTGGCATGAAAAAAACCCTTGCATCAACTGCAGACAGACTGCTGTCCAAAAAGGACAAAACTTGGTAGCAGGGAAGTCGACATCCTAACTCTGCCAAGACATGGTAGGTAAGTCCTTCATAATCCCCGCTCTACAACAAATGTCTGTCATAGAAACAGGACCCAAAGATTGAAGACTGATGCAGGAATGTATGGAGAGAAAATGGGAACTGTCCAGGTAGTCATTGGTATGTTCTTTCTTAGTTTTGGAAGCTGCAGGCCCTGCACTTCCTATATAAGCAAATATATTTATCCCTCTCAGGTCTCTGAGGTGGTTGAAGAATAGACAGCTAGAGTCTCATAGTTAAATTTTGAGTTGTTTAGGAATCAAGAGGGTGTTATAGATCTAAGAAGATACTCTTAAAATTGTGTTGCAAGTTAGTATGAATGTTGAGTCACATATAGACCTTTAAACTCATGGAGATGGTTAGATAGTAGAATGTTAAAGTCAGGGGCCAAATATGTATAAACTGGACATTGGGAAGTTATACTGGGCCATTTAACTCTCATAAATGTGGCATATTTATATCTGTTGGTTTGTATAATACTGTTATAAGAGAAGGAACCATCTGTTGGACTGAAAGGGGAAACTTCTGGGGGGAAGAGGGTGGAAGGGCGGGATAAGAAGGGGGAATAGGGAGGGGTTTGTTACTGAGATATAACTTGAAGAAAAAAAAATAAAGTATTAAAAAAAAAAGAAGAGAACCTATCTGAAAGTATGATCTAATAAAATTAACAAAAAGAAGACGGTTAGAATATCAGAGCTATCAATTCTATTCTCAGTTTTTATAAGACTTTACTATAAGATCAAAAATGCAACTTGAAGAAAAAAAATAAAGTATTAAAAAAAATGCAATGACTGTAAGAATAATAACATACTCTTAGTTATACTAATGTTCACTTTTTAAAGGGACATAAAATTGTGCAACAATATTTTCCTTAATAATTAACACTTCTTTATTGCCTTGACTACATGATCTGAAATGGGAATTGAAATTAAAAAATTATACTATATTCCAACTCTATTTAGTTATTTGAATATTGCTCTGCTTGTCCATGGAGTAGGTGGTAAAGTCAGAAAACAGCTGAGAACAAACTTTATAAATTTTATGGTAAAATTTGTAAATAATATTATTTGCTAATAATATAATTAAACTAATATTAAGTCATTTAAATTAAGTCAAAACTTCTCCCAATTAATAATATATTTTATGTGTTTCACAAAATTAAAAATGGTGAATACATCAGCTATAGAGCAAATCTCTTAATGTACTATGCTAGTTAAAGATTAGACAATTTCAACCTTTAAATATGAAAGACAGCAAATTTTTGCAACATGAAACTATCACTCTGATGGGGTTTTTATTTTTCCTTATGTAGTATGGATATCTCCATGGTGTAGTTTCTACTTTCTTTTTTTTTCCTTTGTTTTTTAATTCTTCAAGTTACATCTCAATCGCCATCCCCTCCCTATTGCCCCCCACAGTCCCACCCTCACACCCTGAACTCACCATCCTCTTCCCTTTTTTTTCTTAAGTTTAAAGTATATCTTATTTCCCCTTACAGTTTCCCCTTTCAGTCCAACAAATGGCTCTTTCTCTTATAATAATAAATACAATACAAAACAACAGAGGTAAGTAGGCCACAGTTATGAGGGTTATATGGCTTAGCGTACATTCCCAATATCCAGTCGTTATGTATTTGGCACCTGACTTTAACATTCTACTATCTAACCATCTCCATGAGTTTAAAGTTCTATATCAAACTCAACATTCATACTATCTTGCAACACAATTTTAAAAGTATCTCCTTAGATCTATAACACTCTCTTGACTCCTAAACAACTCAAAATTTAATTATGAGGCTCTACCTATCTGTTTTTCAACCACCTCAGAGAGCTGAGAGGGATAAATATATTTGATTTTATAAGAAGTACAGGGCCTGAGCTTCCAAAACTAAAAAATAACACACCAGTGGCTGCCTGGACAGTTCCCATTTTCTCTCCATACATTACAGCATCGATCTTCAGTTGTTTGGCCCCGTTTCTCTGACAGACATTGATTGTAGAGCAGGGGTTATGAAGGACTTACCTACCCTGTCTTGGCAGAGCTAGGCTGTCGACTTACCTGCTTCCAGGTTTTGTCCTTTTTGGACAGCATTCTGTCTACAGTTGGAGCAAGGGGCTTTTCGTACCAAGAGATAGGCTTGCGACTAATTCAATCATCTCGCACTGGAGATTCTTCGATGCTCATCTTCTGCTTGGGGTAGAATAGGGGGTTCTGTCAGTAGTTGATATGTCTTGATATAAACAAATCTAAAGTTATGAAAACATCTTTGAATGCCATATTCTGCAGATCTCTTGAGGTTTTTGAAGAGGCCCTATCTATCTCTTCTATTAGGGTAAGTAGATGTTGCTTGTCTCTTAGCAGCTTTATTTCTGATTAGCTTAGAAAATAACTATAATAGGCTGTCATAGTACCTAACAGAATGACCAGCTTGCATAACTATTAGTTTGCATTTCGTAATTACCCTAAACAGTTTCTGACAATTAGTAGTAAAAGGCTGAAACATCACATTTCATTTTTTTTCTTTGCCTCATAACCCTTCCATCCCATTTCTCTGGGATGGGGTGTTCTTATATAACAGTCCCTCATCTCAGTTTAGAGGTCGTATGAGGGCCAAGAGCCTCCTCATTCATTGGGGGTCTACGAGGCAGTACCATCAGTGAGGACTGTCTCATTGCCCGGGGGAGAGAACTAAAAAACAAACAAACAAATATGCAGACAAATAGATAAAAACCTCTAAAGAATAGGAAAAATATTTAAAAATATAAAAAATAAATAAATAAAAATAAGAAGTCTATGTCCAAGTTCCCTTTGGTGTGTTAGCTGTATTATCGATACCTTCTACTATATAGCTAAAATCCTAGTATAAGTGAATAGATGCCATATGCATCCTTCTGAGTCTGGGTTATCTCACTCAGGATGAGCTTTTCTAGTTCCATCCATTTGACTGCAAATTGCATAATTTCATTGTTCCTGATAGCTGAATAATATTCCATTGTGTAGATGTACCACAGTTGTTTAATCCATTCTTCGGTTGAGGGACATCTGGGTTGTTTCCAGTTTCTAACTATTACAAATAAGGCTGCTATGAACATAGATGAGGAAACTTCCTTATGATTCCGTGAAGAGGCATTTGGGTGTATACCCAGAAGTGGTATGTGTGGGTCCTGAGGCAAAGCTATTCCAAGTTTTCTAAGGCATCGCCAGACTGACCTCCATAGTGGTTGCACAAGCCTGCACTCCCACCAGCAATGGAGTAGGGTACCCCTTTCTCCACACCCTCACCAGCATGTGCTGTCATTTGAGTTTTTGATCTTAGCCATTCTGACAGGTGTGAGATGGAATCTCAGAGTCGTCTTGAGTTGCATTTCTCTGATGATTAAGGATGCCGAGCATTTCTTCAAGTGTCTCTCAGCCATTAGGGATTCCTCCTTTGTGAATTCTCTAGCTCTGTCCCCCATTTTTTGATTGGATTATTTGGTTTATTGGCATTTAATTTCTTGAGTTCTTTGTAGATTTTGGATATTAGCCCTCTATCAAATGTGGGGTTGGTGAAGATTTTCTCCTAGTCTGTAGGCTGCCGTTTTGTTCAAATGACAGTGAATTGCCTTACAGAAGCTTTTCAGTTTCATGAGGTCCCATTTATTGATTGTTGATCTCAGGTCCTGAGCTGTTGGTGTTCTGTTCAGGAAGTTGTCGCCTGTGCCAATGAGTTCGAGGGTTTCTCCTACTTGTTCTTCTAGTAGATTTAATGTGACTGGCCTTTGATCCACTTGCACTTAAGTTTTGTACAAGGTGATAAATATGGGTCTAATTTCATTCTTTTACAAGTGGACATCCAGTTGGACCAGCACCATTTGTTGAAGATGCTGTCCTTCCATTGTGCCGTTTAGGCTTCTTTTTCAAAAATTAGGTGGCCATAAGTGTGTGGGTCTATTTCTGGATCTTCAATTCGATTCCATTGATCTACTGGTCTGTTTCTATACCAATACCACGCTGTTTTTACAACTATTGCTCTGTAGTACAGCTTGAAATCTGGGATGGTGATACCTCCAGATGTTTTTTTATTGTACAGGATTGATTTAGCCATCTTGGATCCTCGTTTCCACTTTCATAGTTAACCTTTGAAAAACTTGATTAAAATCATGTTTCTGCACTAGTGGAATTTTTAATCTGTAACTATTCATCACTTAGGTGTGATTGTAAGGTCGGGTGTGTGTGTGTGTGTGTGTGTGTGTGTGTGTGTGTGTGTGTGTGTGCCTGTGTAAATTTTATTTTAATAGCATGAAAAATAGGTAAAAGAACATTTGAGACTAAAAGTGCTGAATAGATATAACTTGTCATTACTATTTTTGTATTAATGTTCTTATCAAATTCTAAGGTACTTGTGAGCTCCTGAGTCTCTGTCTCCCAGGCTTTAAGTTTAGGCAGAGTTAGATTCTGTACAAAAATACGTATAGAATTAGCCCCCTTGCTGGCCTAAACTGAGTATGAAATCATTAACATTGTATTTACAAGATCAACTAATCAGTTAAAATGAAAATTCATGTGTTTCCTTTTGAAAAGCATGACCTTCATTTTGCATCCAAGAGGTCAAAAGAATCAATCATTATGAAAAGGAAAACATTGTGAAAATTAATGGCAGTACAGAAATGTTACTTCTTTAGCAAGTGCCTCAAGCCTGTTCATACTTCATGAAAGCTCTCCTTTCTAACAAATAAACTGAAATTAAGTACAAAGGCAAACACAGACGGACTATTGTATCACATAAAGAATACATTGTACTAGACATGAAGCTCTTGAACTAAGTAAGTTTAAGGTTTCGTCTTGAGAAGATGGTATATTAATGACTTTTGGTTTCATTTTCCTAGATGCAAGAACACTAAAGCGCCTATAAAATGTTTGTTTTCAATTACATGGAAATGTCAAAAACTTCATTCATATGTGCTGTAGTTTGTCTTTATTAAATTTTATTTCTGGAGCACAGTGTAGTTGAAACCTCTTTTTGAAAATGCTACAATAACAATTTGTATGCCAACTACAACAGGGAAATCATAATTCTCAAGATAAATGTTTATATGGCTGGCACTGCAGTTAGTGGTCTTCAAAACCTCTCAAATAATCTAACAAACCCTCAAAAACAATAGACTAACAACAACAACCAAAACTGGATATGAGCTGAAAATCCAAGTAATCTCATTTATGTATAAATGTTATCATCCCCTGTAGTCTGCTGTTGCTGGATTTTTAAGAATCTCTGTGACTGTCACTCTTGTAAAGTGGATGTAGTGACACAAAGCAAACATTCTCTGCTGATTCTGCACTGCTGTATGTGGAATGGCTAGGACAAACACCATGAAAGCACAGCAGTATTTTAGAAGACAGAGTATTAATCAACCACCAGGGAACTCATCCTGTATTAGACCCCCTGAGGATTCTGAAAGTATTTTTAGTAGTGCAATCCTAATGCCTCTGGCAGTCACAGGACTTGGGTATGTTAAACTCAACCGCAAATTTCACTGAGTGGGAAGAAGGATCCTTTGAAATGAATGTGACAATTTGTAGTTGTTAGTAAGGTGTAGGTTCACTTGGATTTTTATACATTTATTTTATCTGACTGAACCCTAGATATGTCAAGAATTTTAAGGAGTGCTTGCTTCTGACAGTTGAAGAAACGAATATTTGCAAACATGACTGGAAATAAAGAACAGCTAAAGGATACTACAATGTCCAGATTATTTGGTGATAAATTTGCTTTGCACTCAATGTAATATTAGGTGATCATAGCAATGATTGTACCTTTATTTTTTCTCATCCTTTTTTGAATTGCTTACATAACACATTCTATTTTATCATTGTTTAAATTTCCATTCCTACACACAGTCCTTCAACTATAGATAAATCTTTTTCAAAATACATTGATTAAAGGCTGTCTACTGAAATAAAATTAGAATTTCACAACTTAAATGTTTGCATTAAGTTTGAAGAACTAAAGGTAATTAAGATCATATCCAAAAAAGGATTTATTAAGTAAACAAACAGAGAGCATTCTCTTCTAACTCGTTCTTTTTTTTTTTTTTTTTGGTTTTTCGAGACAGGGTTTCTCTGAATATCTCTGGCTGTCCTGGACTCGCTTTGTAGACCAGGCTGGCCTCGAACTCACATAGACCCGCCTGCCTCTACCTCCCAAGTGCTGGGATTAAAGGCGTGCGCCACCACCGCCCGGCTGATTCTAACTCGTTCTTAAACATGGATTTTGTTTATTTTAATTTGTTTTAGGCTATGAAGAGAGGCGGCAAGAAGGAAAAGAGGGAGAGGAAAACTCAGACATAAAGAGGCTTCTCATTTTTTGGAAAAAGCAATTACAAATGAATGAAAGTGCACAAAAGTTAAATTGCTTAAATGTTTAACTGTATCAAATGCTTGTTCTTTAAAGATTTCAACATCAAAATGTTGAAAAATAACTTTATATTCATACTGAGTATGTAGCAAAGAGAATAGACATGATAAATATTTTCAGGAACTACTACATCTGAATATACAAAAATAGTAAATTAAATTTATAGAATGTTTTATGGATATTAAAAGATACAGAAGTCTAAACTATCCCCTGATTTTAATAAAATAGTATTAAACAATTTTGTTTGTGTAGATGGATATGAAATGTTTATTTTACCTACTATACTGAGTTCATCTTTGTAGCTATTGCTAGTCCATTAATATTTTACAGGTATATTATAAGATTGCAAAACATATGAGTCGATCTTGCAGTATTGTATTTATGAGTTATTATAAAACTAGCATAATTGACCATAAGAAAAGCAATGAGGCTCCTGAAGACATTGTGTCAAATTACCTGTTTAATTCTTATTATTTTGTTTTATTCTATATGAAATTTTATTCTAAGTTAAATAATTAAAGCTATTTCTTGAGCTTCATCCAGCAACTGGTGGAAACAGTTACAAAGAACCACAGTCAAACATTAGGATTCTCGTAGAAGAGGAAGAAGGATTGTAAAAGCCAGGGACTTGAGAACACCACAAGAAAACCCACAGAATCAACTAACCTGGGTTCACAGGGGCTCACAAAAACTAAACCAACATTTAAGGAGTCTGTATGGGTCTGACCTAGGCCATCTACATATAGATGCGACAGTTATGTAACTTGGTTTTCTTGTGGACTCCTAAAAGTAGGAATGAGGAGTGTCTCTGACTCCTATGTTTGTGTTTGGAACCCTTTTCCTCCCACAGGGCTACCTCTTCCAGCTTTAATATGAGAGGAGGTTTTTGAAGATCCCCTATCTATCTCTTATATTTAGAGAAGCAAATGTTGCTTGTCTCCTAGCCACTTGATTTCTGATTAGCTTAGAAAATAACTGTGATAGACTGTCATAGTACCTAACAAAATGGCAAGCTCGAATGACTCTTAGTTTGCATTTCTTAATTATCCTAAACAGTTTATGACAGTTGATAGCAAAAGGTCGAATCTTCACATTTCATTTTTAAACATTACTAGGTACAATACCTAGTAATCATTACCCTTAATTTTGTATCACTATACAAAGATCAATACCAATGTGGCCAAATATAATCTTAATTTTGTATCAATATACAAAGATCAATACCAATGTAGCCCAATACAATCTTAATTTTGCAATAATATACAAAGATCAATACCAATTTGTTGGACTGAAAGGGGAGGCTGTTGGGGAGAAAAAGATATACCTTAAACTTAAAAAAAAAGGGAAGAACATGAGGGTTTGAGGGGGAAGAAGGTGGGAAGGAGGGACTGGTGAGGGGAGTAGGGAGGGGATTGTGATTGAGATGTAACTTGAAGAAATAAAAAATAAATTAAAAAAATTTAAAAATGAGAGGAGGTGTCTAGTCTTATTGCAACTTAATACGCCATATTTGGTTGATATCATTGGGAGGCTCGCCCTTTTCTGAAGAGAAAGGAGGAGGATTATATGGAGGAGGGACCTGTAATGCTGACAGGAGAAGAGGGGAGACTTCAGTCAGGATGTAATATATGAGAGAAGAATACATTAAAAGAAAACTTTTTCATCTGTCCAATTATTATTCTATACCATAAACTTTTAAAATCTGTAAATATTGATGCTATGTCTCTTTAACGTTTAATGTTGTTCTTATTGCTAAATGATACTTTTAATTTTTTTTTCTAAATTAATACCTTTGCCTTCCCAGAGGGTCATCCTAAGATCCTTGCTTTTACAGAAATGAGCTTTTCCTCTCCTAGCAAGACAAATCTAGACATAGCTGTTGTTACATTTAATTTTTTGAGGAAAGTTTCATTTGAGACTTACTTCAGACATCTTGAAAAAAAATAAGATGTGTGCATTTTTGAAAATCACATTAGTGCATTTAATATTTTTTGGTATCCACAAAGAAAGAGTGCTCTCCATACTTATTTTTCCTTTTTAAATCTTCTCTTATATTTGAAGTAAATTAACTATGGAACTCACCATTCTCTTTTTCTCTTTTCCTTTACTTTTTTTTCTTCTTCCATCTTCCCTTTCTTTCCATTGATCCATCTTTCTTCTTAAACTCATAATAAGTTTTTACCTAAATGTCTGAAAATCACTTTAACTTCATCTTCAGTATCGCCAAAGCCCAATGTGTAAGTGTTGTCTTTAGTCATAGGACTACCAGGTTTTTAAGTATGTCAGTTTTCTCCCCCCCAAAAAAAGGTATCATTTAAAGCAAATTATTCAAATTCCCATTTACTAATAACTTCTACAATATCCATATTTATAAACTACAATAAGAGAATAAACTTATTGATTTTTGTTGTGAATTAAATTGAGTTACAAATATATGAAATTTGCAGAACAGGTGCATTGTCACAAGAGTCAGATGTGAATTGCTATCCACCTTAAAAAGGGAGTTGAATTTAGGCTTTCCTGTAAAAAAATTAATTAAATTACGTTGGGTGTCATTTGTAGAAATAATTAGCTAAATTGTTTAACCGTATTTAGATTATTGTTAATTTGTTCGGCGGCGGTTAATTCTTAACCCACTATTATAAATGAGCACACAGAGACCACATGGGTTTTAACAAGCCTTGGACTAAATTGTGCAATCCTAACCCATCTAAGCTAGCTCTTAATTGTATTACCCAAATATGACCTCATATATACATACGCCCCCTTGGACTGCCATTCTCCACGATATGCCGATGTTCCTGGCCATGTGGAATGAGGTTCTTTTTTCTAACCCATGGTGTATGTCTCCTTTTTCCTGCTCCTGGCTGGAATACTTTCTTCTTCCTGCTGCTGGCTGGAATGCTTTAATCTTCTGTCTAAAGTGCAGGCTTCCTGTTCTAATCTCAGGAAGTCCCACCTTTCTCTGTTTTTGCCCAGTCTCAGGCCTCGGCATTTTATTTAACGAATCAGAGTCAATGTATGTAACAGACAGCAAGCAGGGACAATTAATTAACATTTAGAATGCTGAACACTACACCATCACTTTCCTAGTATAAATACAGTTTATTCATTGATTTTTATATGTCAAAACTGAGGTGATTTTGTTTTTCTTTGATCTTTACCTTTCTTTAACTAAATATGGTTCTCTCTCTTACTCTCCATATATATGATATATATAAATAGATGTATATTATTTATAAATAATATATAATATAATAACTATAAATATATATAGTTATATATAAATAATATATTCATGTATATATATTATTTATATGTAAATATGTAGATATATCCTGTAAAATATGAATTCAGCAGGACATGTGTAGAAAAAAAAACTAATTAAATTGTTTAACCAGTATTTGTATTATCTTTAATTGTTTTGATGGTGTTAATCCTTATCCCACCATTATAAATGAATACACACAGACACTGGGTGCATTTTATCAAGCCTATGCCTGTGTTGCACAATCCTAGCCCATCTAAGCTAGCTCATAATTCTATTACCCAAATATAACCCATGTATATATACACATACGTCCCTTTGGGCTATTATTCTCCACGCTAAACTGATGTTCCAGGCCATGTGGAAGGATCTTCTTTAATCTACCCCATGGCATGTCTTCCTTGTTTACTCCTGGCTTCTCTCTGGCGACCTCCCTCTTTTTCCTCCAGATGCTTCTGTATCTCTCTAAGAAGCCCACAAACCTTAGTCTTGCCTACCTCTGTCTTTGCCCAGTCTCCAGGCCTCAGCATTTATTTAACCAATCAGAGTCAATTAAGCAACAGACAGCAAACAGGACCAATTAACATTTAGAATACTTAACACCACCCCATCAGACATGCCATTGATAGAATGTTTTATTATGTTCTTCCTGAATTATTTATCAATGTATTATTTTCTTTGTGTTTTGCTATTATTCTTTATATACTTGGTAATCCTTGTTTTTGCATGTGGATACATGCAAAAAAATAACTGTCTTTCCTTATTATAAAATGTGGATACATGGCTGGAAAGATGGTTCAGTGTAAATGATTTACTGTGTGAGAGCACGCATGCCTGAGCATGCGCACACACACACACACACGAGTAATAATTAAAAAAAAATACATATGGTTTTATTCTTTATTTTTATAATTGTGCATCCAGAAGAGACCCTTTTCCTAATATGTAATGTGGGGAATTAAGGTCATAGGTAGGGACTGGAAACTTCTCTGCAAAATGTGTAGCCATATGAGAATGGCACAGTCATTAAAGCAAAGAAAACTTTACTCTTTGACTCAGTGGACACTATTACTAAGAAAAAAAGTCCTCAAACTTTACTTTTTTCCTTTCCATAGAAGTTATGTGTCCTTTTCCTGGGACTTAAATTTGCTTTTAGCACATTCTGTGTCTTACCTATCATTGACTTGAGGAGTTGCTTGTAGTTTTAAATCTAAGTACAATATCTTCTGTGTGCAATTTCTGCATATATAGCAAGTAGGTGGAAGAAGGGCAGCCCCTGATGCTTCAGATGTCTTAATTAAAGTTCTTTAACAAATTAGCTCATCACATTATTTTGCATATAGTTCATTGATGTGAGGTTAGAAGTTATCTGGGGGTGCTTGGGAAGCAATAAATTTTGTAATGTTTTCAGACATCTTGGTTGTTTGTTCATGTTCCTAAGTCCGAATCCAGTCTTTTTAAAAAATTAATAAATGATCCTCTAATTAACATTTTTAGCATGTTCTATGACACTTTTTCTTTATTAAAAAGTTCCTCATTATTTGGGGATAACCAGTGTCAATAAAGTAAATAAAACCACTAATATACTTTAAACAAAATGTTTATATATAGAAAGAATATATGATAAAGTTTGTTTGGTAAATTATCTTTATCTTCTGTGCTAACTTGACATATGATACAACAATTACTAGTCTTTAATATCATTCTCTTTAGATTTAAAAAAAAAAGGAAAAAAACCTCAAATACTTTGTTGAAAATACCTGGACTATCTTCATAGATCTTCTCATCTTTATTTTAAGCACTGAGATAACTAGAGAATAATAAAAGTACTCAGGTGCTCAACTCAATGTCTAATAAAACTGGTAAATATATTCAGAGAAGACTAGGACAGCTTAATTCAATTCTTATTCAGTGTTATAAGTACCACAATCTGATAGATACTGTGCTTTACACAGTAACTCTATCATCATCTTTGTCTCCCAAATCTTTAGATTTGAGGACAGAGAAAAGTCATATAACACATAAAAAATTGTACTGTAAAAAATAAAAATAACATCTGGGGGTAACCCCATCCCAGATTTCAAGTTATACTACAGAGCAATAGTATAAAAACATCATGGTACTGGTTTAAAAACAAACAAGTTGATCAATGGAATCTAATAGAAGACTCAGAGATAAACCCACAAAACTATGATCACTTAATTTTTCACAAAGAAGCCAAACCTTACAATAGAAAAAGGACCACATCTTCAACAAATGGTGCTGGTCTAACTGGATGTCAATATGTAAATGGATGCAATTTGACTCATATTTATCACCTTGCACAAAACTTAAGTACAAGTGGATCAAAGACCTTAACAAGAATCTAGACGCACTAAATCTAATAGAAAAGAAAGTGAGGGAAAGTCTCAAACTCATTGGCACAGGAGACAACTTCCTGAACAGAATACCAATAGCTCAGGCTCTAATATCAACAATCAATAAATGGGACTTTATGAAACTGAAAACCTTCTATAAGGCAAAGAACACTGTCATTAGAATAAATTGGCAACCTACAGATTTGGAAAAGATCTTTACTAACCCCACATCTGACAGAGGGGTAATATCCAAAATTTACAAAGAACTCAAGAATTTAAATGCCAAGAAACCAAAGAATTCAATAAAAAATGTAGGGTACGGAGATAAACTGAGAATTCACAAATGAGGAATCTCTAATGACAGTGA
>CAJQZJ010000727.1:1359387-1371648 GCA_907164525.1 Lophiomys imhausi | reverse complement strand
CTTGTGGTGCGGCTCGAGTGCAGGCTGGATATCAGGCAGACAGGCCGGCCAACCAAGTCTTTAACACATGATCTTTTGGGGAACTGTCAAGATCCAAATTACAGCAGAAGCATTTTTCAAGATTTGGCTTTGAGTTGTAATTTTGTCAAACTCCTTGTTAATTAAGCAAGAAATTGTAAAATATTTTTTAAAAACCTCAAATGAAAGCACATTTTTGAGAAAGGGAAACACTCCTCAATTTCTGGTGGGAGTACAAACTTGTACAACTGCTATGGAAAATCAGTCTGGTGATAATCTTAGAAAATTTGGAATAACCATACCTCAAGACTCAGCCATACCACTTCTGAGTATCAATCCAAATTTTTCCTCACCAAAGCACAAGTCACCTTGAGTTGCATTTCTCTGATGACTAAAGATGTTTGATCATTTCTTCACAAGTCTCACTGCCATTAGAGATTCCTCATTTGTGAATTCTCAGTTTATCTCTGTACCCTACATTTTTTAATAGAATTCTTTGGTTTCCTGGCATTTAATTTCTTGAGTTCTTTGTAAATTTTGGATATTAGCCCTCTGTGATATATATATATCTCACAAGGCCCTGGGCTTGGTCCTCAGCTCTAAAAAAAAAAAAAAAAAAAAAAGACAAAATAACATATTAGAGTTTTAAATAAGCCTTCACTTGAATTACTAGCCATGAGATATTTGAGATCAAATTTTCATGAGATTCAAATATAAACTATTCTAAATATTTTTTTCCTTCATTTTTATTTCTTCAAGTTACATCTCAATCGCAGTCCCTTCCCTATTCCCCCTCCAGTCCCACCCTCCCAGCCTCAACCCACCATCCTCTTCCTTTTTTTTTTCTTTTAAGTTTAAGGTATATCTTATTTCCCCCTACAGTTTCCCCTTTCAGTCTAACAAATGGCTCTTTATCTTATAATAATAAATACAATACAGTACAACAGAGGTAATTAGGCCACAGTTATGAGGGTTATATGGCTTAACATACATTCCCAATGACCAGTCCATATGTATTTGGTACCTGACTTTAACAGATTCTACTATCTAAACATCTCCATGAGTTTAAAGTTCTATATCTGACTCAACATTCATACTAACTTGCAACACAATTTTAAAAGTATCTTCTTAGATCTATAACACTCTCTTGACTCCTAAACAACTCAAAATTTAATTATGAGACTCTAGCTATCTGTTCTTCAACCACCTCAGAGACCTCAGAGGGATAAATATATCTGATTTTATAGGAAGTACAGGGTCTGCAGCTTCCCAAACTAAGAAATGACATACTAGTGGCTGCCTGAACAGTTCCCATTTTCTCTCCATACATTACAGTATAGATCTTCAGTCATTTGGACCCGTTTCTCTGACAGACATTGATTGTAGAGCAAGGCTTATGAAGGACTTACCTACCCTGTCTTGGCAGAGCTAGGCTGTCGACTTACCTGCTTCCAGGTTTTGTCCTTTTTGGACAGCATTCTGTCTACAGTTGGAGCAAGGGGCTTTTCCTACCAAGAGATAGGCTTGTGACTAATTCAATCATCTCCCACTGGAGATTCTTCGATGCTCATCTTCTACTTGGAGGAGAATAGGGGGAGCTATCAGGAGTTGATATGTCTTGATATAAAAAAATCTAAAGTTACGAAAATATATTTGAATACCATATTCTGCAGATCTCTTGAGGTTTTTGAAGAGGCCCTATCTATCTCTTCTATTAGGGTAAGCAGATGTTGCTTGTCTCTTAGCAGGTTTATTTCTGAATAGCTTAGAAAATAACTATAATAGGCTGTCATAGTACCTAACAGAATGACCGGCTTGCATAACCATTAGTTTGCATTCCTTAATTATCCTAAACAGTTTATCACAATTAGTAGTAAAAGGCCGAAACATCCCATTTCATTTTTTTCTTTGCCTCCTAACCCTTCCATCCCATTTCTCTGGGGTGGGTTGTCCTTATATAACAGTCCCTCATCTCAGTTGAGAGGTCGTATGAGGGCCAAGAGCCTCTTCATTCATTGGGGATCTCTGAAGCAGTACCATCAGTGAAAAGTGTCTCGTTGCCCAGGAGAGAGAACTACTAAACAAACAAACCAATAAGCATACAATAGATAAAAAAAACTAAAAAATAGAAAAAAATATAACTAATATATAAAAAATAAATAAAAATTAAAAATTAAAAATAAGAAGTCTATGTCCAAGTTCCCGTTGGTGTGTTAGTAGTACTATCGATACCTTCTACTATGTAGCTAAAATCCTACTATAAGTGAATAGATGCCATATGTGTCCTTCTGAGTCTGGGTTATCTCACTCAGGATGAGCTTTTCTAGTTCCATCCATTTGGCTGCAAATTGCATAGTTTCATTGTTCCTGATAGCTGAATAATATTCCATTGTGTAGATGTACCACAGTTGTTTAACCCATTCTTCGGTTGAGGGACATCTGGGTTGTTTCCAGTTTCTAGCTATTACAAATAAGGCTGCTATAAACATAGATGAGGAAACTTCCTTATGATTCCGTGAAGAGGCATTTGGGTGTATACCCAGAAGTGGTATGGCTGGGTCCTGAGGCAGAGCTATTCCAAGTTTTCTAAGATATCTCCAGACTGACCTCCACAGTGGTTGCACAAGCCTGCATTCCCACCAGCAATGGAGTAGGGTACCCCTTTCTCCACACCCTCACCAGCATGTGCTGTCATTTGAGTTTTTGATCTTAGCCATTCTGACAGGTGTGATATGGAATCTCAGAGTCGTCTTGAGTTGCATTTCTCTGATGATTAAGGATGTTGAGCATTTCTTCAAGTGTCTCTCAGCCATTAGGGATTCCTCCTTTGTGAATTCTCTATTTAGCTCTGTACCCCATTTTTTGATTGGATTATTTGGTTTCTTGGCATTTAATTTCTTGAGTTCTTTGTAGATTTTGGATATTAGCCCTCTGTCAGATGTGGGGTTGGTGAAGATTTCCTCCCAGTCTGTAGGCTGCCATTTTGTTCGAATGACAGCGTCCTTTGCCTTACAGAAGCCTTTCAGTTTCATGAGGTCCCATTTATTGATTGTTGATCTCAAGTTCTGAGCTGTTGGTGTTCTGTTCAGGAAGTTGTCGCCTGTGCCAATTAGTTCGATGGTTTCTCCCACTTTTTCTTCTGGTCCAACTGGATGTCCATTTGTAAAAGAATGAAGTTAGACCCATACTTATCACCTTGTAGAAAACTTAAGTCCAAGTAGATCAAAGGCCTTAACATAAGGCCGGTCACACTAAATCTACTATAAATATTTCTTGTGAAAGTTTATAGCAGGAGAGGACATTTCATTGATAATTTTATACTCATTTATAAAATTAATGAATAAATTTGCCAATAGAAAATAGAAAAATTCTTTATCCTATTTTTCAGTCATGGATCTTTTCATACTTTTGACCATAAATAGTGAACATTTAATATCAAAATTGTAATAACTTAAAATTTCTCAACTCATTTTTGTAATTAATAATTTGCATCAGTTACAAATCATATTTGATTTATGGATTATGTCTTGTGATTATGATTATATTTTAAACAACATTTAGTCTTTTATATAGTGATTTATAAAAATATTACAAATAGCATCATTTCCTCCAATTAAAATATATAATATGCTCACAGATCCTAGGTCAGAGAGTATTGAAGGTCTCGTCTCTTACTGTTTCCATTGCTGTGAAAAAATATCTGGAAAGAAACTACTTAAGAGAAAAAAGGAATGAATTCATGTTTAAATAAAAAAGAGAAGAAACAGTCTATCATGAGAAGCATCCGACAGCAGGAAAGGGAAGCTGTTGGTCACACTACGTCAGTAATCAAGAAGCACTAGTGAACAGAAAGTGAGTGCATGTAAAATTTTAAATGAACCGTAGAGATCCACTTTCTCCAGTAAGGTTCTAACCTGAAAATTTCCCCAAGCTTTACAAACAGTGAAAAAAACTGGGGACCAATAATTCAAACACATAAGCATATTGGGGATCTATTCACATTCAAATGTAGTAGTTCTATTTCTGCATCAAACTCTTAGACTAGAAGTGATTGAAAGCTATGTGGATTAACTTCAGCATAGAAAGTGTATGCATATGTTCATAGGCTACTGTTTATGGACAGCCACCTCATAGCAGTGCTTCACTCCAGATGAGTCAACATTTTCTAAGATTTCAATGCCTGTTACCATGGGGTGGGGAGAGTCAAGAAGCTGTTCTTAATTATAGGGTTGTGTGTGTGTGTCGTCACATAATTAATGTTCAGAACATTATTATTTGGCTAATTATTTCTGAAAATAGCAGATTTCAATATAGAGGATAATGCTGTACTTTCTTGGAGTCACAGAAGACTAAAAACAGTTGAATAAACAGAGCTTATTGAACAGTTTTGGGAATAGTTACTTTGAAAGGAACAAAATTGGGACACTTTATGCAGGACACTTTTGATCCATTAGTATTCTAGTTCCTGATCCTACTATTCTTAGACACCATGACCTTTTTATTTCGTATTCGTCACATACATTGATTGTATTGAATATAATATATTATGACTTAATTCAAATTCATTAAACTACACAATTAGCTGCATAATTTAATGTATTTGCCTTCTCACTGTTTTTTTCCAAAGGATTCTCAGAGTTTTGCATATTAAAAGTAAAGTATATGTCCTTGAGGAAGGTTCAGAAACTCCTTACTAAATTTTATTAAAACAATAATTTCTTCATCAGTATGAGGAGCCAGCTGCTAAAAGCCTGAAGAATATGAATTACATCTTGTCTAGGAGAAATGGAAAAGGTTAAAATCCATCATTTTAACTGATAGGCTCTCTACAGAAAAATAAGCAAGGCAAAGAATACCAAATTCTATTTTAAGGTCTCCTAACTAAATTTTCTAAGGAAAAATATGGCTTAATTATTTGTATTGTAAACATGATTTTGTGATAACCATTGATTTTTATGTTTAATTGGCCATAATGAGAATATATATGTATATTTCTCTGTTTAGAAACAAATTAAATAAAAAAGTTTTGTACCTATACTTTTTAAAATATAGAGTAAGTCGTGAATAGTAATTTTAACTCCTTCATGATAAAAATAAATATTTGATGCTTAGATTAAATTAGGCCTGAGCCTCCCCTTACTGAGTCCTCCAAAATAGAATTTCAATCTCAAGATTACAAAATAAGATTAAAAGAAAAAAATATTATTTTCTCTTTTATATTTCTCTTTTGTATATTTATAATATATTATATATATTTTATATTTATATTATTTATGTTACAAGTTAATAAGTGTCAGGCTATCATCAACCCCCTAATTTCATTGGGGAAAGGGAGATAAATTAGTAGCCATAAAGTATGTCTTTGAGACAAATAATTTCCTCAGGTTTTGACCTTTACTTAACTATGCTATGTCAGTATTATTTTCATAGAATTCTCTAAAGTCATTCACCTTTACCTAGAAGGAACGGTTCTCAGCTAAAGACTAAATATCAAGCTACATGTTATCTACAAATATCAATCATAGTCCAGATAACTTGAACAGAGTTTTTTCTTCTTCTTCTTTTTTGTCTGCTACAATCTGTATTAGTATTGACTCTCCCCAGGAAAGAAAATCAGAAGAATGGATATTTATTAAAAGGGCTATATTAGATTGACTTACACAATTACAATATGAATGTTTGAACAATGGTTCCAGAAAGGTCAAGAACTCAGTAGTTTGTATGTCCAAGAGGTGTGATGTCTCATCAGCTTCAATCTGGAACTGAGGGCAGGAAGGATTCCTTCAGATGTACTGGTCTTCAGTCCCAATTTGGAACCTTAAACTGGACCCTAATGTTATTATAAACATGCAGCAGGAGCTGTAACAGGGTAGATGAACTTGTCAGTGAGAGAGAAGGCAAAAAAGCAGAAAGCAAATATTGTCTTCTCCTTTTTCTGGTCTCCCACTGGGAGTAATTGTCCACACATAGGGTGGGCATTCCTACTTTAAGTAGTTTGATAATGAAATTTCAAGGTACCAAGCAGCTTGAATAACATAATTGAGTCTAAACCTGGTCAAGTTGACAAACTATTTGATCAATCAAATGTCCACCCCTTGTCAAGTTGTCACCCAATTCTTATGACTACTTAATTTCTAAATTAAAAAATTTTTAAAGTCCTAACAGGCAAAGATGATCTTGGGGGAATCCACAAACTGTTCTACTGGCTTAGAATAAGAACATAATATTTCTGAAGGTAGATATTGATGGGAGCAAGAATATTTGAACTTAAGGGACATTAATATGAAAAACAATGTTCAAAATAAGGGAAATTTTGAATATGGTGCCAAGTGAAGCATGGAGAATAGGGAGAGGAAAGTTAGACAAATCAAAAAGGGAGATGAATGTTAAAAAAAAAAAAATCTCTCTCCACAAGGGAATCTCTACAAAGCCCATGGTGTGGAATTCTTCTGTGATATAAGTTTATGGACTTGATTTTTCCAGGCATTTATATTTTGTATTAGTGAGAGAACGGCAGACACAAAGGGGCTACATCATCAATTTTAACCCCAGATAAAAGACTAAGTAGACATCAACAGCCTGGGTGGGAAGTACTGTGGTAAAGGTGGATCTATACAGACAATGATTGAATTCACAGATGAATACTGAGGAAAGGAATCCACCCCGTTCCATATGTACAAGGCTTAGCGTACAAATACATTTCCAATCTTTAGCTCTAATTTAAATTTTTTTTCAAAAATATTTAAAACTTTTTATTTACTTCAATATTTTTATTCATTCTTTCATACCTTGTATGTTATAATTTAAGACGAATGAAATCTTCTTATGTAATACTACTTGAAAAATATAATGTTCTAACAATATTCTTTTAATATTAATTGTATCATTTAAATATGACAATGACTTTAAAAATATTTTTTAAGTGATTGTACCATCTTAGAAAATTGACTTCTCCTTTGGAATTTTCTCATCTTTAAACCTGAGTAATTATTCTTGAAAGTGTTGTTAGAAAGATGAAATGATAAAATCTTTTTTTAAGTTTTCTGCCAATAGGCATAAACTTTAATGTTAGAGACAAAGCTCAGTGGTACAGTCACTTTCTAAAAAAGTACAAGGTCCAGGGTTTGGACCCTAGCAACAACAATTCTATCTACTAGCTACCTGGTGGTCTATCTATCATTCCTATCCATCCATCTATCTATCTATCTATGTATCTATCTATCCATCCATCCATCCATCCATCCATCATCCATCCATCCATCCATCCATCCATCCATCCATCTATAAAATCAATTAATCATAAATCTATTTATGACATGTATTTATCTATACATATATAAGAAATTATTGTCACTCCAACATTCTTTCTTGTCTCTTAATTTTATATACCTTTCTGTAGCTTGCTAGATTTAATTTCCATTTTAGTGGTATTATGAAAATTTTAGCTTTGTACAAGGCGTTTTCACAGTTTTTCTATAAGAAGGCTTGGCAAGTAGATGTCCATTATACTTCTAGTGTGTATGTTCCCAGACCTGGAGAAGAAAGGGCCAGGTCCATACACTTTTCTAAATATTCTCCATTTACTCACCAAATTGAACAATTAATTTCCTCTCTTGGATATTTTCATATAAAGTCCTCATTGGGCTTGAAAAGACCATAAAATGCAAGTTGATATATTCGATATGAAAGTTATAAATGCACATATGTCTAGAGAAACCACAAACCTTCCTCTAAATGTTGTGTTTATTTTTTTCAATACCATTAAAGTAGCCTCAATTATCAATGTAAGTTAAGTCTTTTCTGTTACTTCTGAAAATTATTTTCTTTAGTACATTTTGGAAAAGATTAAAAAATAAAACTTCAAAAAATATTTTGGGTATGAGAACAATGTTTAAAGATTCCTGTAGGAATTACACTGTGTTAATAAATTAGTGGATATAGATTCTCCTCCAATAAGTGTGACTTCACTAACTGAGTCATTACCTATGTTTCCAGTACCAGGTATAGTCTCCCTCTAGCTGAATGGGTCTTAAAATTAATTAGAGAGTTGTTACTCACAGATACCGTCTTCGCCTATCATCAAGGAAATTTCTTATTGCAACATATAGTGACCACGACAAAAAACTAAAACCAAACAAACTGCGGAGTTGTGGCGCCTCGTCTCGATGAATACATTTTAAAAAATACTCTGGTACCTAGGACTCAGGGAACATTGTGAAAGACAGGGTAAAAAGATTTTAAGAGCCAGATGGCCAAGAAGTTTGCTGTGAGATTGTATTTCCAAGTAACATTAGGAGCTGCATTTGTAAAGTTTCACCAACATGACCACCCAACATGAGCTGAACAAGGATCGCACCACCAAACATGTCAAACCACAAAGGGAAACTGTGAAATCCTAACCCTATACAAAGAATTATAGGCAACTAAGGAAAGTTGGGAATGGTAGAGGTGGTTTTCCTCAGAGAAAAACATACCAATTGGTCATCAAGTGCCAAATGGGCAGCCCTGGAAATATATATACAAGTAATACATGGACTGAACAAGTTATATTTAGGTACACGCACACACACACACACACACACACACACACACATATATGTGTGTGTGTACTGAAATATAACTATACATGTGCATGTAGGTGTGTGTGTGTTTAGGTTCACTAATTAATAATAATTAGAGAAAAAGAGGCCATGCCATGAATTTGAAAGAGGGTATGAGGGTAATATGGAAGTGTTTGAAGAGAGGGAAAGGGAAAGGGGATATAATTATATTAATTATAATAGCAAAAATTTTAAGAAAACATTTTGGTTGTATTATAGCCAGCACATTTCAGCTAACTAGAGTCTACACATGATGCAAAAATGACAAAATTAATTGCAACTGGTTCCATTTTTCAGTGTTTCAATTCTTTGTTCATACAAACAAGTGTTTTTAAAATTGTTTTATTACTTCTAGGTCCAACCATTTAGTTCAGGTGCATAGCATACACTGCTAATGAAGTCACAAGCACAGCGACATCTGTTTTCAGGCCAATTAGTTTTGTTCTGTTCACAGACCATAGCCCTAACCTAAGGTAAACTGCAATAAAAGTAAATGTCATCTATTATAACGCAACCAGGACTTGAATATATGTGATTCTTTTGTCACAGCTAGAGAAAAATCTCAGTATCATGTATATAGATCTAGTAACTGTGGTATCCAACCATGTATTTTACATAAAGGCAGGGCATTATACTAAAATAAATTTTATAGGTAATTGGCTTCAATTTTTCTCAGATTATTTTTTGGAAAAATTAGTTCACTGGTATCAAAACAAGTCTGAATCCTTTTAATTTACTTCATCTTTTAATGTAAATAACTTATATAAATTCTTTTATCCACAGAATGAGTGACAATTTTTATTACAGATATGCTATCTTACTCCAGAGCTCTTACAATGACTTTTAACTTACATTTTATTCTCCATGAGCCCACAAATTAAAATATTGTTTGAACTCCTAGGTCAGTTTCTCTTTAGCATTGAGTTTGATGGATGATCTCTTGCTACAGTCAGGGTGTGAGTTAGGTTTATGATTCCCACTGGGCTTGGAGCCTTAAGAGCTGCACGTATACCTTTCACCATTAGTTAGCCCCTGAAAGTGTGACTGCACATTTGAAAACACCTTATAAATCATCACAATTAACAACCTTCAAACTGTCCATTCAAAGCAACTGGGTTGACATGCCATCTGTTATTTTTCCTTCAAAACCCTCTAGTCTGTTTATCTAAGGGAACTATTAACATTTAAAATGATGTTCCTTTTTAAGATGTGTGATGGGCTGATGCAGTAAAGCCTTTGTTTTAATTATCAACAATTTCAATGATGCAATATATTTCTTGTGGTACTCAGGGCCCTTCACAAATCAAAAGGAATCCTACTAAAACAGTAATTAATGTCAAATTACTAGTCCCAAAAGGCCCTATTTAATTGAAAAGTTCAAATCATTGATTACACCTCATCACACATTCTACTGATTGCAAACTCTTGTCTGAAAAAAAATGAATATAATTGGGAACATAGTCTACTATATCTCTAAAATTATACCTGAAAATTACTTTAAATGGCTTTGATATGTTTAGAAGTTGGAAAATCATCCCAAGTAATATTTCTATTAGTTATTTTCTCTTTTGCAACTAAACTTAAGAACATTATTTTTCCTTAAACAATATCTGAGGTATAAAATTAAAAGATGAAACAAAATGCACAAAAATTCAGTGTTATTAAGAATATTGTTTACTACCACATTTCTTATAGTAAAATTAAAGAATAATTTTGACCTTACAAAATCAATTAAAAAATCTGTAAGAAAAATGCAATAGGAGTCAATTCATTATGATATATCTTCAGTTTTAATTAGAAATAATACTTTGTTGTAGTGATGTAAGCCTTTACTGCTAGTTCTCAGGAGGCAGAGACAGGTAGTTTCCTGTGTTCTCAAGGCCAGTTGGTCTACAGAGCAATTCCAAGAACAGCCAGAGCTACACAAAGACACCCTGCTTTGGAAACAAAACAAAACAAAACAAAAGGGGGGAGCAATACTGTAGAGAGCTGCGACGTGCCATGCCCTAGAGATGGCTCCGGTTTCCACCTTCCACCAGCCCGACGGTGAGCGCTCTCTGTGGTAAACAAGTCCATATTTGGCCAAGACTGCTGATCTGGCTTGCTTCCACATACGTGGGCCTCTAAGATAGCACCACGTGGCTTTACTTGATTGGCTGTTCATATAGTATTTAGCCTGTGGGTTGGGTCTGCCCGGGCATTCGGAAGACTGTTTTCAAGGGACCTGAATAAACTGCTTGAGAAGAGATTTTGTGAGTTGCGTCGTTCTTGCTGGTTGAGGGGGACGCGACACAATACCACATCTATGTTCATAGCAGTCTTATTTGTAATAGCTAGAAACTGGAAACAACCCAGATGTCCCTCAACCAAAGATGGATTAAAAAACTGTGGTACATCTACACAATGGAATATTACTCAGCTATCAGAAACAATGAAATAATGCAATTTGCAGCCAAATGGATGGACTAGAGAAGCTCATCCTGAGTGAGCCAACCCAGACTCAGAAGGATGCACATGGCATCTATTCACTTATAGTCGGATTTTAGCTATATAGTACAGGATATAGATACTACAACCAACGCACCAAAGGGAACATGGACATAGACTTTTTTGCTTGTTTGTTTGTTTTTTAGTTTTCTCTCCCTGGCAATGAGACACTTTTCACTGGTGGTACTGCCTTGTATGCCCCCAGTGTATGAGGAAGCTCTTGGCCCTCATATGACTTCTGAACTGGGGAGAGGGACTGTTATGTAGGGACACTCCACTCCAGAGGAGTGGGATGGAAGGGTTAGGGCATAGAGGGTGGGAGGAAGAAGCTGGGAAGGGGGGAAAGAGGACAATATGATGGAGATGTAACCTGAAGCAACAAATACATAAATTTATTTTTTAAAAATCTGTGGTATATCTACATAATGAAATACTACTACTCAGCCATCAGAAACAATGAAATCATGCAATTTGCAGCCAAGTGGATGGAACTAGAGAAGCTCATTCTGATGAGCTAACCAAGACTCAGAAGGATACACATGGCATCTATTCACTTATAATTGGATTTTACCCATATAGTACAGGATAACTACACTACAACCAATGTACCAAAGGGAACAGGAACATAGACTTTGTTACCTGTCAATGAGATACTTTGCCCTAGTGGTGCTGCCTTGTAGGCCTCAGTGTATGAGGAGGCTCTTGGCCCTCATATGACTGCTGAACTGGGGTGGGGAACTGATATGTAGGGACACTCCATTCCGGAGGAGTGGGATGGAGGGGATAGGGGGTAGAGGGTGGGAGAGCGGTACTGGGAGGGATGGAAGGAGGGCACTGTGATGGAGATGTAACCTGAAGTAATAAATAAACAAAAAACCCAAATATAATAATAATAGTAATATTATTAACTTCAAAACATTATTTTTTTAAGTTTACATTTTCATAGGGAAATGGTAGCACATGCCTTCAAACCCAGCATTCTAGAGGCAGAGGCAGGAGGATCTCTGAGTAGGAGGCCAACCTTGTCTCCAGAGTGAGTTTCAGCACAGCCAGGGCTTCACAGAGAAAAATCTGTCTCAAAAATCAAACTAGATAGATAGATAGATAAATAGATAGATAGATAGATAGATAGATAGATAGATAGATAGATAGATAG
>CAJQZJ010000727.1:1323159-1340073 GCA_907164525.1 Lophiomys imhausi | reverse complement strand
TGCAGCTTCCAAAACTAAGAAATGACATACCCGTTGCTGCCTGGACAGTTCTCATTTTCTCTCCATACATTACAGCATCAATCTTCAGTCATTTGGCCTCATTTCTCTGACAGACATTGATTGTAGAGCAGGAATTATGAAGGACTTGCTTACCCTGTCTTTGGAGTTAGGCTGTTGACTTACCTGCTTCCAAGTTTTGTCCTTTTTGGACAGCATTCTGTCTACACTTAGAGCAAGGGTTTTTTTTTCTACCAAGAGATAGGCTTGCCACTAATTCAATCATCTCCCACTGGAGATTCTTCGATGCTCATCTTCTACTTGGAGTAGAATAGGGGGTGTTGTCAGGAGTTGACATGTCTTGATATCAAAAAAATCTAAAGTTAAGTGAACATCTTTGAATGCCATATTCTGAAGATGTCTTGAGGTTTTTGAAGAGGCCCTATCTATCTCTTATGTTAGGATAAGCAAATGTTGCTTGTCTCTTAGCAACTTGATTTCTGATTAGCTTAGAAAATAACTATAGTAGACTGTCATAGCACCTAACAAAATGACAGGCTTGCATGACTATTAGTTTACATGTCTTAATTATCCTAAACAGTTTATGACAATTAGAAGCCAAAGGCCAAAACTTGACATTTCATTTTTTTTCTTTATCCCCTGATCCTTCCATCCTGCTTCTCTGGAGTGGGGTGTTCTTGATCTTAGCTATTCTGACAGTTGTGAGATGCAATCTCAGAGTCATCTTGAGTTGCATTTCTCTGATGATTAAGGGTGTTGAGCATTTCTTCAAATGTCTCATTGCCATTAGAGATTCCTCCTTTGTGAATTCTCAGTTGAGCTCTATTTCCCATATTTTTGGTTGGATTATTTGTTTTTTTTGGTGTTTAATTTCTTGAGAAACTGTAACCAAGCAAGTGAAAGACCTGTATGACAAGAACTTCAAGGCCTTGAAGAAAGAAATTTATGAGGACATCAGAAGATGGAAAGATCTCCCATGCTCACGGATAGGCATGGTCAGCACAATAAAAATAGCCATTCTACCAAAAACCATATACAGATTCAATGCAATTCCTATCAAATTACCAACACAGTTCTTTATAGACCTGAAAAAACAACTTTCAACTTGTTATGGAATAACAAAAAACCCAGGATAGCTAAATCAACCCTGTACAATAAAAAAAAAAAAAAAAACCTATGGAGGTATCACCATACCAGATTTCAAGGTGTACTACAGAGCAATAGTAATAAAAACAGCATGGTACTGGTATAGAAACAGACAAGTTGATCAATGGAATTGAATTGAAGACTCAGAAATAAACCCACACACCTATGGTCACTTTATTTTTGACAAAGAAGTAAAAACTGTACAGTGGAAAAAGGACAGCATCTTCAACAAATGGTGCTGGTCTAACTGGATATCAACATGTAAAAGAATTAAATTAGACCCATACTTATCACCTTGCACAAAACTTAAGTCCAAGTGGATCAAATGTCTTAACGTAAAGCCCGACACACTAAATGTAATAGAAGAGAAAGTGGGGAAAAGCCTTGAACTCATTGATACATGTGACAACTTCCTGAACAGAACACCAACAGCTCAGACTCTAAGACCAACAATCAATAAATGGACCTCTTGAAACTGAAAAGCTTCTGTACAGCAAAGGTCATTGTCACTAGAACAAAACAGCAACCTACAGATGGGAAAAGATCTTCACCAACCCCACATCCAGCAGAGGGCTAATAACCAAAATTTATAAAGAACTCAAGAAATTAAACACCTGTATTTGTAATAATTTAACACAAATGACTAATAATATAATTTTTTTAGAATTTGTGAAAATGTCCAAATTATCTTATCTCTACAAATGTGGATGGGAAAATGGTATTGTATTAGCATTTGTGAGAACTGAAAACACAGCTTTTTTGAAGTTAGCTAACTTGCCTTTTAAAACTGGACAAAAGCCTATAGAATCATTAGTACTCTGAACAGCTAACCTATATACTGTTCTAAAACCATTAGAAAAATGTAGGTCCTATTAAGAATATCAATGATCTTTGGATTAATAACAGTCCTTCAAGAGCCAATGATCATTTAGTAAATGCTTCAACACCAGACATTGTTGTTTGGGCTGTCCAAGAAAGTCTCAAAGCATTATAGACTATTACTACTGTTCTTGGTTGCAGCCATATCTGAAAGGTAAATATCAATTTCTGAAGACACCATGCACTTTAGACATAGGGACCATAGCCCCTGAGCTGGAACTAAAATGTATATCTCCTCATTCAGGAGTGCTTTTCATAGTACAAGAAAATTCCAAAGGAGATAGCAACCAACTGTTGCTATGATTCCTATGAATCACAACAATAATGAGCATGGCACTATAAAACTCTGGGTACAGTTGTGGCACACATACCTTGACAGTAATCATCAGCTCTCTAATTGTATTTAAGACCTTCTCAACAGAAAGGAAAACATACGTGGTGCTATAAACCTAGTCAATTACCCAGGGCTAGTCTTCGGAAATCCTGCTGATAAAGTCAAAATCTGGCATTACCAGAAATTCCCTGAGCTTGGTACAAAATGACATAGTCTGTTTGTCTCCCCTTCTTTACCAGGGTGTTCCAGAACTGCTGGACCTCTAAGGAATGTCGCAGAACCCTCAGGTAAATTACTGGTCCAAAACTTTCTCTTGATAAGAAACCCATTCAGCAACATGTAGGATTCCAGTAAAAGTCTTTCTCCATGCTAATGAGATATCCTAACTTTCAGCCAATGATCATTTCCCATGCCTTTAAATATTCCTGGGGTTTTACCATCCCTACTACTGCTCATAGAATAATTAGGTACTGCATTCCCCTCTTTGTGATAGGACTGTGCTACTGCATGTAAATGAAATGTCTTTGACACTCTCTGCCCCAGCAAAATAAAATCCATTCATTCCCCAAACCCCTCCCACTGCCCAAGGTTTATAATGTCCCTGTTCACAAAATAAAGGACCTCTATCCATTCCTCTACCATGTTCTTCTGACACTCACTGTTTATTTTGGACTTGGGAAGGAAGGGCCTTTCCCGCCCCAAAGAACTCATCACTGAACCTTCAGCAGACAGTGTGGCTCCTGCAGCCAGTCACCAATGCTGATCTTCCCAGTAGGCACTTATGAAGTTTATTGAGGCATAGAGTTTCTGCCACTCTCCCCTGCCCTCCATCCATCCCAGTGCTCACCTATGGTGGCTGATTGTTGAATATTCCTAAAGCAGCTTTCACATTCACCTGAGCCAAATCCGGCTCCCACAGCCACTTGGCTGGGTCTAGGAGCTTCAAGCTACTTGAAACTGCCTGGCCTGGCGCCTACAGCTTAGCTGAAAGAGATATGACCTTATGCTGCAGAGAGGGTCTCTCTATCCTGCATTATTATTATTATTATTTTTAGATTTAAGCCAATAGAAAGTCTTTTTTTTCCTTTATTTTTTTTATTTCTTCAAGTTACATCTCAATCTCAGTCCCCTCCCTATTCCCCCCTCCAGTCCCACCCTCCCACCCTCAACCCCCCATCCTCTTCCCTTTTTTTTTCTTTTAAGTTTAAGGTATATCTTATTTCCCCCTAAAGTTTCCCCTTTCAGTCCAACAAATGGCTCTTTCTCTTATAATAATAAATACAATACAAAACAACAGAGGTAATTAGGCCACAGTTATGAGGGTTATATGGCTTAGCGTGCATTTCCAATGTCCAGTCCATATGTATTTGGTATCTGACTTTGACATTCTACTATCTAACCATCTCCATGAGTTTAAAGTTCTATATCTGACTCAACATTCATACTAACTTGCAACACAATTTTAAAAGTATCTTCTTAGATCTATAACACTCTCTTGACTCCTAAACAACTCAAAATTTAATTATGAGACTCTAGATATCTGTTCTCAACCACCTCAGAGATCTGAGAGGGATAAATATATCTGATTTTAAAGGAAGTACAGGGTCTGCATCTTCCAAAACTAAGAAATGACATACTAGTGGCTGCCTGGACCGTTCCCATTTTCTCTCTATACATTACAACATCGATCTTCAGTCATTTGGCCCCGTTTCTCTGACAGACATTGATTGTAGAGCAGGGGTTATGAAGGACTTGCCTAACCTGTCTTGGCAGAGCCAGGCTGTCGACTTACCTGCTTCCAGGTTTTGTCCTTTTTGGACAGCATTCTGTCTACAGTTGGGGCAAGGGGCTTTTCCTACCAAGAGATAGGCTTGCGACTAATTCAATCATCTCCCACTGGAGATTCTTCGATGCTCATCTTCTTCCTGCATTCTTATTGTAAGATATATAACACCTGGTTGTGGAGAAAATCCATTCTGTTGCCTCTCTGGGATATGCTGTGACATGGATCCTGTTTCATGTTTCATCCTATTCTGCCTGGAAACTGTCATAGACAAGACCTTCTGGCAGAGAAGCGTATATTTCCAGCTTGGTGCATGAGAAAGTCTGAACTTCCCAGAAGATTAATGTGATAGATAAGTGAAGGCATGGAATTTAGAAAAGAACCTACAACTACTATTTTACTAAAACAACCAGCTAAACTCCTACCTACATCAAGAATATTTGTCCTTTGACCTAGAGATAAGCACAGCCTTCACCCCTCATCAAGGAAACTTCCTTTTGCAACAGACAGAGACCATTACAGAAAATCACAACCAATCAAAATGTAGAGTTCTGGAGCTTAGTTCAAAGGGATCAGTACATCTATACAAAAACTCCTACACCTCTAAGACTCAGAAAACATTATTGAAGGGTAGAATGATTGTAGAAGACCAGAGAGTTTGCTATGAGATTGTGTCTCCTAGAAATATCAGAAGTTGCTGACATGGATGGGGAAATCCTAGGAGGCCCTAACCTTGCACAGAGAACTGTAGACAACTAAGGAATGATGAGACCTGGAGATAAGACCTGCAGAAATAGTCTTCACCAGGAAGAGCACATCAGTTGACTATCTAATACGAAATGGTCAGCCCTGAACATATGCAATTAATATTATACAGACTGAGCAGTATGTATTTTGTATTCAGAAATATATATATATATATATACATATATATACATATATACATCTATGCAACAACAATTAATGAAAAAAGAGGTCATGAATTTGAAAGAGAACAAGGAGAGGTATGTGGCAGGCTTTAGAGGAATAGAAGTGAAGAGGAAATGATGCAATTATATCACAATCTCAAAAAAGTAAAAGAATTTTTAGAAGAATTCCAATGACCCCAGATACTTTATTATGTAGCCTAACTTTATTTGCAGATGTGATGTTGAATGAATTTATTTATTAATTCTTCCACAGATATGCATTATAGGCCCACACAAAATCATCTTTGCTCAATCTTATGTTGAAGATATGCTAAACCCAACTCACTACCTGACAGATGTGACATATATGAAGATACTTGCTCCAATGAATGTTGTGGTCTACAACTCCTTAACAAGAAAAACATTATTTAGTTAATGACAGCTTTAATTTAATTGATGTACTGTTAAATTGAATGTACAATTTAATTTAATTGATAGGTAACTCATGAGGTATCAGATAGAACATACCAAGCAAACATAACAATTTGTTGTATCTACAGAAATAAGCATGAGAAGTTTAACAAATAACTTCTTGGACATGTTAAGTCACAACATATGAAATCATAGGTTCTTATTTATTTACTCATTAATTAATTCATTTATTTCTCATTGCTTCCTTTCCCAACATTGTGTTTAAAGAAGTATTATTCATAGGCTTATACTAAGCATACCATTATTCTACTAAAGGTGATGGTTTATTTACTCTCCATCTAATTGTTGGAAACAAGAAAAAGTAGGAAAAAAGCAATCAGTTACTTATAGGACTCTATAATTTCAGAGATCCAAGAGATTAGAGTGAAATAAAGAAATTCCTGGGGTAAGAAGAAAAACTCAAACAACAACAAAAACAAAGATTGTCTATACAAAACATAGCAGTTTAACAGAAATTAAGGTTTTGTTAAAGAAAAATTACACTATACATTTCTTTTTCATGCTTTAATGTGAATGAATCCATTCAATAATAGAAAATTTTAAAAACTAATGCTAATCAGAAGTCACCCAATACACTATCATTCAGAAAAGTGTTTATTCTTTATTCCTAAACATTTTTGGTGTTGTTTTGTATAATGTACAGCTATATGCACACAAACTTTAAAAAAATTCTAATATATTTGACATTTATTTTATATAAATTTACTTATAACTATTAAGTTTATTGACACATAAGTAAAAAGTTATTGTGCAACTATTATATAATTTTCTTATACAATTATTTTTGCAACTAGACAGTTTAGTCCATATCCCAAAGATTGTCCAAATCTTAATCTCACAAATTTGCTCTTATGCTACATTGTGTGAGGAAACTATGAGTTTTTCAAATGTAACTAAGATTAAAGTAAAAAATATTCAAAGTTATTAACATGGATTAAAGGTCATAATGGAAAGCTTTAAAAGCACAGAAATTTCTTGTACATAAGGTCAATAAAATTTGGAACAGAAGTAAATAGATTTGAGACTTGAGAAAGAAAAAAAAATGCTGGTTTAAGAATTTAGGACACCACAGATACATAGCAGACAGCTGAAAGACTCTCCTTACTGTTATGGTCACCAAGAAGTGAATTTAAGCAAAAGCCTTGGCTCATATCAGCCCGGATTTAAGGTTTACACTGCATCTGATAAGTCAAAGGATAAATTATCTTTTTTAAAATTTTATTATCTTATTCATTATTTTTTAGATTTACTCATGGGAAATTTTTCTTTTTCCATTACAGATAATTTTACCTCTTCTGATTTATAAGGGCTAAAATTTCTATATTAAATATTTAACATTATTAGAATGATTAATTTAGTAGAGGAGTCTATTTTTTAAAGATAAAGGTGTTAATGTAAGTTAATAAAATGAATTGTTCAGAAAATATCTTAGAAAGCCATACAAAACAGATAAACCAGGCAGAACTGTGGAAATTTCCCATCATTCTTATTCTTGAGTAGGAAAAGGACAAACACACATAAAATATAGAAATGAGTTTTATACACTAAAATAATGAAGAAACTGCACATATTCCATAAAAAGCATAAGTTGACTCTACGTGCTATACTCTGTTAGGCATTACAGAACTTTAGCTTCATCCATGGTTTAACCATAAGAATGTATCTACAAGTCAAGCAGCAAGGGATTGACATTTCAAGCAATCTTGCTCTTCACATCAAATATCAGTACTGCCTGCAAGGCTCAGGTGCCCTGGAGATGACAGGATCCCCTTCTTGTGTTGATTGGTCAGCTTGAATTCGGCAAATGTAATCACTACACCTCATCCTGGCTGTTGTCCAGAGAGTAGGAAATGAGAATTGATACTTCCTTCAGCAGTCTTGGTATTATACTATTAAAAGATTGTGCCTGTGATAATTTTATATTTTATCTGATACCCAACGAATTGTTGTAGTTTACAAGCCTGGACATACTTTACCTTTCCAAAACCTTAACATTCAGTTTTTCATAGTTATACATTTTTCTTACTCTACTGTTTTTTTTTTCCATTAGAATTTCTGTTACTTAGTGCCATACTTTGATAAGGAAAAGCTTGCAATTGTCATTTTATTTTTTCTTTCCCATCTGTCTGTTTCTTCTGTGTTGTGTCATAGATTTATGTATACATATATGTATATACTGCCTTCTGATCACTCTTGTATGCTACCTTCTTTTTATATCCACCATTCCCATCCTTTTCCCAACCCATACCTTTCTCAGATTCATCATTTTTGGTTGGGTTTTGTGAACTAAATAGTGTAATCAGTGCTAACTCTATCACCACTTTGTTGGGATTAACCATTTAAGCCTGATGGAAACATCAATGGGTATACAACTGAAGGCAATGATTCCACATGTCCATGTTTAAAACTATGTCAAGATAATAGTGTAACAGTATTATGCTCCTCCTTAGGGCCTGAAACCTCTCCCACCATATTTTTTTCTAGGTTTACATTAAGAAATATGAATTCTCTCTCTGAAGCTGGTTTCAGATCCAGAGTGTGTTTGATTACCCTATTATATTTGTGACACTATTTCATGAGTCAACACATCATTCCTGGAAGGTTCACATGTTAGTTTATAAGAAAAAGAACCATTTTTTGGACTGAAAGGGAGAGCTGTTGGGGGGAAAAAAGAAATACCTTAAACTAAAAAAAAAAAAAAAAAAAGAAAAAAAGAAGGGAAGGGGATGGGGGGTTGAGGGGGGGGAGGGTGGAAGGGTGGGACTGGAGGGGGGAGTAGGGAGGGGATTGTGATTGAGATGTAACTTGAAGAAATAAAAAATAAATTATTAAAAAAGTAAAAAAAAAGAATCATGACTGTGAAACCACAACCATGTTATTTTATTAATAACTGAAAACTGTCATATTAGGTCAGCTGACTAGTGGGCAGTGGTCGGGCAGAAAGCCTGTAGGCCAGGTGAGCCTGACTCACCTTAGCTGGAGGCCTGAAACCTATGGTGGCCTTTCACCACCTGAAACTGAAACTCTGTTAACAAATATATTTATTAATAACTATAAACTGCTATATTGGGCCGGTGGAGCAGCCAGAAGCAGCCGGGGGGGGGGGGGACGGGACCTGTAGGCCTGCCTTGACTAGAGGCCTGTGGCAGGAGGCCATTAGTCCTAGAGTGCTTGACTCGCCTTAGCTGGACTTGAAACCCACTGTGGTCTTTTCCCAATATTTAAATGCACCAAGACCTTTTAATGTTTCAATGCTTAGGCCTTAGCTGACTCTTAAGTAGCTAATCTGAATTAATTAGACCAACTATTTTCAGTCTGTCATGTGGTTTCCTGTACTTTCAGGATATACAGAACTCACACCCAGACCTCCTGTTGGAAACCTGCTGTTTCCAAATTCTGGCAGGAAGAGAGGGCTTCCTCTGTCTCTTTCCAAGGTTCCTTAGTTAGTCCCAGGAAGTTCTGCCTTCCTGTTCTCTCTCAGCTCAGCAAAATGGCCATCAGCAACTTTTATTATCCAATTAGAGAGTGCCTCAGAAAGGGCAGTATAAGATCTTCCTCAAACCTGACTGACTAAGGTATGTTGTGCTTTTTCTAATCCAGAAGCCTGCATAGCATCTTCATGACTACGAAAGCTTTGTGTCGAGCAGAACACTTACAGCTGAAACTTATTTTTCAGCATAGTGATTTACTATCTAGTTCTTGTGAACAACCAAGGAGAATGGCAAGAGCCTATTTCATTTGACTTCTGGACCCTTTCTGAGAAAAACCTACATAAAGGCATTCTATTCTTGATACTGGCATTTTGCTGGAACATTCTTTCAATTATTGGTCTGCATCAACTGTACTTTTGGATTTTGTAGTTCTGATGTTTTAAATTTTATATTATTTTTCTTTCATGAACTCTACATATATGTTATACTTATTCTCTATCTCTAGAATTTTTTTTGAAAATACCACTTGTAGTGGTTATTTTTTTATTATTTTTATTTTTTTGGTCATCTTGATACAAACTAGAAATATCTGAGGAGACGGAACCTCAGGTGAGGAATTGCCACCGTCAAATTGACACATGAGCATGTCCATGAGAGTGGATTTTCTTGATTAATGATTGATAAAGTGTGGCTCAGCATACAGTGAGTGATACCAGCCTTGGGCCTGTGAATCTGCACCACATAAAAAATCAAGCTGGGCAAACCATGGGAAGTAATCCAGTAAGCAATGTTCTTCCATGGCACCTGCTTCAGTTCCTGCCCCAAGGTTTCTGACTTGGCCTCCTTCCCTGGTTTCATTTGTTGATGGACTGTAACATAGATAAATAAACCCCTTCTCCTTCACATTTGTTTGGGTTTGTGTTCTATCACAGAAATTGGTGCCAGGAGTGGGTGTGGTGTGGTGTGTGTGTGTGTGTTTCCCATGAGTACACTTTTCCTTTTGTTCCAATATAAAGGGAAAAGTTCCTTCTTACCTCTGCTAATCTTCTTAACAATTACATCTATTTTAGCACACACCCTGAATTCAACATTGAGGTTCCTAGTGTTCCTTTTCTCTCCACACTATACATTTGTATTTCTTTTTGTCCCATTTCTCTTGTCATTGTTGACCTGTATAAGCATTATCAGTAAAAAGTGACATAGATTCGATTTAATGCTGTCTTGAAATGACTTCCACAAAACAGGAGAAAAAACAGTTTATTAGTTTTCAATTTAGCCTTAGAAAGTTTTTTTTAGGAAGAACAGAAAGCAGCCATATTCTATTCCAAAATATCACACAAATGACCTCTAGAACAGTTGCTAATCAAACCATTTGTGCTGGGCCTCCACATTTTACATTCCTCACAGGATAACTCTAATCCATGTTCCTACTGGAGAATTCAGTAGTAATATGCACTCACAGAATTCAGCAACTTTTCCAATCCAAACTTTCAATCCTTCTTCATTTCTCAAAAAAATTAGCATGGTCAGTTTTTTTTTTTTGGGGGGTGGGGGTTGCAGAAACATTTCACTCTCTGGTACCAACTTCTATGTGAATGACTTCTCTTTCTCTGAAATAAATAACATGACTACCATAAGCAAGACAAACTGTAGATAAGTTTATTTTGGCTTCTAGTTCCAGAAGTATGAATCCATCATAGGTGGAAAGCAAGGCACCAAGAGGCAGACATCATGTCTGGAGAAGGGACCTGAGAAAGCTTATCTTCTTCTACAACACAAAGGAGAAAGAATAAACCAGAAGAAGTTCAAGCCCCACTCCCACTGACATTCTTTCTCCAATATGGCTGCATCACTTCTCCAAAAAGCATTATCAATAAGGGACAAAGTGTTCCTTGGCCTAAGCCAATGTGGGAAATTTTTCATTAAAACCACCACACTGGCTTTAATTTTTTTTTAGCTTTACATATGTCATTTTTAATTTAAAAATATTAATCTTATACAAACAGCATAAAAATTGAACATGTGTTATTGATTTTATTGCTCAAAAATATATTCAAGATCTTCATCTTTCCTACTTTATGAAAATCATGTCTTAAAATGTATGCCATGTAATTTTTGCAGAAATGGATCTGTGGTTTTTTTTTCTGTCTTGTATGTGTGGATATGTCAATTTCAATTTGCTTTCCCATTGAATGGTAGCATTGCATAATATGAAACAATTTTTAAAAGCCTATTCCTCTCACTTTAACAAATATTTTTTACATTATTTTGAAGAATTTGAATTTACTTGCTCTATATTCCTTTGCTTATTACCAAAGTTTTGTTTTGTTTTTCTTCTCTTTCATGGTATATTTTCTGGTGTTGTTTTTGCTGGCAAATTGAAATGTCCTCACTACACATAGGTATCATTTCATAGTAGGTTTTAATTAATTCAATTCTATGATTGTTTGCTGGCTACTTTTTTAAAAATTTTTTTTCAACTTTATCTGCCCATTTTTTTTTATTTCTTCCAGTTACATCTCAATCACAATCCCTTCCCTACTCCCCCCTCCTGTCCCACCCTTCCACCCTCTTCCCCCTCAACCGCCCCATCCTCTACCCTTTTATTTTTAGTTTAAGGTAGATCTTTTCCCCCCTAACAACTCCCCCTTTCAGTCCAACAAATGGTTCTTTCTATTATAAATACAGTACAAAACAACTGAAATAAATAGGCCACAATTTTGAGAGTTACATGGCTTAACATACATTATCAATGTCCAGTCCATATGTATTTGGCACCTGACTTTAACATTCTACTATCTAACCATCTCCATGAGTTTAAAGTTCTATATTTAACTCAGCTTTCATACTAACTTGCATCACAATTTTAAAAACATCTTCTTAGATCCAGAACTCCCTCTTGATTCCTAAACAACTCAAAATTTATCTATGAGACTGTAGCTATCTATTCTTTAACCACCTCAGAGACCTGAGAGGGATAAATATATCTGATTACATAGGAAGTGCAGGGCCTTCAGCTTCCAAAACTAAGAAATGACATACACGTTGCTGCCTGGACAGTTCCCATTTTCTCTCCATACATTACAGCATCAATTTTCAGCTGTTTGGCCTCGTTTCTCTGACAGACATTGATTGTAGAGCAGGAATTATGAATGACTTACCTACCCTGTCTTGGCAGAGCTAGGCTGTCAATTTACCTGCTACCAAGTTTTGTCCTTTTTGGACAGCAGTCTGTCTACAGTTGAAGCAAGGGGTATTTTTTGCCAAGAGATAGGCTTGCCACTAATTCAACCATCTCACACTGGAGATTCTTAGATGCTCATCTTCTACTTGGAGTGGAATAGGGGATGCTGTCAGGAGCAGGCATTCGCGATATCAAAAAAATCTTAATTTAAGAAAACATCTTTGAATGCCATACTCTGCAGATCTCTTGGGGTTTTTGAAGACACTCTATCTATCTCTTATGTTTAGATAAGCAAATGTTGCTGTCTCTTAACAACTTGATTTCTGAGTAACTTAGAAAATAGCTGTGATAGACTGTCATAGTAACTAACAAAATGACACCCTTGCATGACTGTTAGTTTGTATTTCTTAATTATCCTAAACAGTTTATGATGGTTGCCAAATCAGCAGGAAGTCATTTATGAGAGCGACGTCCCAGGTCTAGAAGGTGGGGAGGGTGTTCCGCTCCATGTGAGAAGAGAAAAAAAGAGAGAGAGAATGGCTACATTGTCACCTATTCAGTTTGAAATGAGAAGAAGGACTTGGATGACAATTGATGTTCCATAATCTTTTCTGCATGTATGAGGTAGGTTTAAAGTCAAATGTTTAGGTTTCTTCTTCTTAAATTAGAAGAAGGTATTTATATGTGTTGGTGTTTCCTCTGTGTGCATGTTTGTGCACAATTTATATACATGCATCCCCACAGAAGGCTAGAAACAGACATTGATTGAATCCCTTGGAACTGGAGTTATGGAGAGTTTTGAGTCATCATATGAGTTCTGAGATATGAACTGAGGTCCTGTGGAAGAGAAGCCATGTTCTTTTATTTGTTTCTTTAATTTATCTGTCTATTCATTTTAACATCCCATTCATGCTCCCTCCCTCCTCTGCTCCCAATCTGACCATCTGACCATCCCATTCTCTGCTACCTTTCCCCCTCCTCTTCTTCTCAGGGAAGAGACCCCACACACCAACCATCTCCAGTACTTCATATCACAGAAGAACTAACTACATCCTCTTCTACTGAACCCAGTCAACTCAGCCCAGCTAGGGGAAAATTATCTGACTGTTGGCAACAGAGTAAGTGTCAGAGACAGGCCCTGCACCAATTGGTGGGGGGCCCACATAAAGACTAAACTGTCGCTCAGTTCCATGAGTGCAGGGGACCTGGGTTCAGTCCATGCATGCTCTTTCATGGTTCAATCTCTGTGAGCCCCATGAGCCTGGGTTCGTTGCCTCTGACTATCTTGTGTTTCTCTTGTCCCCTTCCGGTGCCTCTGTCCTTCCTCAAAATTCTTCCACATGACTCCCAGGTCTTTGTATAATGTTTGACTGTGGGTTCCAGCATCTGTTTTGATCCTTTGCCAGGTGGAGCCTCTCAGAGGATGGTCATGCTATGCTCCCTATGGGAGAGAGCCAACCCCTGACACTATTAATGATGCTCTCCTCTGCTTACAAGCAGAAGTCAGTGTTCCCAACATCTGAGTCACCTTTCTAGCCCCTTTCATAAATTTTCCTTTTTACCTTAATTCAAGTGGGGTGAATTTCTATTCAAAAATTCAAAATGCTTTATTATATACTAATCTGGAGTCCATGTATTAAAATGACTTCCCCAGGGGTGGTGGAGCACATCTTTAATCCCATCAGTTGGGAACTACATGTCTTTGATCCCAATACTTAGAATGTAGAGACAGGCACATAGGATTTGGACAGATTTAAGTTTAAAAGCTACTTACAAAAGGTATGCTGAAATTCAAACAAATTGTCCTTTGAGATCTCAAAATATATACACTAAAGGTTTGCTTAGCTCCAAAATATCAAAATAATTCCTTCTTTAATCTGGATTGAAAGGTAATAATTTATATACTGTCAAAAAACCAAATTTGCTCCAGGAAAAATATTACCTGACCCCCCCCCCCCCAAAAAAAAAAAGGTAATTGTCCCAGAGTTAGGATTAGGGCAGGGCTCTGTTTTTATGTTTCAGGAGATTTAAAGCATCCATTCAAGGAATCCAGGGACAAATGGACAACGGAAACCTCAGCGAAAACAGATCAGACACCAAACAAGACGAGTGGCCCAGATGATCCAGCCTTGCAGACTTCCTCAATAGCTGTTTCCTCAAAAGTCTACAACCACAACAATTCAAAATCGCTAAGATTGTTCAGCTCCACAGACTGCTCCAGCCAGAACTTCAGTAAAGCCCTGAAGATCAGTTTCTGTCTACGAACTTCTTAGGACATCTAAATAGCTGAGCACAAAAGGACTGAACATCAAATGATTCTATTAACATTTTTAACCATTTTCCATTCTTATTTGGGCCTCAAACAGGTTTACTACGTCCCAAATCAGCAGGAAGTCATTTTAAGAGAACAACATCCCATGCCCAGAGGGTGGGGAGGGTGTTCCCCCCCCCCCCCCGCTTTTGGTTATTTGATGGATAACAGAAAAATTTGTTATTTAGGGGAAGAGACTACAAGCTGCTAAATGGTCTTGTTAAATGGGTTTTGGAGGTTAGACCCAGGGACTTCTCTCTTTTTCTTTTCTGTATCCTTCTTTTTCTCCTATGTAGGAGTGAACAGACGAGAAAAAATGGGACATAGACATAATATAGGAAAGATCAAGAAAAAAGGACAGATTATTGAATATGGCCTTATACCTTTGTATATTGATACAAAATTAATATTATATTTGGCTAAATTGGTATTGATCATTGTATATTAATGCAAATTAAGATTGTTTTGGACTACATCGGTATTGATCTTTGTATATTGATACAAAATTAAGATTATATTTGGTCACAATGGTATTCATCTTTGTATAGTGATACAAAATTAAGGGTAACGATTTTTAAAGGTATTGTACCTAGTAATGCTTAAAAATGAAATGTGAATTTTCGGCTTTTTGCTATCAACTGTCATAAACTGTTTAGGATAATTAAGAAATGAAAACTAATAGTCATTCGAGCTTGCCATTTTGTTAGGTACTATGACAGTCTATCACAGTTATTTTCTAAGCCAATCAGAAATCAAGTGGCTAGGAGACAAGCATCATTTGCTTATCTAAATATAAGAGATAGATAGGGCATCTTCAAAAACCTCAAGAGATCTGCAGAATATGGCAATCAAAGATGTTTTCTTAACTTAAGATTTTTTGATATCGAGACATGTCAGCTCCTGACAGCACCCCCTATAATACTCCAAGTAGAAGATGAGCATCGAAGACTCTCCAGTGGGAGATGGTTAAATTGGTGGTAAGCCTTGCTCCTGGCAAGAAAAACCCCTTGCTTCAACTGTAGACAGACTGCTGTCCAAAAAGGACAAAACTTGGAAGCAGGTAAGTCGACAGCCTAGCTTTGCCAAGTCAGGGTAGGTAAGTGTAACTGAACTTTTATATTAATATTTAACCCTTATTTATTTATTACTAAATTCACTTATAACAAACACCAACAATTTCTTAACTATTAATCCTATAAATTCCTACAACCCCTTTAACCTATCCACTAAACCTATTGATAATTATAACAACTACTTTCATAACCTTTTAGAATGATACAGTCTCTGGGGCAGGTCCTCAGTCGTCAAGAACACAGTCTTTGTTGTAGATTCTTTAACGCACTTAGCAGTCCTTTTTCTGGATCTCTCAGATGCAGGTTCGTCAGGGTCAGTTGGTTATTGCAGTCTCACCTTAAATAAGGCTTCATGCTTTCTTCTCTGTGGGAGACCCCTGCCGTCTGCAAGCCAACTTATTTCTTTTGAATCAGGATCTCAGCTGCTCTGTCTCAGTCCTTAAAGCCAGGCACAGTTTCCCCTAGGCCACTGATCAGACAGATCAAACCCCTCCAGGCAAAAGCTGAGCCACAGGGTCCAGTCCTTGGCCTTTTGGTGTCTTGCTCAGGCTTTCTTTGCTCACCGGCTTCTTTCTGCTTCAGGGAGAGAGCTGGCCATCAATGGCCAGCCCTTTTTTCAGCAGGACTCTTGGAGCTCTCTAGCATCAGGGGCCTCTTCTCTCTCTGGGCTCCATGCGCTGTCCTTAAATAAGAGGAACTCTGTTTCAGCTTAATTTGGGCTCCGCCCACTTAGCAGCTGAAAACAATGTCAGGCCAGATACTTTGTTTCTTCAAGTCTATTGAGTCTTTCCTGTTTTTCCTGACTTCAACCTTGTTTTTCAGTCTATTAAGTCTTTCCTGTTTTTGCTGACTTCATGCTGATAATGCTCTTCAGGCCCCGAATTAAGACACAGTATCAGAAACTCCTATATATTTTCTAAATCTAATTTATCTAACCCCTACAGGTAAGTCCTTCATAATTCCTGCTCTACAATCAATGTCTGTCAGAGAAACGGGGCCGAACAGCTGAAGATTGATGCTGTAATGTATGGAGAGAAAATGGGAATTGTCCAGGCAGCCACTGGTATGTCATTTCTTAGTTTTGGAAGCTGCAGGCCCTGCACTTCCTATATAATCAGATATATTTATCCCTCTCAGGTTTCTGAGGTGGTTGAAGAATAGATAGCTAGAGTCTCCTAGTTAAATTTTGAGTTGTTTAGGAATCAAGAGGGTGTTCTGGATCTAAGAAGATATTTTTAAAATTGTGATGCAAGTTAGTATGAAAGCTGAGTTAAATATAGAACTTTAAACTCATGGAGATGGTTAGATAGTAGAATGTTAAAGTCAGGTGCCAAATACATATGGACTGGACATTG
>CAJQZJ010000727.1:1312568-1322759 GCA_907164525.1 Lophiomys imhausi | reverse complement strand
CCCCCCCCCCCCCCGCTTTTGGTTATTTGATGGATAACAGAAAAATTTGTTATTTAGGGGAAGAGACTACAAGCTGCTAAATGGTCTTGTTAAATGGGTTTTGGAGGTTAGACCCAGGGACTTCTCTCTTTTTCTTTTCTGTATCCTTCTTTTTCTCCTATGTAGGAGTGAACAGACGAGAAAAAATGGGACATAGACATAATATAGGAAAGATCAAGAAAAAAGGACAGATTATTGAATATGGCCTTATACCTTTGTATATTGATACAAAATTAATATTATATTTGGCTAAATTGGTATTGATCATTGTATATTAATGCAAATTAAGATTGTTTTGGACTACATCGGTATTGATCTTTGTATATTGATACAAAATTAAGATTATATTTGGTCACAATGGTATTCATCTTTGTATAGTGATACAAAATTAAGGGTAACGATTTTTAAAGGTATTGTACCTAGTAATGCTTAAAAATGAAATGTGAATTTTCGGCTTTTTGCTATCAACTGTCATAAACTGTTTAGGATAATTAAGAAATGAAAACTAATAGTCATTCGAGCTTGCCATTTTGTTAGGTACTATGACAGTCTATCACAGTTATTTTCTAAGCCAATCAGAAATCAAGTGGCTAGGAGACAAGCATCATTTGCTTATCTAAATATAAGAGATAGATAGGGCATCTTCAAAAACCTCAAGAGATCTGCAGAATATGGCAATCAAAGATGTTTTCTTAACTTAAGATTTTTTGATATCGAGACATGTCAGCTCCTGACAGCACCCCCTATAATACTCCAAGTAGAAGATGAGCATCGAAGACTCTCCAGTGGGAGATGGTTAAATTGGTGGTAAGCCTTGCTCCTGGCAAGAAAAACCCCTTGCTTCAACTGTAGACAGACTGCTGTCCAAAAAGGACAAAACTTGGAAGCAGGTAAGTCGACAGCCTAGCTTTGCCAAGTCAGGGTAGGTAAGTGTAACTGAACTTTTATATTAATATTTAACCCTTATTTATTTATTACTAAATTCACTTATAACAAACACCAACAATTTCTTAACTATTAATCCTATAAATTCCTACAACCCCTTTAACCTATCCACTAAACCTATTGATAATTATAACAACTACTTTCATAACCTTTTAGAATGATACAGTCTCTGGGGCAGGTCCTCAGTCGTCAAGAACACAGTCTTTGTTGTAGATTCTTTAACGCACTTAGCAGTCCTTTTTCTGGATCTCTCAGATGCAGGTTCGTCAGGGTCAGTTGGTTATTGCAGTCTCACCTTAAATAAGGCTTCATGCTTTCTTCTCTGTGGGAGACCCCTGCCGTCTGCAAGCCAACTTATTTCTTTTGAATCAGGATCTCAGCTGCTCTGTCTCAGTCCTTAAAGCCAGGCACAGTTTCCCCTAGGCCACTGATCAGACAGATCAAACCCCTCCAGGCAAAAGCTGAGCCACAGGGTCCAGTCCTTGGCCTTTTGGTGTCTTGCTCAGGCTTTCTTTGCTCACCGGCTTCTTTCTGCTTCAGGGAGAGAGCTGGCCATCAATGGCTAGCCCTTTTCTCAGCAGGACTCTTGGAGCTCTCTAGCATCAGGGGCCTCTCCTCTTTTTGGGCTCCATGCACTGTCCTTAAATAGGAGGAATTCTGTTTCAGCTTAATTTGGGCTCTGCCCACTTTGCAGCTGAAAACAATGTCAGGCCAGATACTTTGTTTCTTCAAGTCTATTGAGTCTTTCCTGTTTTTCCTGACTTCAACCTTGTTTTTCAGTCTATTAAGTCTTTCCTGTTTTTGCTGACTTCATGCTGATAATGCTCTTCAGGCCCCGAATTAAGACACAGTATCAGAAACTCCTATATATTTTCTAAATCTAATTTATCTAACCCCTACAGGTAAGTCCTTCATAATTCCTGCTCTACAATCAATGTCTGTCAGAGAAACGGGGCCGAACAGCTGAAGATTGATGCTGTAATGTATGGAGAGAAAATGGGAATTGTCCAGGCAGCCACTGGTATGTCATTTCTTAGTTTTGGAAGCTGCAGGCCCTGCACTTCCTATATAATCAGATATATTTATCCCTCTCAGGTTTCTGAGGTGGTTGAAGAATAGATAGCTAGAGTCTCCTAGTTAAATTTTGAGTTGTTTAGGAATCAAGAGGGTGTTCTGGATCTAAGAAGATATTTTTAAAATTGTGATGCAAGTTAGTATGAAAGCTGAGTTAAATATAGAACTTTAAACTCATGGAGATGGTTAGATAGTAGAATGTTAAAGTCAGGTGCCAAATACATATGGACTGGACATTGGGAATGTATGCTAAGCCATATAGCTCTCATAATTGTGGCCTATTTATTTCTGTTGTTTTGTATTGTATTTATAGTAATAAGAAAAAGAACCATTTGTTGGACTGAAAGGGAGAGCTGTTGGGGGGAAAAGAAATACCTTAAACTAAAAAAAAAAAAAAAAAAAGGTAGAGGATGTGAGGTTGAGGGGGAGGAGGGTGGAAGGTTGGGTCTGGAGGAGGGAGTAGGGAGGGGATTGTGATTGAGATGTAACTTGAAGAAATAAAAAATAAATTATTTTTTTAAAAAAGGATTCAACCTGTTGGTAGAACATTGGACAAATGGTTGAGGGCTCAACTCATGTGAGAGGGAACACATCAGGAGAGAGGCCACCTGATTCTGAACGACTCAGTTCTGACAGAGATGTCTAAGCCCAATCATGGAGGAAGACATTTGGTCTGAGAGAAGAAGACTGGCTGGGAGAAGTGGACATGTTGGGAGGGGTGTCTTTTGCTACCACTGCCATTTGATAGAGAAACATAACTGTAGACATTTTATCAATTTTGAGTTCTAAATTGCTTTAGATAATTGGAAAGACACTAATATTTACTGAGGACCCCTTTGCAAGTTTTGCTTGTTTGTTTTGGTCAGACTCGGGGCTTTGAAACTTCATATGATATCACTGTAATGGCAGTAATTGTAATTTACAAGGAAGGGAACAATAAATATTCACATGTAAAAAAATGAAAAAATAAAATGACTTCCATCCATTAATTTTTTATGATCAATCTGGTAAATAGTTTTAATGATTAAGCACATTATGATAATGCTTTAACTGTGCTTTTTATATGCAAAGAAACCCACAAAATGTATACATGGGTTTCTCATTCACTCAGTAGATCTTAGATGAACCCATGACTTAAGAATCTAGTTACCTATTTTAGAATAGTGCTGATCTACATCTGTTCAAATGTTGAAACATAAATTTCTAAGTTTTCATAATTAATTACACTTTTGTCTGGCTGCTCGTGTCTGTTCACATTAGCTAGCAGAGCCTTTCATCACTAACTAAACAGAATCATACTGTCCTTCTTTCACCAGTGGTAGGAAGAAAGATCTCTATTTCTTAACAGACATGCTGCTGCAGCTACTCCCTCCAAATAATAAGTGAAAAGACTGTGCGCTAGGGAAGCTCTTACTTCACTCACTTGTGCCACACAGCTTCTAATCTATTTTCTATTGCTGAGGAAGGTTCTGGTGGTAAATATAAAAACAAAGCAAAACAAAACAAAGAACTGAATTTGTAATTCTTTCATATGTTATTCTTCATCTAGTGACACACATTATACAAAATTTCCTCTCTTAAAACTTTGATATTAGTAAAGATATTATTTATTTATCTTTTACTTACTTGCTTACTTACTTACTTATTTACTTACCTATCTACCTACCTTTGAAACTAGGTCTCACTGGGTAGCCAACTGGCCTAGAAATCATGGTAATCTTCCTGTCTCAGACACTTGAGTAACAGAATTTTTGGTAAAAGCCAACATGCCTGGTTTAAAGATAGTTTTAAATAATTAATCAAAACTGTGGCATGAGTATAGTCATCAAGTATATGTGATTTTTAACAGTGTTTATGAAAATATTTGTGTAAGTTTGCAGGCCATCTCAGTAGCCTGGCCTTGGGGTCCTAGCACCTGGCCCTGCTGCCTCCAGATGTGCGGTGGATATAAGGACCTCAGCCATACAATCTCTCTCTCTCGCCCCCTCATTCCTCATTCTGTGCACCCCCCTTCCCTCTCTGCCCACCTGCCCAGATGTTTTCTCTCTCTGTCCTCTGTGCCCCCTTTTTATCTCTCTGTTCTATGCTGTCTCCCTTTCTGTCCTTCTTTACTCTCATGGCTGTGCCCTGTCTGTCTTTCTGTCTATCTACACATCCAATAGTCCATCTCTACCTCTCCTCCAAGCCCCAACCCCTTTTCTCTCCTCTTAAATAAACCTCTTTATACCAGATCTTATATCAGATCTGTTGCATGGCATAATTTTTGTAATTTGTATCATCTCAATTATAGATCTCTACCAAATTTATTAGAAGGGATTCTGTGGCAGTCTGTATGTTGCTGAGTAGCTCTTTGCCACAAAAGTTGTAATTATCACTGTTCTTAAGCTTTTAAATGATAGTTAATTCATATTTGTACAAATGTCCAAGCTTTGGAATAAATGTTGAACTCTTTCATTTTCATGGCCTCCTCTGATTGTTGTACCTTCAGCGAAAGGAAAATAGATCACCTAGGCTCATCTACCTATAGTTAATATATTTCTAAATTCAATCTGTATTGTTTTGAGAAGAATTGTCAATACAGCTTTCTTCAATATGGTTACAACCAAACATACAAATCCTTATTTACAGTTGTCATAGATCAGGCTTTAAGCATAATTTTTGATGACAAATACAGATATCTCACTTTTTTAAAAATTAAAATTGGACTTAAACCCTTCAGTACTTAATTAAAATTGGAGATGATTCCATTCCTATCAGTATAGGTAATTTGTAGATGGGTCATGGCCTTTTTCCTGGATAGATATCCAGGATAATTTTCTTATTCATAAAGATAAGACAGTCTTCAAATATCTGAGTTCAGAAGCTCCAAAAATATCAATTCAACCTCAGTGATTTTTATGATGTTTCATTTCATTGATTTATTTTATTCAACATAATTTCAAAAATATCACTCAGGAAAACCCAGAGAGAGAGCATTTTCCTGAGGATAGACTTGTTTTTGAACAGGAAGAAGGCGAAATAAAGGTCCTTTATGTAAAGCAAATGTATGTTATGTCCAGAATAACAGACAATAGCTGTTTGACAACACTTGGTTTGCACTGAAATGTTTCTAGCCATTTCAAGGATGAGAGGAAATAATTAGCATAGCTCATTGGAAGAGGAATTTACATAAGAAGGCCATAATTACCCAAGTAGGACCTTGTCACAGAAACTTGTGAAGGTTAAAGATTATAATGATAATTAAAATGCAGAGGATTTGTAGAACACTTATTTGTTTTCCTGAGAGCTCAGCTACTTCTGGCATATTCTTCTCATTGATCTCTATATGATAGCTATATGACAAGCAGGTTAAATATCTTAGAATAATGGCAAGACATGTGTGAACTGTTAGAATATTACCGATCAGAAGCATCTAGTGCCCACCTCACCTGAAAGGCAGGACCTCCTGTAACACAGCGTTTTCAAACATCTTTCAGGTCATTACTGTAAAACTGACTCTGAGGAAAGAGTGCCACCTACTGAGTTGAACTTCCCGGGTCCCCTCCAATGGCTGGTTTCCCAGGCTCAGTCAGCACTGCCCTAACAAACATGTTCAACTCTAAAAAATAATGAGATTGCTGCACAGTGCGTGAAATCATAATATTATCTTTTTTCCCAGTGTCAACCAATTTAATGATCTAGCAGTCACATCTATAAATTAACTATTTCACTCATAAACTCTGCAATATAAAATGCAATATATAAATATTAAACACACCTAATTTTCCTGTGCAGTAAATTTTCGAAATACCCAAGTGTTTGTCCACGTGACCACAAGGGGGAGCTAGTATGTAACTTCTTATGGGGCAGGAGACTTGAGATGATGGAATTAATGCAACTTGTTCTTTTTGGCTGGCAAGAAAAGAATATAAATATGGCATTCAGAGTTTGTTGACATGATAGTAATACTACTTTATGCTAATGTTAAAGTTAACGTACACAATTTAACCCAATACTCCCTTTTAATATGCATCAATATATTTGATACAGAGTAACATTTTGGGATTGTTCCAGTTCAAATACATTGAAATACTATATACATTCAAAAGTGTGCCCTAGTTTATCAAATTACACATGCACACATACACACTCACATTCATTCACATGCTCAGTCACACACACACACATACAAACACACAAAAACAATTTCATACTAAATAACACTTAATCATAAATTTTAAATAGGGTTCACCTTCAACTTTTAAATTACTTTCTACAATTCAGAATATTTGCTCCAAGATGCTTGGAATTCTTCAGTTAATCATTGATTGTTAATTTATCAATATTTTCTTCTGAATTACAAATTTAAAATTTTATTATAAATAAACAGATGCTAGTTTTAAGGTTACTTAATCCATTGTGTGAACTGTGAATTTATTCCTCACAGGTAGAGTTTGCATGTCCTTGTTGAGTTAAACTTGTACCTCCATGGTTAACATACTGTACTAAGGAGATCACATATATCTGATTATCTTATCATATTGTAACATGCAATAACAGAAATATTCTTTAGAAGAAAATTTAAATGTAGATTTTTTCTTAATAGAAGCATTTCAGAATTTTGATAAAAAGTATACAAGTTTTACATTTATTTTGCATTACTATTTGTATATAATCTTTTTATACTTTTAGAATTCATTGTGTATGACAGATTTTTAAAAAATATTTCAGTTATAAAGCATTTCTCCTAAAATATAAAATTTACAGTTAATTAACATTGCTCAATCTATTTCATATTAACCATCAAGTATAAACATTTTTTATTTCATCATTGGTTAAAAGACAATGCTTTGATTAAAAGTCAGGAAACAGTCAGCAATAGCTTAAGATGGGAGCTACACATATCTAAAAGAGGAGAGGCACTAGCTAGGAACACAATGTTTCATTGCTTTGAGAATTTAAATTTGGCATGTGTTTGGTTTTCTAATACCTAAACCTTTTTCTATTAAATTTAGTTTGAGATGTTTCATATAAAAATTTAATGTATGAAACCAGATAGTAAAATGATAGAGACAGAATTGTAAAAGGATTTTTTGTCTATATAAATAGTAGCTGTACAGAAAACAGCAGCTTTTTTTTTTGAAAGAATATACAATTAAATTGAAGATTATAGCAAAGGGGGTTAAATTACAAAAGACTGAGTTCTGACCTCAGGAAAAACCTCTTGAAACTATATCTGTAACATAATTATGCATTCTTAAAGAGTGTCTCTGAACCAAAATTAAATAAATTACATAAAATTCCATGAAATCCTATTTTAAGATTTTTCCTTAATACTGTGAAGTCAATTATGAAACTGACATAGTATTTGCTTTTCTTTATTAGCCTGTAAAAATTAACCTACAATACTTCTATTTGAAGTACTTCCAACACATCAATCAATTTACCTTTAAACTCAACCTATACACCCTAGTTTTATCAATTAATCAACTGTTAAGTCTTGTATATGTTCTCAGTGAGTGATCCCACATACATTCTAAATAAGAACATGAGATCGTGAGATGGTCAGAATATGTGCATTTAAAGAGAGAAAGGTAAAACACTGACTTCAAGTAGGTTATGTTTTGAAATTGCAGATAATGATTATCAACTAAGCTTCTCTGGAAAAATATTATATTGCTTTAGTATATACACATCATGCCAGTTTTCTAAACTCCTCAGCATGTTGGCATCTGTGACACCACCTTCCATGATATAAATTCTGTGATATTTCTGAACTGCCTAATATATGTACATCATCTTTTTTATTCTCATAAAGCTCAATATTTTAAAGATAGTTAAGTAGAATTTTTGAAAAATTGTGAACACACAAAAACAAAGTACTTGGGGGAAAGAGAAAGATAGACTTTGAAAACTGTTAAAGAGTTTTTTTTTTTTTAACGTAAATGTGATTATCACAACTGATGGAAATTAAGCCAAACAATTGGAACTTAGATATCAGTCACTTCCATTTCTGTTAAATTCTTAAGCATAGATAATAAATATAAAACTAGTTGCTTAGGATACATGGCAATATTCAACATCCAAGTTTAATACTACAGGTACATGAACTATAAGAAAGATATTTGTGCTGGGCTTGGTGGCGCACACCTTTAATCCCAGTATAAGGGAGGAAGAGGCAATTTGATCTCTGTGAGTTCCAGGCCAGCCTGGTCTTACAAAGTAAGTCCAGGAGAAACCCTGTTACGAAAAACAAAAGTAAACAAAAACAAACAACAAAACAACCAACGGGGAAAAAAAAGACACTTGTATTTCTTTTGGTCTTGGCAGATACCCATCTAAGGCCATAAGCACTTAGTTCTTTCATCAAACACTGGGGGGCGGTATGGCATAATTACTCTGTAGGGGGTGTCTCAGCAAATGTAAGCTTCTGAGGATATAGTTTTCACATTAAGTCCTTAGGAATTTTGTTTCCAATATCCCTTCAACTACATAGCACAATGTTGAATTAAGTCCAATCAATACACCATAATAACGTCCCTTGGAATTTTTTTTTGTTTTTGTATGTTTTTTATGTTTTTGTTATGGTGAAACTCAAAAATGCCTCATTATGCATTTAAAATAATTTTAAAATGGTCGATTTTTAAAAGATAATTCACAATGCTCCTGAAAAAATATATCTAAGAGTTACAGTTCCTGTTTAGCTTTGCAAGGCCCTGTTGTTTATCCTTAGAACTGAGCCAGGGTGAGGGGAGAGAGAAATAAAAAGTAAAGATTGATAGATGAATGTGTAATCACTACTCTTTAAGGCAGTTTTTGTGTAAAGATTACAAGCTTCAACTTCCAAAGTACATGTGTTGGACCAACATTACTAGTAAGAGATGTAAAGCTCTGGTTGTACAAGGCTATGTGCTTAAAGAACCCTTAGCAAAGAAGCCTAGAGTTTGGCAAGGTTGAGACCCCTGTTTAGTTAAAACATACATGTTAAACGACCTATTTAGAAAAGTCAAGACAGGAACATTTTAGAATTTGAAAGTATGACTAAAAAGAGCTTCCCTTTGAATTTTGAGCTGTTGGTCTCCCAAGGGAGTGGTAAATTTGGAAAGAGATCAGACTGCAAAATCAGACTACCGGTTATCTCCTTGAAGCTCTGGGAAATTAATAGCTCCTTTACCTGAATCTTTAAGCAATTATCCCCAAAACAATATTCAGAACTTTCTTGTAATTTGCCTGGATTTGATTTTCTTTAAAAGCCTGAATGATTCATGTTACATATTTGTATGTTACTCATTCACAATTTATAAATGGCAACTTCAGTATGTATGAATTACAATCAATATTCTAGCAACCAAAACATTCACCTTCTCTGTTTCAGTGCATAGTTTCCTTTTATCCTCTTAACTCTTTCCCAGAACTGTTAGATAAAAAGCAAACCTGAGTGTGACTTGTGGATGTTTGTGAAAGTAGTTTAGGTGAAAGCAAGTTTTGAGATTCTGAAATTGAAAGGGGGAGGGAGGAAGGGAGGGAGGGAGAGAGAGAAAAAAGAGAGATAATATTTTTATAAAACAAGCATTTTTTAATCTATGATCAAAGTTTTTTTCCTAACAATTCAGCTTCTATACATAGGAGATTTTGTAAATATTACCAACGCTATTTGGTTCCAGAAAAAATATCAAATTGCTATTTAGAACTTTAGTAAGACAAACAGAAATGAACTAGACACCAACGCTATTGGGTGCTTGCTGAGGGTCATTGTATTACCTTGAATACGGGTTGTGATTGGAGATGGAGAAAAGGTTGAACTCTAAATACTGTTGAACCAGATTTCAGTTTCGTGAAGCTGCAAAACATGTCTTAAGAAAGGTTTTCCCCTCCTTCGAGACACTGCCTTTCCACCGGCGTCTGCTTTTCTTCTGAAACACTTTCATAATCAAGTGTCTTTCCTTGCACGGGTGCCTGGGGACAGCGGGGATTTCTCTGAGGATAAGGAAAGTTACATATTGATTGCTGTTGCTTGCGGGTGTTTGCTGGAGAACTAGCACAGCTGGCTCTCCGACACTGGACTTCATCGACTCTCACTGAAACACATATCGCCGTGAGAAAACATACACACACACACACACACACACACACACACACACACACACACACACA
>CAJQZJ010000727.1:1250533-1312558 GCA_907164525.1 Lophiomys imhausi | reverse complement strand
CACACACACACACACACACACACACACACACACACACACACACACACTCGGGCACGCCTACGCATGCGCGCGGTCGGTGGCGCGCGCGCGCGCGTGCACACACACACACACCGCACCTCCTTCAGACGAGTGCACGAAGAGTCAGAAAATCTGCAACTCCCTTGGCCTGTGTGTATGTTTACACTGGAAACGCATGTTGATGTGTGGACAGAAATGCATCAGGAAGACCGCAGCTACCTCTCTCTGTAAAGTATGCAGTGATTGTCGCTCCTAGCCGTGTATCCGACCCCCAAATAAAATCGAATCACTGTCAAACTTTTTTGTTTCTAAAGGAAGACAGCCGAAGTGCCTCCCCCGGTCCCTAAGGACCCAGGCGACCAGTGGCTCAACCTAAGGCGCGGCCTCGGAGCCTTAGCGCGGGCTCTGCGAGAGGAGATGCTCAGGCTTCGGACTCGGCTGGTCAATGACTCCAAAGCGCTGGGACTGCTGGCCCCGCCCCCGAGGGCCGCTTCTCCCCTCCCATTGGGCGTGGGCCGAGGAGGCAGGGCCTGGCTCCCCACGCGGATTGGCTGGCAGAGAATCAGTATCAATGTTTAAGCGGCGGCGTGAGGTGAATAGAGTCAGTCAGCAAGAGACGCTGGGGAAAGAATCCGGACTGCAAGCCGGGCGGCTGCCGCAGAGGAGGAGGGCAGCCCGGAGACGCTACTCCAACTGTTGAATTGAATTTTCACCTTCCATTTCCTCCGCGCTTTGGCTGGTGGAGATGGATTTATTCGGTTTGAAATCTGCACGTCTTTCTCAGGCTTTGGGGTGATCCATCCAGGCACCGCACCAGACTGAAAGAGATCACTCGTGACAGAAAAAAAGGGGGGGAAGGTATTAAAAAAAAACCTCCACAACAGACTGCACAATAAACTATGCAAGCCGATGCTGGACTTTGTGAATAGAGGCCATTGGGAGGCATCTTGAACTATGATCCTGGGATAAGCTGTGAATCATTACTGGAAACGTTCCCCCTCCCCTAAGATTGAGAGAGCTGGGGACATCTCACGCCTATCCAAGTGGAAAGGTTTTTTTTTTTTTTAAACAAATAAATGTTCGTAAGCAAAGCAGACGCCTTGTTTTGCAGAGCCTCGGACTCCCGGCCGAAAGAGGTAGAGTAAAAGTGCTTCTGGATTCAGCTTTGCCTTCTTCCCCCACTCTCTTTTTCTCGTTTTCTGCCCGCCTCCCCAACATGAATCCAGCTTTTTTGTATTTTGTTTTTTTGGGTTTTTTTTTTTCTATTGCGTGAGTCAGAGAAAGCGTTAGGGAGAAGCCGCAACTAATGTCTGTGTAGGGAGGATCGTGAGGGGAGAGTGAATACGATTCGTTCTGCTGTTTCTGACTCATCCGGCAGATCAGAACACCTGCATTTCTGGATGTGTCATCCCCATATACCGAGGCGCCTGGAGAAGCCGAAATAATGTGCAGATCAATCCGTGCCTAACCTCCCCTTGGAGGTGGAGGTAGTTTTCCCGGGGGCGCCTGGGCAGAACCGCGGTGGCCGCAGCTCCTCACCCTCTGCCCTCCCCAAGTCCACCAGAGACTGTGAGAGCCAGACTGCAGAATGCATCATGCCAAGCCTTGATGTGTTCCATCCACCCTATTCTTACAATTTAAAATAATAATAATAATAATAATAATAATAATAATAATAATAATAATGGGAGGAAGTCTGGACTTTATTCTCTTCAAATATTCACCACTCTTGTTCCTCGCCAAGGTTTTCCTTTCTAGATGAAAAGGACTGGGAGGCTGGGCTACTGGAAGGAGATGCTGAATAGAAAGAAAGGGGAGCCACTTGACAGCCCAGCCTTGTGAATGCAGAGACTGTTTCCCTTCTAGGGAAAGACAGGGTGAGTGTGTGCGCTAGGACTGGGAGGGTAGCTCCCCCTTCCTTTCTATTCTGCCCTCCCCCTTCAAATCTGAACGTCTAACCATGAGTTGCCTGTTGATTTCCTTTCGCCTGGCAAGAGAAGCAAACTGGAATTAAACTGCATGGAGAGAAGTCCTCGCTTGCAGGAAGAGAATGAGATGCTAGTGGCGGCTCCCGGCTTGGCGTAGAGACACTAGAGTGTTCTGGGAACAGAGGCGGAGATATATCTCTATATTTTCTCCTCCCAACAGGCTCTAAGCGCAAATGCTCATCAGGCGGTGGCTTTCTTGATTTTGGGGGAGAACCTTCTCTGAGGAAGAGAGGGAGGAGCTTTGTAGGGGGAGGAAACTACTAATCCGGACAGTACGTTCTCCCCCTCCGCTCCCCCCCACCCCGCTGCATTTCCTCCCCCCCCTTTGGCTGCTCGGAAAGGAGAGAGAAAAAAAAAAAAAAAAAGACTTGGCTCACAGATGCAGTCCGCTGCCGCCGCTGCCTAAGCCAGCAATGCAAGATTAGATCTTTAAATGCAGCAATACACAGCCTGAAAGCCGACCATCCTGCACAACGAGCAGACATTTCTCCGTGCGCCAGGGAAGCCTCAAATATACATATGTATCTGTGACTCTGCATCCCTACTCATTCCCAGCAATATCATCACGGAATAAGAGTAACTAAGGATTCCACTTTCTGATCTGCCTGGAGACACACCTCCTAAAGCCCTCCCCCACCCGATTTGAAGAGTATTCTGTAGGCTGCCACAGGGAGTGGATTTTGCAGCGCCTAGCGGGAGCGAGGAAAACCCACCAATTCTTCAGCTCATTATCATCTCTCCCAGACTCGATTCCCTTCTTATCACCAGCCTCATCACGCAAGTTGGAACCTCTTGAAGTCCAGGCGGGAGAGACAAAGCCCTGAGCTCGCCCTCAGCCGCAGGGAGTCACCGCCTTGCTCCCCGAGCTGCTGCAGCTTTGCTGAGCGGCTGCTTGTCTCCCAGTGCGAATGCTGTAGATCAACAGGTTCGAGCAACTTGAGCGGAATAAGGAGAGATTGCCGGGTTCCGCAGCCCGGGAACGGAGAGAAGGAAGGAACCAGACTTGGAGCTAGCTCCTAGCTCTTTCGCTCCGCCTCGGTTCCAGACTGGCGCGCACCCACAAGCAAGCACCTCTAGTCCAGCTGCTCCTGCTCCCACCCCATCAGTCTGGGATGTACCTGTCCATCTGTTGCTGCTTTCTTCTGTGGGCCCCTGCCCTGACACTAAAAAACCTCAATTACTCAGTGCCAGAGGAGCAAGGGGCCGGCACGGTGATAGGCAACATCGGCAAGGATGCCCGACTGCAGCCCGGGCTTCCGCCGGCTGAGCGCGGTAGCGGCAGCGGGAGAAGCAAGTCCGGCAACTACCGGGTGCTGGAGAACTCTGCACCGCACCTGCTGGACGTGGACGCCGACAGCGGGCTCCTCTACACCAAGCAGCGCATAGATCGTGAGTCCTTGTGCCGCCACAATGCCAAGTGCCAGCTGTCCCTAGAGGTGTTCGCTAACGACAAGGAAATCTGCATGATCAAGGTAGAGATCCAGGACATCAACGACAACGCTCCCTCTTTCCCCTCGGATCAGATCGAAATGGACATCTCAGAGAACGCGGCACCGGGCACCCGCTTCCCCCTTACGAGCGCACACGACCCAGACGCCGGAGAGAACGGGCTCCGCACCTATCTGCTCACTCGCGATGATCATGGCCTCTTTGCACTGGACGTCAAGTCCCGCGGTGACGGCACCAAGTTCCCAGAGCTGGTCATCCAAAAGGCATTGGACCGCGAGCTGCAGAACCACCATACTCTGGTGCTGACGGCCCTGGATGGCGGGGAACCTCCACGCTCCGCCACCGTACAGATCAATGTGAAAGTGATCGATTCCAATGACAACAGTCCAGTCTTCGAGGCTCCGTCATACTTGGTGGAACTGCCGGAGAACGCACCCCTGGGCACTGTGGTCATTGATCTGAACGCCACCGACGCGGATGAAGGTCCCAACGGAGAAGTGCTCTACTCTTTCAGCAGCTATGTGCCCGACCGTGTGCGGGAGCTCTTCTCCATCGATCCCAAAACTGGCCTGATTCGCGTTAAGGGCAACTTGGACTATGAGGAGAATGGCATGTTGGAGATCGACGTGCAGGCCAGAGACCTAGGACCTAACCCGATTCCAGCCCACTGCAAGGTCACAGTCAAGCTTATAGACCGTAACGACAACGCGCCGTCCATTGGTTTCGTTTCCGTGCGCCAGGGGGCGCTGAGCGAGGCCGCCCCACCTGGCACAGTCATCGCCCTAGTTCGGGTCACTGACCGAGACTCAGGCAAGAATGGGCAGCTGCAGTGTCGGGTCCTAGGTGGAGGAGGGACTGGAGGTGGAGGTGGTCTTGTGGGGGCTGGTTCAGTCCCCTTCAAGCTTGAAGAGAACTATGACAACTTCTATACCGTGGTGACTGACCGTCCGCTGGACCGCGAGACACAGGACGAGTACAATGTGACAATAGTGGCCCGGGACGGGGGATCCCCTCCACTCAATTCTACCAAGTCGTTCACTGTCAAAATTCTGGATGAGAATGACAACCCGCCTCGTTTCACCAAAGGGCTCTACGTGCTCCAAGTACATGAGAACAACATTCCAGGAGAATACCTCGGTTCAGTGCTCGCCCAGGATCCCGACCTGGGCCAAAATGGGACAGTGTCATACTCCATTCTTCCCTCGCACATTGGCGATGTGTCCATCTACACCTATGTGTCCGTGAATCCCACTAACGGGGCCATATATGCCCTGCGCTCCTTTAACTATGAACAAACTAAGGCTTTTGAATTCAAGGTGCTGGCTAAAGACTCAGGGGCGCCAGCGCACTTGGAGAGCAACGCCACGGTGAGAGTGACAGTGTTAGACGTGAATGACAACGCTCCAGTGATTGTGCTTCCCACTCTACAGAACGACACAGCTGAGCTTCAGGTCCCACGCAATGCCGGCCTAGGGTACCTGGTGAGCACCGTGCGCGCCCTGGACAGCGACTTTGGTGAGAGTGGGCGCCTCACCTATGAGATTGTGGATGGCAACGATGATCACCTGTTTGAGATCGATCCATCCAGTGGCGAGATCCGCACGCTGCACCCCTTCTGGGAGGATGTGACCCCTGTGGTGGAACTTGTGGTGAAGGTGACTGACCATGGCAAGCCCACCCTGTCCGCGGTGGCCAAACTCATCATTCGCTCAGTAAGTGGCTCCCTGCCTGAGGGGGTCCCTCGAGTGAACGGTGAGCAGCACCACTGGGACATGTCGCTGCCTCTGATAGTGACTCTGAGCACGATTTCTATCATCCTGCTAGCGGCCATGATCACCATCGCTGTCAAGTGTAAACGGGAAAACAAGGAGATTCGCACTTACAACTGCCGCATCGCCGAGTACAGCCACCCTCAACTAGGCGGGGGGAAGGGCAAGAAGAAGAAAATCAACAAAAACGATATCATGCTGGTGCAGAGCGAGGTGGAGGAGAGGAACGCCATGAACGTCATGAACGTGGTGAGCAGTCCCTCCCTGGCCACCTCCCCTATGTACTTCGACTACCAAACCCGCCTGCCCCTCAGCTCGCCCCGGTCAGAGGTGATGTATCTTAAGCCAGCCTCCAACAACCTGACTGTCCCGCAGGGGCACGCAGGCTGCCACACCAGCTTCACCGGACAAGGGACAAATTCGAGCGAGACCCCTGCCACTCGGATGTCTATAATTCAGGTAGGAGACTATTAGAGTAAAGGGGACTTCACTTGAAAGCTCTTGGTGGACTGTCCTGAGAGCTTTGGATAAGGGAAAGCCAGAGGGCCAGTAGCAATGTGTGTAGGGTGGGGAATAGTTAACAGAAAATGATTCACACCTTTGACCCTGGGTGCACACCCTTTCCTATTCAGAATCCCTCCCGTATAAATAGTTAAAATACATGCCATATGTCTATTGGATTTTTAAAGTTTATTTTTACACATCTTTAAATGATAGATAGCCACAGTCAATATTTAAACTTTATTCTATCTGTAGGGTTACATTTCTTTCCATAACAACATTGCCATAGTAGAACAAGGAAAGTTAATTTTCTTCAATGAATTTCATTTGATTAAAACATTTAGGTTAATATGAAATTTATATCCCAAATTTAGAGCTAACTTCTTGAGGCAAGAATAGTCACCAGATCACTGCTCTAAGCTGTGAATCAATTTGAACAAAAGTTTCACCCTCTGAGAAATTAGTTTCATGTTTTGAAAATGTTTTAGAGACTTGAGCCCTACATATTCCTTAACCAAACTTTCAGATGAAGCTTTGGAAGTGTGAATCACATTCTAAAGTGCTTTATACAAATTAGGCATAGTGACCAGGAAAGATCTTTGAACAGAATTTCTTTAGTCCTAGAGTTTTCCTGCTAGTTTCCTGTAGTCACTAAGGAATCAAGAGTCTACCCCAAAGAGTTATAAGATTATTTTTAGGTTACTGTTGACAGGGGATTAAAAGGCAGTAGATTCTGCATTGTTTGTTTTTGAACAGTGTATATTTTCAGGGTTTCTACAATTTTCAAGGTCTCCACATATATTAGTAACATAAGATAAAAACAAAACTACTGCCAAAAGAGAATATATTGATTCTTTAAAGCAATGTCTGCCCTGTGATGGTCTAGTAACCTTCTATTTTCTTTATTCAATACTAAATTGTGTCACAAAAATGAATTCTTGGTTATAATATTCATAACTTGTGTTGTTACAAATTACTCTGAATGAGCAGTGCTTGAAGTTTGCAACTCTGCATAACCCAAAGTTACCCTTAAGGAGAAAGTTTAGCTTTAAATAAATGAAAAGTCACTTGTCCATATTATTATGCTTTGAAAAGCTTGTCTCAGTAAAGTTACAATTGTTCAAATGGAGTGTTGAATGTTCATAACCATGCTAATATAAACCATCCATGTCCTAATGCTAAACAGAAAATATTTCCTATGTCAGCATAGTGTTCATGGGAAAAATACTCATCAAGTATGATGTTATTGATGATTAAAGTATCAAATTCCACTTTCGAGTAGTATTCACTGTATATGAGCAATCTTGTAATCATGAATTTAAAGTTTATATGAAACATGAAAGAAATCCTCAACTATAAAAACTTGGCTTCTAAAAATGTCTTCCTATAATTGCAAGAAAATGATATTTATGATCACTAATATCTCTACAGAGGAAATTATGGTAAAATGTTTATTTAAATATGTGCTGTTGTTATTTCAGAATTGCAATATTTTATATACCTATACTATATTAATGTCACTGACAAGGTTGTCAAAAATGGCTAATGCTTAATCATCCACCTTAAGCATTATGAGTTGAATTCTCATCTAGTTTTCAACATTAAAAAAATCATAAAATCAAGTTGATATGGTAAAATTCTCAGGAGGTCTGGCTTCTTAGTCACATTAATGAAGAATACTCTTGAATAGAAACTTCCAAAACTTTGGAGAGATGTGGTGTTCCTACTATATTAAGGATATTGCCTTTGAAGCTGGTCATTGGTTATAAATGATAGTGGGGGTCCTCGCCAATACTAAAATGCAAGCCAAAAAAAAACCCACATACTATACAACCCTTTCCATAACTTAAGCAGGAAGCCAAAGACTATCTTGGTATTATTTTACTTCTAAAACTTTAATTCATTCCACCAAAGTGCAAAATGGACTTTAAGTTTGTAACTTGTCCCCAGTGCCTCAATTCCTGTTACTTCTGCTTAAAAATATTTCAGCCTGAACAGCTAACAGTTTTTTCCCCATCTTATTTTTGCAATCCTTTAAACGAAAAGTTACAGAATCCTGATAAATTAATCTCCTTAGAAATGTACCACATTTATCTTGATATTTACTATGAAAACCATAATCAATTAGCCAGTTGCTACCCCCCTTTCTCTTTCCATTGACAATTGTTCCACTACACACATTGTACTCAAGTGTATGACAAAAGTCTGAAGGAATCCCATAGTCTTGTGTCAAGCTTATTTGTTAGCATGCGCAAAATTCAACCTGCAAAGTAAATATGCTACTAATCTCATGTCTCTTTCTTAAGGTAGACTCTTGTTCTACAAAATCGAGTTGGACCAACAGCTATTAGCTCTGGTTCATCCTTATTTTCCAGCATCTTGCATGGTGGTTTGAAATGCATAGTATACCTTTATAAATGGGTTAAACAAACTTTCACAACTGTGTTTCAATCCCCTTGAAAAATAAGATAATATGAAATATAAGAACTTTGGGGACTATATTCATCATATTACAGGTAAAGTTAAAACTGATTTCAGCCTGAAAGTGTTTTGATCACAGGGCCTAAGGTTCATGCTTACAATTTTTCTTTCATCTCAGGTGCATATCTATTAATATAGATTTGTGAAAAAAATTTTATAGTTATAAATTCTGTAAATTTGTATAAACAAAATCTGGCTATGAAGTGTTTAGACGATAGGTGTGTGACTAGAATATCTTAATAGGACAGGAATTATCCTACTACATTGAAGTTATAGTGTAATAATTTATTTATTATAAAGTACAGAAGTTTTATTGAAGAATAGGAACACAGATTTTGAAGTAGGTTAGGTAGACCATCCCATAAACTTGTGAGAACATTTTCTACTGGAGACATTTTCATGTATATTATTTTGTGTGGTGATATAAAATATGACATTGACATAGAAATCTTTACTAATTCTGAAGAATAACTGTTAATTGTCGCTTACTAAGAACAAATTCACACTTGTAATATTAGCAGTAGGGTGGTGAAGGCAGGAGAAAATCCTTCAGAAGTTCAAAGTCACTCTAGGTTATACATAGAGGTCAAGCTGAGGTACATGAGCACCTACCACAGGAAAACAAAACAAACAACAAAGCAGGTTAAGTCTCAGGACACTTCCCAGTGCTTCCAGTGAAATCCTTACTGAGAAGAGAGGAGGCTGGAACATATTGACGATAGGATTTCCTGGTGTTTGTTTTGTTTTGTTTTAGCATCTCTATTCTCCCACAGTACTGTGTTCTCCCATAAACTCTGCAGTCAGTTTTAATATATTCTCCTCGAAGTAAGTGCATTAACCCAGACAAAAAAAATTCCTAAAACAAGTTTGAAAAATACATAGTTTTACAGATCATCTTACAAAAGTCATGTCCATATACTTCAGAGTCCTCATGAAAAACAATAAAATTCTTTCAAAATATGTACGTGAGACTTGCAAAATATATAGCAAATGTAAATTAAGCACAGTATGTTGAATATAAATGAAATAAATAAGGATATGGTAGATGCCTAGAGCAAACCCAAACACATATAAGTGTGATTCAATTGTAAAGGAGCAAGCTACCATTTAAAAAGTTAACTGTATTTTAGTAAAGATGAAAGTTGAAGTGTCTTTAATAATGATATTATCCAGTGTGTTTTGACTGCCATTTCTCTAACACAGGCGGTTCTTGACTGTAGAAACCTTTTCAGACAAGTTTCCAAGACCATACATGATCTTGTACAGTTTATCCATGAAATTAATGATTTTGGCAACAGATGTACAGTATAAACATGTTTTGGTGTCACTTCAAATTTTGGAGATATTTTGCTACAGTTTTTATGCTAAGAAGGTAACACTTTGATTAGTCTCATGGTGTCATAACTCTTCACAAAGTATATAATCCTTACTTAGATGGATTATGTTGGATAGAACAGGAAAGGAATGGCATTGTCATACTGCATGTTTCCTGAGATATTTTGTTCTTTTCCTTTTTTTCCCCTCAAAGATTATTGAACCCATAGGAGGATTAATTTGTAATTTAGTTTAATGAGTACAAAATATCAAACGTTTTTAAAATTATGCATTCAGATTACATGAAGTATTAAACAATCCAAAATATAACCGAGCATTAGGTGTTTGAATTTTCTTTGGAGGAGGGTTTAAATTTATTTTTAAAGTTTCAAACTTATTACTGTTCCCATTAAATAGCTGATACTATTCTTAGCTATATGTACTTCTGTCAATATTTCATCTTTAATGTAAACCTGCGTGCATTTCTCTATTTGATATCAAAGGAAAAAATCACTATAAAACCAGAAGCCACAGAATTTTATTTTTAATATAGGTGACATACAAACTCTTCATAAATTATGTCTTATATTACCCACTAGCCTCCAAATTTCCAGAAAATTTCCAAAATGACAGCAAGGTAATTCTTGATTATCCTCACACTGAGATGAAAATTGTATTTTGGTTTTTAAAATTGTAGAAGCAATACAATTTTTATTTTCTTTCACTTGTGTGGGTGAGTTATGTTATTTCAATACATAGTATTACAAATACATTTACATCAAGGACTTTGAAATTATATTCTCAGCATCTTTTCTTATAAAAAAGTGTATGTGATTGGAGAAAAATGTTGCCTAAAATTTTTATTTCACATTTTAAAATTTAGTTACAAAGTAATTTATATTCCTTAAAACAAAAAATGACCACTGATTATATTGTTCACTCACAGAAAGTGCTGTCTATAAAGTCAGTGTTAGAATAGATGATATGTATCATTCACATCTTCACAGTGCCTAGAAATAGCTTTATATGTGGATTGAAAATAATTACTTCTAAAATAACCCCTAACTATCATCTCAGTTAAAGAATTATGGAATTTATATAATATAATGGGGAAAACAGTCAAAATTTGGGGTGAATGTTTTCTGGTGTTTTTAAGTACAGTATTTTTACTATTTCATGAGACAGCACTATTTTCATGTATGAGATCTCAAAGTTCTCATTGTGAGTGCTGGTTATGTAATACAGTCCAACAGAAATGCTTATAGAAAAATAGAGGTTATAAGCTAAGAAAATATCTTAAGATTCCTTAAAAATTAATAATATTTTATTTGGATTTAGTAAGGTTCATCTTGCCTATGCTTATTAAAATATAAAGAAGTAGACTTTTTGGAAGAAGTAGTATTTTCAATTCCTAATATGTATGTAAAATTACAAGCACAGATATCTCATTTTAGAAATGTTAGTTCCAAAGCAGCTCACTTTTTAAAGAACAACTCTTATTTATATTTTCCTTTGAAAATATTTTAAGCATGATAATTTGGAGCTCAAATGGCTTAAGTAATAAAAAAACAAATTTCAGGCAAGTGTTTGATACTTTGGGGACTAGTGGGATGGCTGGAAGTATTAAAAACATATGGTGTAAGGTTGATGATGAAAGACCAAGAGGAAGAAGTCCCTACAGCTGGGCTCTTCTTACCAGTTAGGAAATGAAACTTAACTCCCTGATGCAGAGAAGTCTTGCAATACACTCAATAGTGGGTACATTCTTACAAATGCACTCACTAATTACGATATTAGTCATTGCTCTAGAATGTATTCCCCTAGGTAATACGTCTGTTTAATAAATCCCGCAGGGCATTACCTTAAAGTCATATTTTAGTAAAGCATTAGTGAAGTGATTTCTTTGGATTAAATTCCTTCAACCATTAATGTATAATTGCTAGAGAATGCATACAGTGCAATTTTTACTTATCATTTTGAAGATAGCGTGACTTCTGCCACCCACTTACAAGACACTTTCGAAGTTCATCAGACCTACACTAATCTATTGTCATCCTACTTTAGTAAAGGAGACTTTGACATGAATTCCCCTCAATGGCAGCATACAGTATTTTACAGCAAGTCATGGCTTTCACCGCTAGCTTTGACAGTGATGTATTGCTATCCTTTGGTCTCTGGAAATAAATCATCTATAATAAAGAAGTCCTTAATGGAATCAACATTCTCGCTGTGACTAAGCAGAAATATACTCCTGCTTCGTTGCTACTGCAGAGGAATCAGATCAGTATTTTTGAGGTGTAGCATAAAAGAGAATCTCACAGCAAGATATAAATGCAAGTTGTGGCTTTATGGGAGGCATGTTTCACTTACAAGCACTGTATTCTGTGATAAACTATGGAACTGGTATTTGGGCAGTGTTTGAGAGACTCTGTTGATATACATGTGACACAGTATTGTTTGCCTGTTCTGGTCATAGTGACATTCTGATTACTGATATTTGTGGGCCTTGTTCTGGATTTATTCCAGACAGTTTTATTGTAGTGAAGTGGTTCTTATGGTTTATTGAGCATCTAGCAAAACTATGCTGAATATGATTGACACGTTTGCATATATTAATTCAAAAATAAGGCAGTTAAACAGCATAATTTTGGGAAAATGAATCATGACAGTAAAAGACTATTTAAGTTAACAAGGTTTGTGATCAAAGAATAAATACAGGTTGGAGAAATGAAACTTTATATGTAACTAATCCACATAAATACACTTTGATTTGATTAAGCCGGGCGGTGGTGGCGCACGCCTTTTATCCCAGCACTTGGGAGGCAGAGGCAGGCAGATCTTTATGAGTTGGAGGCCAGCCTGGTCCACAAAGTGAGTCCAGGACAGCCAGGGCTACACAGAGAAACCCTGTCTCGAAAAACCAAAACCAAAACAAAACACTTTGATTTGATTAGAGGAATAGAATATATTAAAATACTTAAATAATATTAGAGATGCATTTACCCAGGTATTTTAAAAATATTTCATGATATATGTTATCTTATATTCTTTATATTTTAAATTCTATGAACAGACTCATCAGCCATATTAATGTTATATAAAATTGGTATGGTAAAGATAATATAACATTAAAGATCCTATTTGATTCTAAAATATACCCTGCCTAAACAGCATTTAGTACTTTTTAAATTTGTAGTGTCTTTATTGATTTTTAATTACTGAAACACATTAAAGGTACCACTTAAATGACAATTTCTTGTTTACTTCCTTTATCAGCTAAAAACAGTCTTTGTAGGGTTTAAAAGCCAAAGCTTTTACAATAAATTTCAAGTTTCAAAAGTATAGAATCAAAATTGTTTGGTTGATATTTACTGTTATTTGCAAACACTACTTTTATGCTTATAATTTATAGTAATACATGTGTAGGTTCTATCTTTACATTCTGACAGGTACTAGTGATGTTTTAGTAGCATTCTCATTTTAAGATGACTGAACTTGAGAATTGACTAAGTAACTCACAGCCCCTACATGACTATGATGCTTTATACATATTTCTTTCAACTTTATATTCACATAATAGTTTAAGATGTTAACGTCTAAGACATAAAACATGCACTTATATTTTTTTTGACTGAACTCTTAATAATCATATGAATGCATACAATTTTAATGTCCTCCAGTGAAACTCAACCCTAAGTTACAGTTTGGTTGTATCATAGATTTTATTGTTGTTGCTGTTGTTTTGTATACTTGTACAAGCTGGAAATATACAGCTATTTAACTGTTTAAAAGGATTCAAGGATCATAAAGCTGTCTTATTCTTATAATCCAAATCTAGACTAAGTTGTAAGAAAATTCCTTAATTTACCTTTTCGTTGTAAATATTCTCAACGACTTTGAAATCTTGACACGATATGTTTTTCACTCTTAATATTACTTTATTTTTTTAAATCATACTCCTCAGTATAAACACTTTTGCTGGAGCTGTTTGCTCTTCAATTTATTTTATCACACCACACTAAGATTATTGTATGACTGAACATTCTGTGTGTTATTTTATTTTTTCCAACAGTAAAAAAAGTAGATACAGAATTTAGCTACTTTTAATAGAGAAAATAAATAATTTAATCAAAAATAAATAATATACAAATTGGCACTTTGTGCTTCTACCAGTGCTTTTACTTAAGTAGGTGACATAACAATAAAAAATTAGGATATTTGACAAAAGAGTTGACTGTAGGATTACTAACAACTTACTAAGAAAAATATTTTCACTTACCTTTTTTGGAAGACTAGGGATTTGCTTTTATTTTAAAAGAAGTTATTTTCTAGCTCATGCTTCACATTCCTTTATGATACCTAATTTTTTGTTAATCACATAAATCTTCAAGCAACTTTTAAAATGGGTTACTTTGATGTCTATAGTTGGATTGTTAAAAGTAAAATATGATATTGTCTAAATTTTAGTGATCTCTTTCTTAGGACACATTGACCTTGCTCTGTAGCCTATTTTGCAGTTTTTTACGAACTTTAGGAAAATATGTCCAAGATAAACTTATTGCAACAAGAACAAACATAAGAGGAATCATTAGTCACCTGAAAAATGAGAAATCAATTCTCCAAGTTTATTATCATTTTTATTGTATCTAATTAAAGAATTATATAGAAAATCATCTCCACATGATTTCAAGGCAAAATATTTGGTTCTTTATTCATTTTATTATTATTTAATGTTTACATGGCCTTAAGTTGAAGTAACAACCTACCCCATTTTTTGTCTCCTATAATAATCTGACCTTATTATTTCAAAAATCTGTGATCTAAGAAGTCAAATTTGGATATCTAAATGTCTATATCTATATAGATATAGATATATATGACTTTTATTGGGTATAGAACATGTGAAATTCCTATACAATATCAGAGAAGTTAAATTATTCTATGGAATTAAGTCATTTTGAGGGTGATACGTAGGATTGTTGAGAGCAGGTATGTATGAAAATAGCAAATAGTTCAATGCCAGTTCATAGACTGAAGCAAACATCTCTAACCTTGCACCTTTAATGATGGCACATCATGGTCAGTCGTTATTAGCTATGTTTAAGTCCCTACCTTTGGAGGAAAACTTCTGTTTATCTTTACATGATAATAAGTTTGGAAAGAAGAAAACAATCCCTCTAAACACACCACCACTCAGTGCATTTGATATCGTCCTGATATCAGATGTGCCTGATACCAAATGTCTGAGTAGTTGAAAAACAAAGAAAAGACGAAGAACACATTTAATACTTTTTTCTTCTGATTTTATTTTTTTATAATCAAGACAATTACACAGTAATTTGGGTTAGAATACATGCCCAGTTCCACATCTCAAAACCCAATTTGTTACCACCTGTGGCTATTTCTATTAAAAAAAAAAAGAAACATAATTACTATGAGTCTCAGCAGTCTTAGAGTAAATTTTTGCAATTACAATACCTCCCTTGGGCAGATGTGTGAAAACGGTAGATTAATTCCTGCCAGGATTTTTCTCTTTCTTGTGTGTTTTTAGGTTTGGTGGCTCCTTCTTATTAAAGCGTGTGTTTGCTCTGGGTAAAGGTTATGTCAGGGTTTCTGTAGTAAATCTCCAGAAATAAAGATCCACAAATCAACCATTAAATTTTGCCCTAGGCTAAAAGCTGACATGTTACAACTCAGCAAAGGAGTGGGTAATATTTTCCATTACTGTCTTCCGCGGCCTAAGTTAAGTTTGAAGTAAAACAGTAAGAATATTCGGCTGTCCTGAGAAACGGGACAAAAGCATATCTAAGTGAATAGAAGCTGTGGATTAGTTTTATTTTATGCTTGGTTCCAAAGTTACCTGAAGCCTAAGAATTTAAAAGTCTGATAATAAAGATATTGGGACTTGAGAACTAACAACTTCTTCCTTTCTATCCATTCTTTTTCTTTTGAAGTGGCAGTGCTGCATGAAAGCTGTTCATGATGAAAACCTAGGTGATCTACACACAGCTAGTGAATCCTTTCAAATTTAAACAGAATTAAATGTTTGGATCAGTGTTTCAACAATATAATATTAATATTCAATTAATTTATCTTGTCTAGGCAAAGAATACCTTAAGATAGGTACCACATCTCTATTATTTGAGAAAATCCAGTATAGCATGTGATATACAATATACATATAATATGCATTGTATGTAATGAAATGAAAACTTCTTTACTTAGGAAGTTTTTATTATGACCATTATATATGTATATATATATATGTTACAGCTTGGCAATTGTCAGTCTAAAATACATATATTTATAATTATACACATATGAATATAAACTATATATATGGATAGATATGAAAATAATAGCCACTTGCTAAATAATTTTGGGGTCAATATATTTTGGCAATTTTTCATTTATAGTTGGTGCCTTTTGAATAAGAGCAATAAGAATTCCTATGTGTTTTTGCTGATATATTGCAGGTTCATAGAGAAAATTAGGTGTTCAAGGATTACACTATTTATTAGCATCAAGTTTTCTCAGCATTCCTTCATACTACATATAGTTTGCATACGTACAGATGCATATATATATGACATTCAAAGAGACAATAGTGTTGATTGTCATTTATTTAAATATTTCTTATTCTTTGCTGCAGTTTGCACAGCATTACAATTATGTCATTCAGGTGTTATATGAATTTTCTAAAGCTGTCTCATCAAGGTCTAATAAATTAATAAGTTAAAATAATAATTTTGTTTATATTTTGAAGTGCTTACACACAAATATGTTCTTAAATAATTTTCAGTGAGATGAAGTAATGGTTAAACCATAAATATCTATTTTTATTTGTTAAAGTATAATTTAATGGTTTATTACTTTTATACATGCTGTATGTCATTTGATAATATTAATAGAAAATTCCATTGCTGTTATTAAATAGGTAAAAAATAAACTCACAAAATTCAGAATCTGTTTGACCATGTAGATGCTAGTATAATGTTTGTGCCTATACTAAAAAACATTTATAGGAATAACATATTGCCTATTTTCAGGTTATTATTTAACTTATAGTCACAACCTATGGTTATTTATTTCATGATCATTGATCCAATGAATAAATCATAAAATATCTGTAAAATTAAATAAAATTGTTTACTTTTACGTTACTTAAAAACTTAATTGTTGTCTACCTGAGTTCTATTTTCAAGGTTCATATCAAATGATAAGGGGGCTAGAGAGTTTAAAAAGTGCAAGAAAACTGAATTTTCAAATTATATTAAAAGTTCACTCAGGGCTGAAGCAATATTTTGGTGATAGAGTAGCTTCCTAGTATGTAAGACTATGGGTGTAATTCCCTAATGCCCTTATAAAGAAAAAAAAAGTCATGTGTTCCTACTTAAACATAGTATGTAGGATATAAAGTAAAGGAATATAGTAAAATGTGAAATATATTTATAATTTTTAAAAGTTTGTGGTTTATTTTAAATTTTACACAGAACATACAGACTTCTTGAAAGATTAAATTTAATAGAATTAAACATTTCATGAGGTGTCACTGTCAACACTTACGACCACACTCATATAACATTATGACTTAAGTCTGTCTATGAATCCATATTTTACCATTGGCTTTTTGGAAGAAGGACTAGTTGATGACCATCCTACTGAATCCAGAGGATACAGATGTGGTAGCTGCCAGGATGACTGTTTTCTTTTTTGTTCCAACAGGATTGAAGAAGGTGTTCTATCAAACACTACTGACCAGTAACTGGGCCTGTTGTAATCTGTACATGTTTCATTCGTTTCTCTCTTCTATGTCTTTCCCTTGAGACACTTTCCATATATATGCATGCTCTCTTTTAAAGAATATCACCAAGACATTTTCTATATCTGCAAATGATGTTGGGAGCAGTGAAGATTTTGCAAGAACATAAGTTTTCAACACTTTGTGAATCTTCTCACATGATGCATAATTTTAAATTTTTCACTGGATAACTACAGTGAAAACTTTTTCAAATGTTTGAAATGTGTCATTTAAAGCACAGTTGTAGAGCATGGCTGTGATCTTACTACTTGGAAGTAAAAGGCAAGAAGAGCAGTAGATGCGTGCTCGACCAGGTTGTATTACATAGTTAGGCTTTGTCTCAGACAAGTCAAGGTCTGGACATGCCCTTCCGTGTACAGCACTTTCCTACCATGTCCGAGGCCTTGAGTTTAGTCCCTAGCACCATGGAAAAAGTATTTAATCATGAGATAGATGTGACAAACTATTGCTCTTACCTTATCCTGAAATCACAAAAACTGTTCTCATCTTTGCCATATTGGTCTTTTTTTCCCCCCTATACCTATCGAGTGGAACTTATGTGTTTAATGTTTTCTATTTAAAATTTGTATATATGTAGTAACAAAACACAGTGGTATATGTTGGCGAATTAACTGATTTATGTTTATATCTGGGATTGATATAGTTGACTTTTCAATGTAGAGAAAAATATATATTAATTGCATTAAATAGTTTTACATATTTCAATTTGAAAATATACCTAAGTTGAGAAGAAAATTTGGAATATTAATTAAAATAAACAAAATTTTCATTTTTAAATCTAGAAATGAGCATATATTTTCAAAATAAAAATGTAGATTTTTAAAAGTATGAAGCAATAATAGAAACTTTACGGTAGGATCCCCTCTTTTTATCCTTCAGGCAGAAATGTGCACTAATTGGTGCAGTGACAACAACCCCTCTCACAAACCACATCTAAAAATTTAAAAAATTATATACAATTTTGGTTTTTAGTAAACCTTTCTGTTTACAGCTATGCATCTCTGACCATACTAGCACGTTAATTCATCATGTAACAAAAGTAACTTCATTTTAAATTTAGCCAAACATTCCTTACATTTTTTACTTGAAATTTCCCATTGAGTTTTAGTGTGAATAAATTTGGTGTTTATGTTAAATATTCATGATGCTACTGCAGAAATGAAATTTCCGAGCAAATATCAGTTATTTAGAAATGTTGTAGTCTGGGTTTAGAATTTCAGGATGGATAATGACAGGCTGAGAGGGTCAGAGAAGGAAAGGACCACTGGCTTAGTATCCCCTGGAAATATGCTGATTTGGGAAGTGGAGTATGGTTTCGCATGGTTAATTGCAATAGCCCATCATCTTGTTAGGACATTAACGTACAATCAGCATGCTGCATGAAAGCATTGAAAATCCAATCTTTAGCTTCCACTGCACCCATCTTCTCCCAGGAAATGTCATTAGAAATTTGAGCCCATGGCCTTTAGCTTCCATTTTTTAAATACAAATTCAAAGCTGGTGTTTTCACATTGAACATTTTAAGATAATTTGGTGAGTGCTCTACTCTGCACATTTCTAATCTAATTTTTTATAAACCAATATAAAGCTTAATGGGCTGGGGTGTATTTGACAAAGGAGCAACACAGTAGTTCAATCTTGAGCCTGGTTAAAAACAGCTGATTTTCTACACCATTAAGGTCTCTATAAACTGGTAGGACTGCCCAAGTTATGACTGCTACTTTATGACAGGCCTCTGCTTCTCATTAATATTCTCTGGATTTCTGGCATCCTAAATTTATTTTTATAACATTGGACTACACTAAAATTGCATGCCAAAGCCTATGGAAAATATATGCTTACCTATTTAGTATTTAAGGTAATTATTTATGAGATTTGAATTTTTACAGGCCCTTGTCATTTTTTGTCAACATAAGCATGATAGTATAGAAATGTTCTAGAATACTTCTGTGTGTTCACTTAGAAGAGAGAAACATGATAAAATTATGTGCAGAACATAAGTGAATTATGCAAATTGATGAAGATCTCTTGTCAACATTCATGTACTGCTCTGCTCAGTGAAGTTCATGTAACTTGGAAAAGACTCATGATTAGACAGGTGTTTCTTCAGCCCATGAGATCAAGTTTCTGAAATATTTATATAGTGGCAAGCCAGATGTACACAGTTTAACCTTGTAATCCCATTTCACAGCTTTTCTAAATACTTAGAAACTTGTTAAGTTGGAGGCTGATTGTTTTGGCAGCCTATTCCCATTAATAGAATTCAGATATTCCTTATTTACAAGCCTGTGCTCTTAATATAATCCAGTATATTAAATAACAGGCAATCTGAAACAAGAGATCTTATCCAGGGGCTAATTGACATGGAAGCTTTTTCTAAAGCTGTTTAATTTGTTTTTTATTGACTGCATATCAAGAAAACACATAGAGCAAATGAAAGATATAAATGTTTTGGATTCCATACTACTATCATTTTAGTGTGAAGTAGTTATTGCTCAGATATCTTGTATTCCTATCATAATCTTGATATAAGCCACAGAAGACTAGGCATCTGCTCTTTAAAATCTTCCTTTCGCATCTTCAAAAATCCCAAAAGATCTGCAGAATATGGCATTCAAAGATGTGGTCTTAAATTAAGATTTTTTTTGATATCGTGACATATCAGCTCCTGACAGCACCCCCTATTCTACTCCAAGTAGAAGAAAAGCATCGAAGAATCTCCAGTGTGAGATGGTTGAATTAGTGGCAAGCCTATCTCTTGGCATGTAAAAACTCCTTGCTTCAACTGCAGACAGACTGCTGTCCAAAAAGGACAAAACTTGGTAGCAGGGAAGTCGACAGCCTAGCTCTGCCAAGACAGGGTAGGTTAGTCTTTCATAATCCCTGCTCTACAATAAATGTCTGTCAGAGAAACAGGACCAAAAGGCTGAAGACTGATGCTGGAATGTATGGAGAGAAAATGGGAACTGTCTAGGTAGTCACTGGTTTGTCATTTCTTAGTATTGGAAGCTGCAGGCCCTGCATTTCCTATATAATCAAATATATTTATCCTTCTCAGCTCTCTGAGGTGGTTGAAGAATAGACAGCTTGAGTCTCATAGCTAAATTTTGAGTTGTTTAGGAATCAAGAGGGCGTTCTAGATCTAAGAAGATGGTTATAATAATGATTCAAGTTAGTATAAAAGCTAAGTCAGTTATAGAACTTTAAACTCATGGAGATGGTTAGAAGGTAGAAGGTTAAAGTCAGGGGCCAAATATGTATGAACTGGACATTGGGAAGGTATACCGGGCCATTTAACTCTCATAAATGTGGCATATTTAATTCCGCTGTTTTGTATAGAATTTACTGTTATAAGAGAAAGAACCATTTGTTGGATTGAAAAGGGAAGCTGTTGGGGGAAAAGAGGGTGGAAGGGTGGGACAGGAAGGGGGAATAGGGAAGGGTTTGTGACTGAGATGTAACTTGAAGAAAAAAAAATAAAGTACTTATATAAAAAAATAAAATAAAATCTTCCTTTCAGCGTCCTCTCAATTGCAAAGCTTACTGTCATTTGACATGTGGAAGTATTTTAAATGCACTCATCTGGGTTTTTTTTAAATGAATAGAGGCAATGCAGAGTAATGTAATAATGTGCCATGATTTTCATTATGCTTATTTATTGGTTCTGCAATAATGGAAAACAAGCTTATTGTTATGCTTTTAGCTTCAGCTGTTATGCACTATGGTGCTCCTGATCCATTTTGCATTTGTGTCATTCTGTCCCCTCAAGAAAATGTGTATCAGGATTCTTAAACTTAATTAGATTACAAAATGGGCTTCATTCTTTTTTGGATTTTCTACATTAAATATACAGCATTTATAAACTGCTTATACTTGAAGAAACACATGCACTTTCAAGGAGAAGAAAACCATATTTTTTTAACCTGTATATGGCAACTCCAATTTCCCCATTGTGAAGAAAAGCAAGGAGAAAGTAGGCTATCAAGAAAATAACTCCTGTTGTTTTGTTTCTTTTAGTAAAAATTATGTAAATTATGTTGTGTATTTTTTTCAAAAAGATATCTAATATACCACTAAGAAACTAACAAGATAAAAAAATGAAACATTGTTTTTAAACCCATAGAGAACTGTCAAGAAGTGGGGATGAGACATACATTTATGAGATTTCAGGCTCCAGCTTTTTGTAAGATGATTCATCTAATCCACTGAGAATTTGCACTTACAGACCTGCCTAGCTCAGACTCAGTTACTAACAGTCTTGCATGCCTAGGATTTCAGTTACTCTGTCATTGAAGCGGGAACTGTAACCACTCTCAAGGAATGAATCTCCTACATGTGATTCTAGGACTGGGTCCTCCCTTTGCTATTTTGGCTTTGACTGAGTTTTTTGAAAGTTTTTCTATCCAAAGAAACTTTCTTTAGGGAACAAAACTCATCTATCACAAAGCCTTGATATCCAAACTCCATGAAAAAAAAATTCATTTTTGGTAGTTTTCAGAGTCTCCAAGTTTCTTTCTTTAAAACAAACAAAAAAATAACTACCCCCCCTCAATTTCATGAGAAAATCTTACTATAAAAATTCTACTTAAAACACCTTACCAATATTGTATCTAGGCTATAATGAGGACTCATTCCATAACTGTTGACTGAGAAAAGAGTGAGGTTCATTTATACTTTTAATTACCTATAATTTACTAATCAGACATAGCCATTGCTAACCTTTCACTGTATAAACCTACAATTAGTTTTCAATTACAAAATAAAAAATCCAAAGGACCCAAGTCTAAACAGTTTGTGATTATTTGTATTTTTTATTGATTCTGCTTATTGTGAATTGTTATTTTCCCTGCTTGGAGATTAATATATTCACTATTGAGATATTGTACTAGTCCTTGCTGGAGTGAAAGAAATACATAACTATACCTTCAAATATAAAGTGTGAAAGTGTTTTAGGGCTCACTTATGGTCTAATGGAAGGATTTAGGGAAGGGATTAATTTCTATTTTGAACATGTGTGCATGCAACATGTTTTTAGTATGTGTCTGAACATATTATATTAACTTGTGTTTCTCTTACAATTCTATCAATATGGCACAGTCATCTTTCAATGTTGATTATGCAGTTTCACATTGTCTCTAAAAGGGGGAATTCTGGGTCTGTCAATGGATAGGATTCATTTCATCAGGTACTCTCCATAGACAGATTGTTTACAATGAAGTTCTATTCCCATGATTCTTGCTTAAAAAAAAAAAAAAAAAGCTCCTCAGTCCAGGCATAGGTTCTTCCTTGTTTTTGATTTAGTTTCTCTTTTCTTGTAGAATATAGCAACATTTTCTATTATTATGTTGGACATAGCAATTAAAATTAACTATTATAATTCATATTGTAAGACACAGGTTCAATGTAAACTAGGTACTAAAGGAAGATTAATTCATATCATTCTGATTACTCTTAAAAATGACAAAACACTTGGAGCAGCTAAACCTCAAGGAAGTAATATGTAGAAATAATCCATAAAAATACATATACCAGTTTCAAAATCTTAGCACCATATAAGAAAGAATCAATAATGCATATCATATAGGAATTTTACTTCAAAACATTTATGATTGTTGAATTAATTTTACTGAAATAATTTATTGGATTGCAAATTGTTATTTTATATTCTCTAAATTATGTTTTATCTTTTGGTTTTTTTAAATAGACATTTTAGAGAATAGCTATTTTTGTAGGAATACATTACTAAATTTGGATTCTAGGTATTTTAAATTTCTTAAACTAACAAAATGTGAAGAGAAAGGATATAAGTTTCCTTCATAAACTGTTTTTATTTTCTTTTTTAAACATGGAGGGTTTGAGAGAAGAGAAGGTTCACAGCATAGCAAAATAGTCATTTCTGCAAAGGAATTATAAAACTAATATTAGAGTTATCTGTCCATGGACTAGAACATTGCTCAGAGGGTAAAATCCTTGCTATACAAGCACATAGAACTTAGTTCAGGTCCCCAATACTCAGATAGAACTCCAGGTGTGACACTTACTGTATGCCTGTAACCACGTTATTGTTCAGGCATGGGATATCTGATAATGCTCTGTCATCAGTTAAATCTACCTGAATCAGGAAGCTCCAAGTTCAGTGAATGAACTTGTCTGAAAATATAAGCTGAAGAATTACTGAGGAAGACACCCAGGTTAGCAATCTGGTTTCAACACACGGGCATATACACACTTGCACAAACACATATATACACATCTACTCAAAACTCAAATTGAAAACTAGATATAAGTATATATAATTGCAATTTAAGCCATTGGTATTCCTTTTCTTGCTTATAAATTGAAGTCTGACGGTTTTCCCTACATTTAGGAAATGATGTAAGGTTCAGAGTTCTTATGTTACTTACTGTGTTATGTTGAAGAGGATATTTGATCTGAATGTGAAGGATAATTGGTGATATGAAGTAGTTAGTCCTTCTTAGTTCCTGAGCCTAGATCAATTTGGAGGAAAATTCTTTACATCATATATACTGCACAATGAACACTTGCCAGAACATTTTTATAGTGACCTTCCATCAAGTCCACAGATATTATTTTTCCCTTCTCAAAAATAATTATTGTATCCTTGTTACCCCTCAAGGTGAGGTTGGAGGGAAATATTGGACTTGGAGGCGTTGCCACACAGTGGTATGGTTACCTTGTCAACCTGGGGAAAAAAAAAAAAACATCAAAAGAATGCACCCTGGATGTGAGACAGTCAGAGCTGAGAGCAGTGTCACTGGGGGAGAAAATTACAAAAACCGTTACTTATTCTTATCACAAGAGTTCTCTGGGGGAATTTGTAATATACTTCAGGAAGCTTTGTGTTTCTAAGTGCATTTCATTTTCAGGTGTTCCCATGATGGTACTATTTGTGCAACTTTAGCTACTTTTGAATTGAACATAAACATGCTACAAATCACCTAACACTGGGCTCCGCTTTAAATGTGAGCACTTTTTTCAGTCAGGGGCTTTTTGAATATACACACTATGAGCAATGTCTATGTGCTACAGAGGGGAAAAAGTGACTTGCTTTTTGTCTTTCTAGGTTATAACCTAATTAAAAATAGTGCGAATATAAATGTTTCTTATCATTTTTAAGTACAGAGATGGTAAATGTTTTAACGATGTCATTAAGAATTGAGATACTTCTATGACATATTCTTTCCTAAAGGCTAGATGATGAACACTTTAGGGTGTGTGAATAATGCTGTCTCTCTGCAATAACTCTTTGATCTGTTGTTAAAGCACAAAGGTAGCCACGGGCAGGTTGGGAATACAAGGACATGGCATGATTCAGATTGAATTTTTGTTATAAAACTGGAAAGAGCTATGGGCCAAAGGCATACTTAAGGTGGTAATGATTTAACAATGTTGAGGTTTTTGTTTATTTGGTTTTTTTTTGCTTTCAGTTATGTCTGTTAATAAATTATGCTGCATGAATTCTAAACAGTTTCCAACAAAGTGAAGATAGCTGCTTACAATTCCCAACTCGAGTTAGAATGGTTTGAGCTATTGTTTCATTAAGTGACTGTCATCATATCAGGACAGTTCGTCCCTTAGAGGAAGATATTTCTTGAAATTAAAATAACGGAGCAGCGTAAAACCTACAAGCTATCATGGCTGGATTTGTAAGTGGCACTGTGATAAGGAGTAAAATACAAAAATTCTCTTTTTGTCCCTTAGTTAGCAATATCAACATTAATAAAGGAATTGTGTTTGATTTTAATTTCAAATATGACTACTACACTGAAGGAGACTATTCCATTTAAATCATACATATCAAATTTTATACTTTCTACTATAGTTCATAAAAACAATATCCTAGTACTCTAATACTATTCTGTGAATACTTAACAATATGTTTAAATCTAGAACCATTCCTTGCTTTGTCATACTCCTTTCTGAGCAAAAGTCCACCATTACTTGCATATTTTATTCTCAGTTTTCAAAATTGGCTTTTAAATTACTCTTTTGTCTTGAGGAAGGAATCTGATATAATGGATTAACTTTTGAAAATTCAGAATTCTGTACCATATATGGGTCTTTGTTTTTTGTTCAGAAGAAAGATTGCCTTTGAAACCCATAGGAAAAGTTGAGGTCTTTAGATTAGTCCTAAGTATTTGTTAGCAGTGATTAAATACATTGACCAATGATGGATTACTTACTTGTTTATGTTAGTAATAGTTATTTCCTTATGTGTATGGGGAGTTAGAAAAAGAATTATAAACAGAAATCCATGTGCCAATTTCACATTAAATTTCCTCACTTTCTTTTATTTTTATTGAAGAAACAATTAGAATTTACCTGTAATGATGAAAACATGAATTAATTATTCAAAATCACAAAGAAAATAGAATTCTTTCTTTTACGTTTTGTTATTGTTTAAAAATCCACCCACTCCAAACCAATAACTGACATTATCTTTTGACTGATGATTAATATTATAAGTCATAAGACAACTGAACCATATTTAATAGAAAATCATTGCATTCTTAACGCTTTTAACGTCAGTATTGTGGAAAAATGAGCTGATGAAGCTGGCTATCCATTTTAGTTATATTTTTTCTTGGGAACTTTTATAAAAATTGGTTAAACATAATGTCTTAGTCTTCTTTAGTATCTATAAGGTAAGTACTTAGAAGTGCCTGTTTTGACAATTTATTTCAGTATTAATGTTCATAAGTAATCATATTATCTAGCCTACTGCGTACATTTGAGTATATGGTAATAAATGGCCATTATAGTCCTTTTATGTTAGTAGTCAGATGAAAAACATCTAGTTACTAGAATTTTTATTTATGTATATATATATATTGAATATATTAAAAGAATTAACATTAAAGTGTAGAAAGATGAAAGCACAGGCACTCTGAAAACTTTTTAGGGATGATAACAGTACTACTTTGTTTATTATATAATAGTAATTTTTAAGAACCTCTTAAAGCATGTTACATTAAGTTCTCATAAACTTATTTCTAAAAATACTGAGATGGCTCATTATTTTCCATCTTTATCTGAGAGAAACAGTACAGAACTGGGGAGTCATGGCAAGTCTCTGCCAAATGTCACTGCTTGGAAATGAATTGGGTAGATGACAGGCAACTCTGTGACAGTGCCTTAGCAGCAGTTTCTCTGTTTAAAATGAATGTGGACAATAGCTCCAGTGTGTCTACTCTGGCAATTGAGATGAATGAATAGTAAAAACCCAATAATACTGTTTCATAGATCCTAACATAAGACAGAGCACTCCTAATCCACCACTGTCAAATGTACAAAAATATTCCAGAAACAAAACATTCAAATTCAGTGCTGTAGGGTTTCAAAGCATCTCCACAATTACTAAGTGAATCAGATGACTAAGAAATGGTTTGAATATATAATTCAGTTAATAAAAATGTTTCTTGACTAATTCCTTAAAATTAACTCTGATATTAAGGGAATGCATCTATCAGAAGATACGGTATTCATAGTAGTGATTACAGAACAATATTACTGATTTACTTCCCTCACTTTTCTCTTCCTGTCTCTATACACATTGATGCCTCTGGAAACTGGGGCGAGGGACTGTTATGTAGGGACACTCCACTCCAGAGGAGTGGGATGGAAGGTTTAGAGGGTAGAGGGTAGGAGGGCGGGGCTGGGAAGGGGGGAAAGAGATGTAACCTGAAGCAACAAATAAATAAATTTATTTATTTAAAAAAAAAGCCTTTTCCGAATTGCAGTGACTTTTTAGTGGCACATGTGTTGTTCTTAGTCCTGAAGGCTCAGTTGTAGAGAACCCAGTTTAAGAAACACTTTTAGAGGGCACCATCCTTCAGCACTCTTTATAGAGATGGAAAGAAAGCAGGCAGGGAAGAAAGCATTTTCCAGAGACAAAGATTTTGCCTGAGAGATAACAGGACGTAGTAAAGAACCCTGAACTTCCAAAGCCTCCTGTGCAGCAACAACAAAGGATGAAGTTTGGCATTAGAAACTGAGTGTATTGGACGGAGGTGGGATTATGCTAGAAGAGCAACTGTTAAATATGATTTTATTTCTTTTCTAGATATCCAGTTATGGCAAATGCTGCACCATTGCCAAAGAGGAAGCACTTCTATCATTTAGGGGCTTATCAGTTCCCCTGAATTATACAACGCAGTTTAGTAAACACATACAGGGAATGAATTGCATTCTATTCATTGTACCTGTCTTTATATAACAAAATATTGCTCATCTTACCTTTTGATTATCTCTATTTTCCTCTTGTCAAAGATGATTTACTCGAAGATTTATAAATTTCATAATTAAATTCTGGCACCTAAGCTACTAAAGTTTATCAGAGTCATTTATAGAACAGTTAACATTTACAGAGGATTTTAACATTGCACCTCATTACCTTAAAATAGTCTAAGTCATACTCATTGAGCATCAGATGCAGAATTTTTATTTTCAGGATATGGCCCTTGCTGTTTTATTACTTTAATCTAAAGGAACATGGGCTTTTGCTCATCATGGTAAGAGTTTCCAGTGTTTTATTATTCCTTTGGTAAGAAAGCACAAATGTCTACTACACCATGCTTGTATAAAATGTATTATTCTGAAAACCAGCGATAAATGTAGTTATTGCCATACTTCATGCACTTTACAAATTCCAAAGCCATAGGTGCTGTCAGATAACTTTATAAGTAGTTGCTTAAAATGGTGTTTCCTACTTCAGCAATGTAGAAAGAACCAAATCATATATTCTGTTTAAGGCAAAGCTATCAGAAGGAAAGTCTGTATGAAAAGGCTTACAGTGAATTATTTCCCTTACAACACTCCCTGGTGTTTAGTCCGCTGCAAAAAGAATGCTTGTTACCAATGTGGAATGGAGTGCCTTTGAATTAAAGGAAACATTCAACTTGTTTTGTTTTGAAACCCCTGGCATCAATGTATACAAATCAACCTTGTGTCCCAATTCAAAGGAATTTTTCTTCCCCTTGGTATCTGATTTCTGAGCATCTAAGTTTACTGTACCTGTAGCAGGATTTAACATTGTGGGAGAGCCAGTGGCATTTAGACAAATGTTTCTGTGTGTAACCTCAACCCCCATTTAGTTTGTAAAATAAGTTGATATCTTTATTATGTTTACAACATAAAGACCTACTTTTGTTTTCACTCAATATTTAATTCTGTATCCAGAGATCTAAATGTGCAGTCATCTCATGCTTATGGATCAGAACACAGAAGAGAGTAGAGATGTGAATTTTTTCCAATACTTTATAAATAAAGCCCAGTTCCTTTCAATTTGTAGAAGGAGTGCCTGTAGATACAAACATGATCATTTTTAAATTTGTACAGGAACACACTTGAATGAGATCAGCTAAAACAACTTCAAAAAAGAAGACTTAAGATGGAGTCACACTGCTATATAGTCGCTACACTAATCAGGACACTGCAGCTTGATGGCTAGAATGGAAACAAAGATCAATGGAGCAAAAGACACTGCTCAGAAGTCTGACAGCACAAATAAGGCAAATTGATTTTTTGACAAAAATGCAAAGTCAATTCAATAGTAAATCAATGGAAATGAACCATGATCAACACTGCACAGTTTATACACACACATGAGCATGTATGTGGACACACACGCAGACGCACACACACCCAGACACACACACACACACACACACACACACACGGGGTGGGGGGGAGAGCATCACATATTAAATGCAAAGCATAAACTATAAAAGTCCAAAAGAAAAAAAAAACAGACAACTTTTATCATTATTATTAAGTAGAACATTCAAACACAACCACAAAGCAAGATCCAGAGAACATAAAAAAGAATTTCGTTAAGTTACAATTGTTAGTCTTGCTAATAACAGTTGACAAGAGTTAGAGTTAGAACACTCCTTTGGGCGAATACTTTTTATTACAATGAACTGTCAAAATTAAATAACAAGATAACAAGATTTGAATAATCAATTCATCATATTATAGTAGTGACCTATATGCACATGAAAAGTACATACATGGACTATATTTATGCACCATAATTGGTAATAAGGGGACTCTGCCCAAGTTCACTTTAATCATTACTACATGCCCATTTTATTATACAAAATGTTTAACAGTAATAATACCAAAGATATGAAACAAATATATTTTACACTCTTTTGAGGATATAAAAGCATATAGTTATTATGAAAAAAATAGCATTTCTGATGAAGTTAAACATACTTTTTATGTTCCTAAATTTTTAATTTCAGATTTTACCCTTAAATTAACATTATAGTCACAAAAAATTGAATGCATATACTCACAGAAACTCTTCTTCCCAAACTGGAATCAACCTAATTATCATTTAAGTAAATAAAAAGGTAGATATAAGTAAAATGTATATAGCCAAGTTTGTGTTTGTGTAGTGGGAAGGGGACAATTTTCAGGAATCAGTTCTTACCTTCCCCTATTTTTGTTGTAGCAACTCATGATATAGCCTGCATTTTTACCTACTAAACTATCTTGTAATCCTGAAATATTAACAATAAATGAACTACTAATACAATAACTTATGTTGAACTAAAACCTAGTTTCTCCAAATTGAAAATAATTTATTCCATTTGTAAGATGTTTTAATTATGTATAATCTATAACTTTAAAGAGGAAGAAATCAGTAGTTGTCATGTGTTAAAGATGAGTGGTTTTGACCAGAGAGAACAAGAGGAAAATAGATTGATGCACAGATTTCTTACTATACTGATTGTTGCATCAAATGACAGTTTCTGAAGAATTCATAGGACTATGCCCTTTCAAATATTCATATTATTGTAGACTAAGTAAATATTAAGTGGTAATAGCTCAAGCATATCTAACATCATCCCAAGTCCCAGCAAATGCATATATTGTGTGTTGAAGTCATTTCTGTCTCCATAGTGAATGATTATACAATTTCATATTATTTGAGAAAATATTTTCAGTGCAGAGTATTTCTGCTTTTGTCTTTTAAAAGGATACTGAGTCAAATACTAAAATCTATGAAGGAAAAGCCACTTTCATTTGGATAGAAGGCAAGTATGAGACATAAGGTTTGATTTATTAACATCAGCAAATCTAACTCCTTTAAGACACTCACCATAAGTCCCAGCAAATGTGGGAAATAGATAGGGCTAAAACATGAAAACTGGAAACAATTTTAGGAAGGAATGCATTTTTCCTTCCTAAAACTGGCATGACAGTGTCCACATTTGGAAATAATTTAACAACATGTGGTTGCAAAGATTTAAAAGATATTTAATGTAAATAACCCTCATCTGAAGTTATTTTGTAGGTACAGAATATTGTCAAAATAATTTTGCAACTTTGACAGTGGAATCAGGCTGATTCTGTCTAGAATATATGACTAAAATTTTTCAGTGTATCTTTTAATAATTTTAAAGCCTATTTACAACACAGCAGTGATAGGAAAATATAGTAATAATGAAATTTGGATAATTTTTAAAACTATTTTTGTATTCTGTAAAATACTTGTAGGTTGAGAAAAAATAAAGACCTCATTGTTTGATTGTAGTTTGTAGTCAATGTCTTAAAAAATCAGAATACTAGTCTTCAGGTATTCCCCTGGAAAGGAAGAGAGAAGGATCATGTGAGCTTTGGGAAGCTGGATCATATAAGAAGCTTTTCACCATCATGCATACCATTTAAGTAAATGTTACGAGAATGAAATGTGTGATTATTGTAATCACACTCAGCTGATTAAATATAAAACAATGCTTTCCATGCTTCATTAGCCAGACCAATCTTACAACATCCACCATGACTTAGCTTTTTTTTTTTTTTTTATTAAGAGGATGATTTTGAAAACGTAGGGAGCTCAATCATGTCTAAGAAACCTTTGAGGGGACATGGTTGCAGCAGATGGAAAACTGCTGGAATTTATTAATATCCTCATACCTTCCTCTTTTCCATACCAGATGGAAGACCTGTAAGCTTAAGTCCATCCCTCAGATCAGAGCATAAGTTCATGTCACTAGTACATATTTAACTCAGTACATACATTTTACAAAAAATATATAGCCTTCAACAATCTATAAATGAAAATATCTGAAATCAGATAAATAATTTCATGTTTATAATGTACATGGAAAATAAAATCATATTGGGGCAAAAATCAAATAATAAAAACAGTGCTACAGATTACAGAATTTATGGGATTTAATAAAAACCTTATAAAAATATAAAAATTTTAAAAGAATGCAAAACATAATGAAACTGAGTCCCTACTTAAATTTTTGACTGTGTCTTCCAGTCCTCACCTTAGTGTCAACCCTGAAGGAGAAAAATAATGTATCTCTCACTGATATGTAGGGACACTGCACTCCAGAAGAGCAGGAGGAGGGGATGGGGGTAGAGGGTGGGAAGCAGGGACTGGGAGGGGTGGAAAGAGGGTACTGTGATGGAGATGTAAACCTGAAGTAGTAAATAAACATAAAAAAAGAAAAAAACAAGAATACATCCCTCAGCTGAAGAATGAATAAAAAATTATGGTACATTTACACAATGGAATACTACTCAGGTATCAGAAATAAGGAAATCATGGAATTTGCTGCCAAATGGATAAAACTAAAATACTCATCCTGAGTGAGCTAACACATGGCATGTATTCACTTATAACTGGATTTTAGCCATTTAGTACAGAATAACTATTCTACAACTAACAGACCAAATAGAACAGGAACATGGACTTTGTTACCTGTTAGTGGCACATTTTGCCCTAGTGGAGCTACCATGTAGGCTCTCAGTGCAAGAGGAAGCTCCCAGCCTTCATATAACTGAAGAATTGAGGAGTACGATAGATGGGAGAGGGGGTAGAGGGTGTGTGGGAACCGAGAAGGGTGGAGGGAAGAGGGCAGTAATGGGGATGTAACTTGAAGTATAAAGAAATGTTAAAAAAAAGAAGAAGAATTCAATGGGAAATTATAAAATGATTTTTTAAAAATTTAAAACACACCAATTGGGGGCCAGAGAGACAGCCCAGTAGTTAAGTAAACTTGTTGCTTTTATTGAAGATCCAGATTTGGTTCCCAGTACTCATATTATTGTGCATAACCACCTGCAATTCCAGTTTCAAGGAATCCAATGCTCTCTCTTGACCTCTTTAGGCAATAGATACGTACATTGGGAACATACATACATGCAGGCAAAACACTCATGAATAAAAAATAAACAGAAGGGGACGGTTCCTATTGCAGGTGTATGCTCATCTGTCCAATTAGATCTCCGATTTATATTGTCACTTTTTTAATGCTCCAAATTCAGGTACTAACCAAGGACTTTAAATATGCATTACTTTACTAAATATCTTAGGAAGCTACAAGTACATTATTTAAATTGTTGATTCCAGTATAGAATCAAGAAATATTGTTGGCTTTTAGTTATATTCTTTTAAAAGTCACCTGGCATAGCTCATTTACTAATTTTAGGGAGTTTAGATTGTCTAATGCCTTACTCACTTTTGCCTAAACAGAAATATAGCATGTAAATATAATATTTCCTGAAAATATTTTATCCATTTCCAATTTGTATGTAATTTGTTCATTTCACATGCCTTACAGAACTAATATATGTATATATAACATATGGTATATTCATATATTATACCAACATTAGGAAGACAATATATAACATACTTGTTATTTCATTATTTTTGCAATACACTGATAATTTTATAGATTTATATTATGTATAATTATGTCATAAGCTTATTATTAATTTGCTAATATATTAGATTTTCATAATTTCTCAGTTAATGCAGTTGAGGAATTTATTTCACATTTCTGAGAAGTTTTAGAGTTGATGATTTTATGTTTTCTGGATTTCCATTTATTCTATTTTTATAATATAAAATCTTTTCTCCCTGATTTTATGATCTACCTTATGTTCATTTCTAAGGTACATGTAAATGGCATAGCATATTTTTTTAACAAATAGGATAGTACTCATTTCAGCCAACATGATTTATATATATATATATATATATATATATATATATATCTTTTAGTCTTTCTCAGTTATTTGTTTTGTTTTTAATATAGGATTTGTGCTTCATAATTCTACTAGGATAGGCATGTCTCAGAAGGTGGTATATCTTTGGAATAGCTTATTATTTATTGTTGATGATATAAATACTTATGTGAACATTATTCTGCAAAACTTAATCAGCTTAAATGTTTGCTTGCTTAGGTGTATTGGTCTGTTGGTTTGTACCAAAATTTAAAAAACATCTCCAAATGTTTATTGTCTCTAACAAATAAAATAACTATAATAAAACAAAACAAAAAAAGAAAGCCACATTCAGTTTTGTATTAGTTTAGTTCTGTTTGGTTATGAGGAAATACTCTGTAGAAAACTAAGGAGTTGTAAATGTCTGAACTCTTTTTTTCTTCTCTTCCAAGGTTTACAACTTAAGCATCATGCCTGTCCAAACCAGAACACAATTTTAAAAGTACAGTGCATTAAATTATCTGGAAGCCATTCTATGTCTAAGTTTAGTAATTGATGCTGATACTTCTGAATTTCTTTTATATTTTTTTCTTTTCCATGAAAATATTGTGATTTTTTTAGTCACATAATGTTAAGTGTATTTTCAGATAGCCCTGAGCACAGGTAATGAGAATTTTACTGTCTATGTTAAACTTGTATGCTTTTTAGAGTGAATCAGTTGTATATTTGTAAAAAGTCAAATGGCTACTCCACACTAACTACAGAGAAACTAACACTGTCTCTTGCTTTCTAAGTTATTTATTGAATAAGTACAGACATTATTCTTTCTCACCATGTGACTGATAAAATTGTAAGCTTTTATATTTGCAATTTTTTAAGTTCTGAGATCATGCATTCTTTGTCTTGTGTTTCTTTTCACTACCTTTATCCTTCTCCTCCTTCATAGATATTTTTGTTCCTCTCTTCTCTTTCTCTGTATTTTTCTCTAGCTTATCCCTTCTTCTTTTTATCTTTCTTCTTGTTCTTTCCAAATCATTTTTTTCTCTTCCTTCCTTTTGTTTCTCTACCTTCATCTAAACAATTGTAGGTAACAGCACTGAAGTGCTGTGTTCACGCTTAATAATGCATGTCTGTATGAGCACACAGTCTTTTAGTTTTTGTAGTCCTTTATTCAGAGGGAGAATGTACTTTACTAATATGCATGAGTTTTCAGAAACTGTCCTTAGAATGAGAAGAGAAAGGTTTCCTTGGCCTTTCATGAATGTCTCACTGAACAGGAATCAATACTTAAGAAGCTTCTCCTAATTAAAACAATTGGAATCATAATACTATTTATAGGACACCAATATTTTCTAACTAACTTCCAATTTTACTTTACTTTTTTATTTTCTTTTTGACACAAGGTACTCTTTTATCTCAAGTCTTATAAAATATTTATATTTGGCTTTTTTCCTGGCAGTGATAATAGAACTGGATACTGATTTTTCACCATCTGAAATGACAAATAATATTTTGACAAGTTTGTAGTATTAAGTTTGTAGATACTTTAAGAATTAGCCAGTACTTGTGTAAACATTGCACCATCTATTTAGTTTAGCCATATTCATTTTACTTAGAGTCAAAGTTTTCCTTGAAGTTGTTAGTTTATCATTATGGGAATAAAAAGATGCTTAACTGAATCCAGGTTCACATCCATGATGATGAAAAACATAGGCTACAAACTCTTCAATAAATATGGTTAAGGCAAAACTCGAATTCACATTGCTCACCTAGTCTTGCTTGTAGCTTAATAAGGGTCACTGTATATACAAAGAAGAAGATTACAGATGAAGAAACTTGTGTGTGTGTGTTTTTAATAATCTCTCACTTGTAATAGGCAAGAGAATTTGTATATTTTCATCAGTTTCCTCAACCCATCTTTATTTTCTCCAGTGACACTTCATAAACCCAAATAAATTTAATTATTACATAGAAAGCAAAAAGAAATAATTCTTACTGGTTTAAGTTAGTATTTTTTTTTTTATAAAGAAAGCACATATTTCACTGTAGTAAGCCTTACCTTGGCCCTCTTATTTCATGCGTTGCATGCTCCATGTGTCTGATACTTGTACTCTGGATGGTCTTGTACTAACCCATTGCTGCTTCAGAGCATAATAGCATGATATGAAGGAATACAGAAAACAGGAGAAGCATTGTCACTGAGTCAGCTGCACGAAGAAGTAACGTGCGTGAATATACAGTATAGGGAGTTCCATGAAAGATCCAGTCTATTTCTCCCAAAAGACTCTGTTTCGTGATACAAGGAGAATTCAGTTCTTGTTGGCAGAACTCCATGTCAGTTTGGAAGCAGTAAAAACGACAAGAATGTCTTTTCAATGTCGTTACTCTTAATACTTTAGGTAACTTTTAAAATTTTTTATTTCACCCTGTTTTAAAGATACATAAAGTGATACCCATTACCATTGGATTGTTTGAATATAGTTTTGTTGTTGGGATGAATTTAAGAATGAATTAAAAATGATCTCAACCATTCGTGATGTGTTTGTATCCGTGCCTAGTCAAATTTTGAGCAAAGCCCATCTATCTTTTAATGGAGTAGATGACTTTACATAATATTACATCAGGAAGGGCATAGAATCCCAGCAGATGATGCAATTATGTACAAAAATGAGTGTTATTAAATAATGCACGCTTTAATATGAAGAAATTAGGTCATTTTCCCACTCCTCCCACAAATAGTCAATCTTAATATCTGTGTAATGAAACCACATAGATAGTGTTATCCATCCTCGAACTAATGGATAATGCCAGTTCTGACAGGTTCATTGTTTACTTTAACAGGTAATTTGTGGACCGGAATCATTTAATTGTTCTGAGTACATAATTACATGTCAGCAATTTCCAATTTAATTAAAATGTACAAATCTGAAGATTAAGAGAATTTTTGAATTATTAATCATTTTTCCACTAGGAAATCTTGTTTCTCTGCAGGGGATTTGTCCAGTGTACAACTATACGTATTTTTTTTCCTTCTCTTTCACAGACAGACAATTTTCCCGCAGAGCCCAATTACATGGGCAGCAGGCAGCAGTTTGTTCAAAGGTAAGGCCTATTAAATAACTTTCTCGGCTTCCCCATTTGCATTCGTGTCAAAATTGCTTTGCAAGTGACTACGCTACAGGTTTAAACTGGCAGAGACAACACTTTCTCCTCTTTTTCTTTATATGTATTTCAGTAGCTCCACGTTTAAGGACCCAGAAAGAGCCAGCCTGAGAGACAGTGGGCACGGGGACAGTGATCAGGCTGACAGTGACCAAGACACTAACAAAGGCTCCTGCTGTGACATGTCTGTTAGGGAGGCACTCAAGATGAAAACTACTTCCACTAAAAGTCAACCACTTGAGCAAGGTAAGTGATGTCTTCCCGTGCTTACCAAGTGTAAAGCCTTATGTATAAGCCTATCAGTACTGCCAATGCTGTCTGTCACAGTGGAATACACCATTGATAATATATTAGAGAAGATAAAAAGACCACGATGATCCTAGAAAACAAACACTTTCCCTTAACATAGTCATAATTGATAGTGTCCTGGACTTTCTTAAAATAGGAACTTGACTTTGCTCACTAGGTTCTGGTTTTGTTGATGTTTCCTAACATTGCCCAATTTGGGTTTGACTAACAAGGAAAATTTGGCATTCACCAGCTTGATATTTAAAAGTGCTATGCTATCTTTATATTATAAAATTGAAAAACAATTTTAGATAAAAAATGTTGCTACAGATTTTTTATTTCTTATCCACGTTGTTTTGTTTTTAGTTTTGATTGTAGTTTCAATATACATTTTAAGTATGCAATAATAGGTAAGGCAGATTTAGCTGCTCTGGATTTACATCTGTATGCTCTCTTAAGTATCAGATAAGCCTGAATTTGTTTACACTGATTTAGATAAGAAAAATACATAAGGCACTGTGTATGGATTACCCTTCTGAATGTTTATCTGTAGTACATTTTGTATAACTTCATATTAATTTTGATGTTTTAGATATTTGAATCACTTTGAGATATTTGCTAATTATTTCTTCAGAGACAACTAAGATATCTTCCAATGTAGCAAGCACAAAGAAGAGATTTTAATGCTGTTTTATATAAAATTTAAAGAATTTTCAAATAAATACAATTTTTAATAAAGATATATTTATTACATATTTAAATATTAGTCTTAAGGATACTAATAGTATTTATGTATGTTTAAGATATACTATTGTAGATTCCTGCAAATGACATACCATATTTAAACTGAGGGCATGTAGCTTCTTGGTCAGTTAGTGATGATTTTTCCAAAATAAATTTTTGTCTGCATTGTAGTATATCAGCTTTGTGATTTTTCAAACTGTATTTAAACTTAATTATAAACATGTATTTACCTACATGTCAAAATGCCTATACCTACACTTTCGATTTATTCACATCAAAAGGCAATTCATATTCATCATAGAATAATAAATATATGTTCAAATTAAAACATTTATAATATTTAAGGATGACCTCACATAAGTACTTGTTTAAATAATAAGGTTTAGATGAATGGCTTTTTCTATATTTTACCATAACAACATCCTATGTGGTGAGACAACTCTGTTTTAAAACTTATTCTCAACAGAAACAGATAGAATATTTCTCTAGTATGCTCTATAATTCATGTAAAACTTTTAGGAACATTTTAATACTCATTCTCATTACATGGGTCACAGCACAAAACTGACCAATTTGTGTGTATGATAAATAATGAAACCAAGAGGGACATGCTGAATATAGTTTATAAAGTCATATACAGTAAATGAAGTTTGTATATGTTGTGAAATCTTTATAAAGGATTTTAAAAATAATAAAGCACAACAAAAACCCTCTCTAAACATCAACTATAATTCCTTTCTATTTATGACCCTATAGCAATAGTGTATTTGGTGTGTTTTCTCTTGTAGAAAAAGAAATGTCTAACTAATTATGCCTGAAAATATAAGTTATAGTAAAATACTATGTCTTCAATTTCTATATCAAAAAGTAATGTCTTAGGAAAGTGACTATCATTCTTCAAAGAAGTTCAAAGTCATTTATATTTCAAATAACATTACTTATAAAATAATTGCTAACATAATAGTGAATTTCCCAGTAGAACTATCTCTTGTAATGTAAAACATTTATACACACTGCTATGAAATACAGTGGTTGGTTCTTATAAAGCTGAAAGGCCAACTGAAGGGGTATATGGTTTATGCAGAAAAGAACACTGACTTCCATTTTTAAAAATATTAAGTTTAGCTATAATATTTCCTATATTTGTAGATCCATTTATTTCTCTAATTCATTGATTTAGTAAATATCTATTTTAATATGTAAGGAATAACGAATGTTTAGAAACATTAAAATAAATTGGACATGAATGCTGCCTTCAAAAAATCATATATAATTAGTTTAGTGATATATCCCTCTTTCTCATCTTTCTCTAATCTATCTTATCTGTCTGCCTGTCTTTCTTTTGTATATGTATGTTTGTATATTTTTTTCTGCCTATCTAGATTCAGAGAATAGAATTAGAATTTACTAGGTTCTTATATCTAAGAAGAATAGTGGAAACTTTATTACAACATTAACTCCAAACTGAAATATCTAAAAATTGCTCCATTTATTTGACATTATAACATCATAAAGTAAATGTTATTAAAAAATTTTAACTTGTTTAACAGACTGAAGTTTAATAATAGGAATATATATGAGAAAACATATGCATTTTCTATTAAACTTATCTCTAAATGGGAGGACTTGTTCCTGTTGCCGTTTGGATTCATGTTGACTGCTGTGATGAAATATCAAGACACCATAAATGAGTAAGTTAATATCTGAGTTGATGTCTGTCATTCTAGAGAAGGAAATCAAAGTTCCTGGTATGCACCAATTGAGTATTAACCACTAATTTTACTTATTTAAATGTTACCCATTTAATCCTATCCATTTAGTTATTTACTGTTTACAAATAGGTGTCATTACTCTCACATTTAATAGAGGTATGTGCTTTTAATACATGCCAGTCATAAGCAGTGAAGGCAGTACTTGAAATAAAACAATATAGAACAAAGCAAAATCGAAAATGTGCTTTCAGTTCCTGCCTTTTATTCAGTGTTTTATACAATTGACATGATGAGTAGTTTACTTAGTAGAAACTGGAAATGTTGAGCATGTATATAGCTATTTTCTTGGTCAATACATTCTGCTAATTTGTTTGAAAAGCATCATGAAACGCAGTGTCACACATACTTGAGTAAGCATGTGTGGAGGACAACTTTCTTTACTGATAATGACAGCCATGTACAAATAATAATCTCATGCAGAGTTCAAACATTAAATTCTATTTTCAGTACACCCAATAATTTCTAAAAAAAAAAACCAAGAATAGAAATTAAATAAGAAGAACTTATTTGACTATTTGTCTTACAAAATTGATGGTAGTACTCTACATGATCTTAGTTAAAAACCAGCACTGCATTGTATTTTATTTTTTTGTGTCATTTCGTTTGGGTTATTTTCCTGTTTAAATAACATCTTTCTACAAAAATAATGTTTTATTTCTCAATTATATTTAAATTCATAAATGACTAGCAATTCCAAAATCATTCCTCATACTCTCCATGTACTTTCTATGATAATAGTGATTTTCTCTTTGAGATCACTTAGACATTTTGAGATTTTGTTTTTAGTTTAAATGTCACTTTTTCTTCAGTTTGATGAAGTTAATTTTTTTCATCCATTTGTTCTTCTCCTGAAAGTTCTGTATTTTTGCTGCCATCAGCTTAATAATACCAAATACAGAACACTAGTATGCATTGCCTATTATTTTAGCAAAAAAAAAAAAAATACTTGAAAGGATTCAGCAACTAATTGAAGGTGTGATAACCTGTACTGAAGCTGAAGATAGCTTTAAAGAATTTATGTTAATAAACCTCTAGGAGATGTAAGCTATTTTAGTTTCTTTTACTGTCTTGAAAAAAATCCTAAAGATTGTACTACTTAAGTTCTTTTTATTTTGACTGCATTTTGTACTCTTCTTCTGAAATTGTTAAATATGTTTTCTACATGTCTCTTTCATCCTTTATCAAATAATACAGATACACAAGTGTGTGAATGCATAAACAAATGATAGATAGATAAGTAATTAGATAGCCATACAAATGAAGCTTGTATAAGTTTAATAGCATGACTATGTCATAAGAAAAGTAAATATTTTTATGATATTCAATATACCATTTTTATGAAGAATGACCAGAAATTGGTCAAAACACATTCATTCTATTGATTAATATTTTAGAATAAAAAAGACTTAAATCAAGGGTCAATAAATACATACAATGCTATTTTTTTATGAAAAAGACTCCTATACAGTTTTACTAAAAATAAAACTTTCTTAAGAGCTTTAGAAGCTAACTTAGGTTGGTTTATGTTTCAGAATATTATTCACACTTTCACTTCTTTTTTAATTTAATACAGTATTTTTATTAATTTTTAAAATTTCTTCAAGTTACATCTCAATCACAATCCCCTCCCTACTCCCCTCCCCGGTCCCATCCTCCCATCCTATTTTCCCCTCACATCCCCCTACCTGCTTAATTTTTTATTTTTTGAAATTTAAGGTATATCTTTTTCCCTGCAACAGTTCCCCCTTTCAGTCCAACAAATGGATCTTTCCCTTATAACAACAAATAGAATACAAAACAACAGAAATAAATAGGCCACAATTATGAGAGTTATATGGCTTAGCATACATTCCCAATGTCCAGTCTATATATATTTCGCAACTGACTTTAACATTCTACTATGCATCCATCTCCATGACTTTCAAGTTCTATATCCAACTCAGCTTCCATCCTAACTTCTTAATGGAAGCATGTTACCTTTAGTTTTCTATGCAGTAGAAGTTCTGTAAATGACTTTAATCTTAACAATAATGTTGTCAGGGCTGGAGAGATGGGTCAGAGGTTAAAGCACTGACTGCTCTTCCAGAGGTTCTGAGTTCAATTCCCAGCAACCACATGGTGGTTCAAAACCATCTATAATGAGATCTGGTGCCCTCTTCTGGCCCGTAAGCATACATGCAAACAGAACACCGTATACATAATAAATAAATAAATCTTTAAAAAAAATAAGGATATCATTTCAAATTATTTATAAGGATTACCTCAAAGAGAGTTATTTTATTTAATTTCTAAATAGTAAATGAATGTCTTCATAAACACTTGCTAGCCACCTGTCTGCCTGATGAAAGTTTTGAATTTTCTGTGAATAAACACTTCTTGTGATTTTTCCATGATTCACTGAAGTTAAGTGAGTAGAAGCTAGGAGAATAGAATTTTGCTTTGCAATTTTATTGGCATTCTTCCCAGAGATGGCAGGGTCTGTATCATGTGCTCTAAGGCCCATGTTAGGAGGAGTCCATTCAGCTCTGGTGGCTTTCTGGTCACTCTTCTCCTTCTTAGGTGCTGGTACATTGTAGAAGTTATTTCTATGTTTGTCTTCATATGTGACTGTCCTATCCTTTCTCCACTTATGAGAGATTTTGTGCTCTTACATTTCATTCTATTTGGAAAGATTTCACAATAGGATCCTTGATTAAAATACAATTCTCAAAATTTCACAGACTACTGAGATTGAAAGTGTCAAATGTTCTTTTTTATGTATATGTATTACTTCAGATTATATCTCCATCACAGTACCCTCTTTCCAAAAAGAACAAAAAAAAAAAAAGGAGAAGTTTGCAAAGTCTCTACTTTTTCACTCACCCCTCCAACCTTACCCAACCTTCCCTTAGTTTCCTAGGGTCAGAAATTAGCACTACTAAAAAAAAAAAAAAAAAAAAAAAAAAAAAAAAGTGTCATATGCTCTTGGACATAATTCCATTGTCCAAGCTAAATTGTATCAATAATTTTCCATGTGAGCTATCTAATGAAAGTGCGCTTAGTCTATCTTAAGGAACTTATCTATCTTTTATTATTTTATGGTTTGGTGAAGACTGGTCCCCATCCTTTCAAGACAACTATCCTAATTTCCTGAGTAGGACTGAATTTCCACTGTATTTTTAGTTGTACCTGGAAAGAAGATAGTTTAAGAAGCCTCTCACAACTTCTCTTTTGTCATGGAGGACTAGTGAGGGATGGCATAGTGAACCTAAGAGGTGGAGCTAAGGCTCTTGCTCGCCTAGGTGAGTATAGAGTGGACATTTAAATTTGGGTAGATTACTGAGCCCAAAGATTAGGAGTAGGACATGTACTTGACCTATTTGTAAAATTCCCACCTGCTGGGAACTGCAGTCAGACTAACACTTCTCACTCTCAAGTGTTCTGAGTTCTTCTCTGTGTTACAATTTCTGTAGTTCTGACTCACAATGAAACCCCTTACGTCCACAGGGCTTCGCATGAGGGTAGAAGCAAATGCAATTCCACAAAGCAAGAGAAGATGATGGTCTCTTCCATCCTCTTAGCAGTCCTTTGCCAGGCTATGGTGTTAATAAAAATGTTGCTATAAACTCATTAACAATAAATTTATTTTAGGAAGGACACTGAAAATTATTGTCTTAGAAGAAGCATGTAAAGGACCCATTGACTATTTCATGCTAGAAAAGGTCATGTACAAAATTTCAGATATTACTCCCTCATAATTAATATAAGTGATGTTTTAAAAATTGTATCATTTGTGAAGACTTGCAAGGACTTCCTAGCTATATAAAGTTTCTGAAACCATTTTTATCCACGAGCATGTCAGTGTCCCCACACTCCTTGACTGCCTTCTACTGATATAAGTATTCACCTGGTCTTCTCTTGCATAGGAAAAAAAAATCCCACAAACCGTGAGCATTACAGTTTGTTTGTATGTGTTTACTATTATAGCTGTGCTGTAGTTCAGCTAAGTTTCAGTGGGTCCTCTTTCTTCAGTGCAGACAGCTGCCTCCACTATCCAGCAACTGATATCACACAAACATATTTTGTCCTCTTGTATTTGTTGCTTAACATTCCTATGAATAGTGGAATAATTTATGATAAATTCAATGTAATTTGAGAATTTCTTCCTTTTGATTTTGATCTGCTTGGATATCTTCCAGTTCAAAACGTAACCTTCCCTATCTTAGAATGGTGATACTTCTCAAATAGCCCATCAAAAGCAACAATCTTTACCATTTGTGAGTTTTTAAAAAATAATTTACTTAATTTTATATTATGTTCATTGTCATAACCTGGAGTTACAGTTGTGAGCTGCCATGTGGGTGCTTTGAACTGAACCTCGGTCCTCTGGAAGAACAGCCAGAGCTCTTTGCCACTGAATCATCTCTCCTGTTCCTTTTTGTGGGTTTTGCCAAACAATCTTTTACTAATATTTAGTACATTTTTGAAATTAGGAATATGCCTTTAAACTATAAATATTCAGGATAAAATGTATCTTATCTCTTAACTAAACTACAATAAAGTAATTTTGCTAATTTAATAGATATAGAACCATGCCCCCTTCAATTTTTTTTTATTTTTACTTTCATAATGTAATTCCGGTATTAGAAATTTTCTGACTTTTAATCAAAGTCATATATTTAATCATTAAGGTTGCATTAAAGATGACATGTAATCCTGTTCTTTATAAGGCATATTTTCGTAGTCAGAGGAATAGCACAGGTGACAGTACTTTCAGTTTTATAATTTCAAAGCTGCAGCTCTTTCTAGTCTACACTGCCAAATTCCTATAACACACTATTGAAAAGATGGTCTCCAATAAGCACAACAGATCTCTCTGCAAGACTTTATATTTCTTATGAAATTGAAGATGTAAGCATTCAAATTTTACAACTTGATTGTGGATTCTAGAATATATATTGTATAACATTTCCAAAGGATGATAAAATATATTGTTATAGATGTGATCATTGATACTACTGCAATATCCATCAATAAACACTGGGATTGTGTGATTTTCCTCACTGCATGCAACATCTACACGTCTCCCAACTTTTGGTCCCTGATACATAGGAACATGGAGGAATGCTGGATGCAGAGGAATTTTCATGCATTTGTTTGCTTAGTCATTTTGATAATAAAGGATAACTGTCAATAGGTATTAACAAGATGGGTTAAAGATATGTCCACATAAATAATGTAATTTTGGAAGGAAAATCTAGCCTCAATTAAAGACTCTGAAGACATAAGAGAAAATCCTTCTATTAACCTGGCAGAGGAGGGGTGTGACAGGACATTCTCAGATGCACAGATGAAATCGAGCAATGTGTGAGAAGATGCTTTTAGGAGTAGGTGGGTTGGGAAGTGTGAGTAGGAATGGCAGATGTGAGACTGAGGAGGTGGCTGGAAGCCCAGTGATGTGACGCATTATGGAAGATCACTGGATTATCAGGAGGTAACAGGTTAAATTTTCACTTTAGAGAGATTTTGTTTTTCTGGCATTGTCTTGGGAGAGAATAAAACAGCTAGAATGGAAGGGAAAAGACAGTTATGGGCAGTGAAGAAGTTCTAGAAGTGGGCACAGTTATAGATTAAGACATTTTGGTGCCTCCAATAGAGCCACAGTAAATTATTATTTAATTTATGTGAACTAAAAATAAACACGGCAAAGGATTCTGTTCCACTTTTCTCTAAATAATCAATGCTTATTTTTATAGAAATGAGTAAATAGTTAATTTATTGAGACTAAATGTTTCAGAGTCTCAATGGTGTCCCCCCCCACAAAAACAAAAACAAACAAACAAAAAAAAAACCCAAAAAACAGGAAAAAAGAACAAAGAAAAAAAGGAAAATTTTCAGACATTGTAGAGAACCTTCCTAAAGCAAGAAGTTAGATTAAACTAAGTATGTTATTCAAGCTCATGAATATGACTTTCAGAACTCAGTAGGCAATGATCCAGATTGCTAAAGTTGTGAAGGAAGTGCGAATTCATAGGGAAAGTATCCTCATTAGATATGTTGGCTTTGAAACATTTGAGACACTAATATGAAATTAACAGTGAACAACTAAAAATTTAATTTGGTAATTACAGAGGTTAAGATGTATGTTATAAAGTCATTTGTGTAGCTTAAACTTGAATCCAATAACTTGTTGGGAATTATTAAAGGAAAAGGAATATGAACCAGATTAGAATCTACAGAACTCAATATTTTAAAGTTCAGGAGACATAGAATCCAATAGTCACTTTCCTAGGTGAGGAAATGATCACATAGTTTCTGGGTGAGTACATCATCTGGAGGTATTTACACAAATCATTTACCTGTAGCCTCAAGTTTTCAGAATTTGACAGTTAAATACAATCTGTAGTCAAGTTAAATCTACACATTAGTCAAGTAATGCTGTTTTGTTCTAGAATAAAATTATGCTGACCTGGTTATCTTTTGTGGCTCACAAACTAAGTCTGAATCCAGTTTAAAATGTGTGATGCAACATCCGTGGACTAATCCCTGGACTAATCATGCTCCCTTTTGAAGATAATCAGTGAAATAATACTCTCTGAATTCCTAACAACTCTTTGTGCTGTGTGTGCTTTCTAGCTCCGAAGGTGACTCCTTGTGTAGCATTTACTAAATTTCTGGTATGTGCCAGGCACTGTTCCAGACAGTAAGGATTGAGAATATGAAGCAAATATTCTAGATCATACAGAACATTGAATCCTGTTAAGATGATATTTCTTTGGGAATTCTCAGAAATCATGGGACCCATAGTCTAGCGATAAGAAAAGACCACTCAACACCTAAGAATGTGAAAAAGAAAGGATATTGCTTTGGTGGCAGTTCAGGATTGGAAGGGTTGCAAAATAGGGCATACACCAATAATACTTAAATAACAGATAATTCCAAATTATAAAATCTGGGCTAGAATTTAATAGATGAACCTGACTTTTACTCTGAGAGGCAATATAAACTCCATGAGTAGCGTAAATACATTCATTGGATATTCACAATATATCCCACCTTGAAGTATAATGAATAGTTTGATGTATTCAGAGGAGAATGGGTAGGAAGCAGGATTTATCAGTCACAACAGGAAAGAAAAGGTCACTATGAAAAAGGGTGGGGGATGGTAGGATGCCACATTGTCAGAGTGGCTTAAAATATCCAGGAAGTAACAAAAGAGCTCTCTGTAGTCTGATTGCAGAAAAGTTTCATTGCCTTATTTTGGAGTGTAAACCTAATGGTAGCTAAGTACTTCTACTCAAAAATAAAAAAAAGTTTATTTTGAGTACAATTACCTAAACAGGTTTAGTCTTAGAACTGATCTGTTAATGATAGACCAGAGCAGATATGGAAAGGAAAAGAGTCCTAAGGCCAAAGAGGTCATACATTAGGTTACAAAAGTGAGAAGCTATCATTACATCTTTCTTATTTTTAATACTATATTTGTGGATGAAAGACCCGGGGGAGGGAAGTCCATCTTCCGACTCCCGACACTCAGGATATCACGGCCACCCCAAAACTCGCAAGAGACCATCTTGATGCAATTGCAAGAGGTTTATTTCAGGGGGGGATCAGTGCACTGAGGGTGCCACTCGTATCCCACGCAGGGGTAGGAGCCGCCACCATGATTTGGGGGAGAGTAGAGTATTTAAACTACAACCCAAAGGGGAGAGGGGAAATACAAGTGGAAAGTACCAGCCTAGCCCATTGTTTACCACAACCCAAGGGGGGAGGGGAAACCCTGGGGGCCCGTGATAGTCATCTGCTTTGTGGCCAGCTAGTTCCTGGAGCCTGGGGCTCATGACCCCTATGACCTACATTCTTGGTTCCACCCTTTTTATGGTCAGCTAAGTTCTGGGAACCACCTGGCGGCTGGCCTGGCTCTACTGTCGACTTAGGGGGTCTTTTAATAATTTTCATTCCCTTCAGTTGAGTGGAACAGTTTTACTCTGAACATTCAGTATAGTTCCTAATAAATAGTAAGTAACCCAAATACCATTTGTTTGTTGATAATACCGAAAGCTGATTTTTTTTCATTTTATTTCCTCTAATTTAAAACAAAAATATTTTATTCAATTTACATCCTGATCACACCCCCTTCCCCCTTCCCACTTGGTTCCATCCTCTCTCCCTCCTCTCCTTCTCCTCAGATAAGAAGAGCCCACCCTACCCCATCAACTCACCCCAGTTCAAAACAAAAATGAAGAAATGATGCCACCACCTTAAATACATATACTTTAGTGTAAATCAAGCTAGCCTAGAACTGTAAAAGACCCACTTGCCTCTGTTTTTTGAGTACTAGGATTAAAAGCATGCACCACCATGCCCATCCAGGCTTCTAGATACAATTTTGATAATATTTTGAAGGAATATAAGTGCATAACACTGTAAACTTAGTCAGATAGTATACTCTAGTAGTAACAGGTAATTGAAAAGGAAAGAATCAGAACAGAACATATATTGAGCATCTACTGTGAAATGCCACAGCAAGTAATTTAAAGCTAGTCTGTACTGTGACAATAGATGCACTTCCATAGCCCTTGGCAGATTAAAATCCTGAGGGCAAGGGACCCTTGCCTGCGTCATTGCCCTTAGCAGAGCCTCAGTGCTTGTATGACACAAGGCTTTTATTTTTCCTTTTTGTCCTAGTTACTTATTCACCAGTTTCAATTATAAAATGAAAGGTTTGCTGGGAAGTCAGTAAGAGTAGTAAATCTAAGTTAAAAATAGGTCAGGACACTTTAAAAAGAATTGCCTCTGATTTCTTGCTACTAACACATATAGAATTATGAAGGGTATTTCCATAACATGTATAATCATCTGATTTAACTCTGACCATCTTATTCATCAACATCATCAATCATCAAATTATTTTGCCTAATAAAAAGCAAAGTTTAAGTTTTGGGTTTTACTTGTTCCTATGTTAACATGCAGAACCTCTTAGATTTACATGAATGGCACTTCTGCTAATTTGAAGGTGATAAATTAAACCTGTTTTTAAAATGGCACATTTATTAGGTTTTGTCATTAGTGGTATGATTAAGACTAATACACTACTCACAAATCTATTGAATAAATAAATTTTACTGGCCTTGTTAGAAAATCAACTTCAGTACACTGTACTCTACACGTGTTAAGAAAATTCATCCCTGAAAGCATACATACAAGTAACTTTTTTTCCTAACATTTCTAACACAACATACAAATCCTGAGTAGGTTATGTTAGAAATGTTAGGAAAAATATACATATATAAATGTTAACAACAATTAGTGAATAAAGAGGGAATGGATTTGAAAGACAGTAAGTTTCGGAGGTTTGGAAACCAAAAAGTGAAGGGAGAAATGATATATCCTAATTTCAAAAAAATAGAAGAATAATGTCAGACTAAAAGAGGAAAAGAAAGTTCACATATTTTCAATTTTTGGTTCAGAGCCGTAGCATAATGAAAATACAGAAAAAGGAAAAGATGGGATTCTGCCCAGCTCTTTGCTTTGTCCACCCCAACCCTGGCTGCACCATAGCCCCATTTCCAATGGTGATCCTCTCCAGCCAGCCCCTTATAATCCTTATATACCTTGCCATCTAATCAGGGACACACACAGACCTCTTTCTTTTTTCTTTTCTTTTCTCATCTCAACATCCACCCTCTTACAGGTAGCTAGCATCTCTGAATTCTGAAGGGAATGCCTATCATTTATGGGCCTGCAGTGACTCTGACTACACTATCAGCTGTCTCCTCAAGTGTGCTAGATGTTTCTGCAGTCCAATCACCAACTATTAGCAAGACAAGCATCTATCTCTTTGAGATTGTAGATTAAATTTTCTCTCCTCCAGTTGACTACAGGAATCTTTGAAAAACTAAGCCTGAAAAAAACAAAACTTTAAAACTTATTAACAACATAGTTGGGTCACTCACTTAACTTCACTTTGAAACCTTTCTAAATATCATGCACCAACTCCCCAGTTTAGGCTCTTTCCGACACTTCCCTCCTCTTTTTCCTCTCTCCCATTTCCTCCTCTCTTCCCTCTCCCCTTTCCTTTCTCCTCTTTCTCTCCTTTCTATCTCCCGCTCCCTTTCTTTTTGTTTTCTATGTGAACATTTCTAAGGATGAGGCATTTTTTTGCATTGATTTATTTTCCCCAATAATCTCCATGCACTCCATGGTTAGGGGTAACTTCTCTGATTCTGTCATGTATTCTCAATACTACTAAAATAATAGTAGGAAACAAAACCAGCTACACATTAAGAGCAAAGCATGTAACAGATTTTAGAAAACTTAAAATTAATGGGTTAATAGGAGATGATCTTGATTTTGTAAAGAGATCATATTTATTCACCCTTCAGCTTCAGGGAAGCCAGTTCCCATACATCTAGTATGTAAGAGCATTTTCAATGAACTAAGTTATGTACGTTTCCTTGTTTTTCATATTTAATTGTATACAATTTCATGAAATAAGCATTGTTTTGTTCATTTCAAAGAAAAAAAACTAACCAGTCACTGAGATTTTAAGAATAAATATACACATTTTTGACAGGATCTCTAATTTTAATTTCATGGATTTCCTACATTTCATAGTTCCCATGACTCATGTGAGAAAAATGAAGTTCTGAGCCAAGGTAACCATACTGTAATGCAACAGCCTGGGAAAAGGAAAACTGAAGCAGGGTGGCTCAACTGTCATGGGTTACACATACAGAAATGGTCTGAAAAAGAAACAAAAGAAGCAACAGCATTAATACAATAAAACAAAAAAAGCAAAAAAGAAACAAAAAATGGTAGATATAAAATAAAAGCAGTGTTCTAATCATTTCCCAGAGAATATTTTAATAATGATATTGTTACACAAGTCAATAGCATTGTTTGGAAAAATAATGTGCAGAGAATATCAGTGATATCAATGGCACAACAGGAATGAATGATAAGAGAAAAGAGAATGTGAAAATGTTCACAATCGATTTCATTGAAGCATGTGTCTGCCTTTAAGCAATGTGACTAGACATCCTCAGGATATAATGAGTTATTTTACATTTGAGTGTCTGTCTGTAAACTGTTTTAAAAGAAGTATACACAAGAATATATACAATTTATGTAATTAAGTATATACAAAAAAGAGTAAGCAGAAAACCAACACTTTCATGAGAATAGATGATCAAATTGATACTAAAAAGAAGAGTCAAATCACCACCAGAAAAGTTCATCCTGTGAACTGACAAAATAATTCTCTTAGGGATAGTCTAGCAAATATGTCATGGGACTTAGAAGTAGGCCTTCATATTACTAGGCTCAGAAGCCATATTTGAAATGAAATAACCAGGTTTTTTTAATAACCAGATAGGAGTGACCATTATTTGTGGTAAGTACAACTGATACAGTATGTCATGTACATATACTGATTTTAAAATCCATCAATTTAGGTATATCCATCTAGATAAATAGTGATGAAAATAATGGCAAAAAAATAAAAGATTTGCGAAAAGGGTAAACATCACTAAGAAACACAATAGTAGGAAAGTCTTCACTTAGTGAATAGTTCCTAAAGAGAAGGCTAAGTGTGTCTATTCATGGATTGATATGTGATCTCCTTAGTTTAAGGAGAATATGTACTTTAAGTAAAATATTAATAACCGTCTCTCCAGAAGACAGAATTTTTCAGCCTTCTTCCTTGAGATTTACTGAGAACAACAGCACATTTTGTTTGAAATTTCTTTGTTCGAATTTTTTTCTTTAATTGAGATTTTTTTGTAAAGATAGACTTTCCAAACTCCAGTGGTTAGAAAATAAGTCTCCTCTTACATTTGTTTGAGTTGTAATTTTAAATTTTGTGATTTTTGATTGCTAAGCGTATTCTCTTTCTTAAACTCTCATACATATTGGTCAAATATGCATAATAGCTTTGATATATTTATATTTGTCATTAAACTTTGAATGTCAAAAGTTTTAAAAGATTTATAAATTTATACCTAGTCAATATTCACAGAGCAAAATTGTCTCAAATATATTGTGATGTGCATGGGTCATGTTTCAGATTACTGGGAACATGTTCTTGAAACTGCAAATGTATAAACAATATAGAATAATGGATTTTCACATAAACTTCCTGGCATGAGAATATTCAAATACATTATTTATCATTTTAATTATTTTGCATTCACATGCTAGTATTTTATTAAACACCATTTTATAAATACTTAAAGTTTTAAAAAAATAAGAAAAAAAACAGTGCTCTGAAAGCTGTAGGACAAGCAAGTTCTTTTATGCCATGTGTATGTATTATGCTTTTTATAAAGAGAATTTAAATACTTTCCTTAATTACTTTTAGAACTGTTAAGTTATAAGTAAAAACAGAACTGTTAAGTTGTAAGTAAAAACATATATTTTAATTTCAGTAACTTTGTTACTTATTAATCTCCATTTTATTTGAAAACTTTGTGCATGTTAATGTTTTCATTTTTTCAGCAGATAGCTTTTGTTTCCTTCAGAGGAAACTAAGCTGTGTCTGATGTCAGTTCAATGATGTCAAACCACTCAAACTCACTTTAATAATACAACAATGTCATTAATACCACCTTGGGGGAAGTTTAGCTGCACCATGAATAATTTTAACAAGAAGTCAAATTATTACATGCTTTGATTCAATGTCATAATGAAAGTCAACTTGAGTCAGTACTGTGTCATTTTAAAAATCTCTGTGATTGTCAAAGGCGAACAGCTAACAGTTAGTACACTTTCTTTGCTTAGCAAACTAGTTTGTTTCCTTCGTGTTCTTAGTATATCTTATAGTTTTGTTTGTGTTTTTGAATGCATTATCTTTTAAAATATTAAACAAGTCAAAAACATCTAGAAATAATTATATTGTTTGAATGGAAGCTTTTCTGGTTTTCCAGTGTTTTGGGGTTTATTCTCTCCTACCTTCTCAAATATGGTTTTCATTGAGGGATTCCACAGCAAGTTTTTGATAGACAGGTTACAGGCATTGAAAACATTACCTCAGACAAGCCTAATCTCTCCCCTTTTTCTGCTCATTTTTGCCATTTGGTATGTGGCATATTGAATGTTATTAAAAAATGGTGGTTGGTTTCACAGTGCTTTAAAAATATAAAACATATAAAAACAAAACTTTTCAGACCTCTGTGGATACCAGTGAATGATGAGAATTGGTAGCACACACTGAGTAGAGTGATGAGTGAATGAGAGGATGCTTGGAATGACTAAGGCGGGGGGTGGGGGCAGTGTTTGATACTTCATAGAGTAACATATCAATTTTTCTAAAAGCATAAAAATTTCCATATCAAAAGATGTTGAAAACATTGCTATAACAAAAAAGAATAGAAGCAAAACTGCTTAGAACTTTGTTTTTAACTTAGGAATCTGAACATTTTAATAATTAATAGAAAATTACTGAAAATCTTGTGCAAACATAACACAATTTAAGGTTCCATTTATAAAGACACTTTCTGTGAGTGCACAAATAAATGTATAAGGCATAGATATTATCAAGGGGCCACTGTAAATCAACAAGTCTTGTATAAACTGATGAAGAACAGAGATTATATGATAGTTATTATGAAAAAGAAGCTAAATGCTAGAAACTCTGTAAATAACTAACAATGATGAAGGAAGGAGTTGTGAGAATTCTTGAAAGTGACTGAGAAGGCATTCCAGGTGTAGGCTAGGGTCTTAGAAAATCAACAACCATGGACGCCCGTTGGTTAGTGACTTAAAGGTCCTCTTGTCTTGAGTTTGAGGAATGAATTGGACAATGTTAGTGAGGTTTTAGAAGGAGTTTATCATAGGTTCATTGGTGAGAACTTCAGGTAAAGAAGCAGAGCTCCTGTATAGCATGTATGAGTTCCAAGAAAGATTGTTGTGAAGTTCTCCATCCAGGGGTCAATGAGGTTTTAATGGCTTGGGCAGAGAGGTGGTGAGAGGAGCTGATCAGTTCACCCAGGAGCAAGGAGCAGGCATCATGTTTTAGTGTTCATCACAATGTCATGCTAGTTTTCTGACAACTGTGCTCTTTCTTGTGTCATGAAAGACTGATAGCAACACACCAGAACTGGAGCCAGAACAAGTAGATACATCTAGCATTTCTGGTTTCCTGCCAGGAAAAAAAAACAAGGACATTTCCAGATTTTTGCCTAGAACAAAAATCGGAACTGTCCATTTTGGAGGTCACTGTCACTAAAATTGTCTCTCCAGTTTTTATCTCCTGTTTTCATCAACGATATTTGACAAGCCTCTGGTTTGGGAGTTATAGGAGAAAAATGTCTGAACAATTTAGAGAGGAAATTTGGGACATGATGAACTTCATTTGGAAAAAGAAATAGCATATGATCTTCAGCTTAGAATATACAGTTGCTGATTGGTTCAAATGAGATAGACTAAAAGAAGATGTATTTAGATTTACAAGGCAAAAGGAAGCCTAACTTCCTCCAACAATGTTCAGTGATGAGATAATTTGAAACCTCTTCAGAAGTGATCTAGGGTCTAAGTGATCTTGGTCAGTGTTTTACAGCCTTTTTGTTATGATGATGGGACTATTACTTAAAACACTATTTTCTTATGAATGCATAATAAGGGACATCAGCTCAACACTTTCTCATTCCATTAGAAATCTCTATCATGCCTCTTAAATACTGACTGTTATAATAACCTAAATTAGAATATGTTTAAATTTGAGTTGATAGGATACAAGGAAGTTTTAGGGATTCAACTTTTATTTTACTTTCATTTCCATATTTACTTTTTATTATTAAAGACAATTTTGAGTTTTGTATTTTATAGGTGAAAAATGACTTACTTCTGAACGTTTCAAAGAAGGTTCAGTTGTGACAATGTTGAAATTAGGAATTGACCCATAGAAGACTAATACTGTCTACAGAGAGGGAGCTGACACTATTCACATATGTGAAGCAATCTACTAGATGGGGATTTGAAATACTCTAATTTGAAGTTCATAATAAATGAAACAGTTTCAGACTTAACCTTTTTCATTTTTATTTCTTTAATGGATGAATGAAAAATGTTCATGTATACGAAGAACCATACAATGTTTTGGTACATGTCTCATGGTATAATGTTCAAGTAAGAGTAAGCATGTCTATTATCTATCTTCTGAAACAATTATATATTTATGTGTGTGAGTGTGTGTGTGTTGTATTCCCATGTCCTTATTGCAGATATTGTGAAACATATATTGTATTATTATAACCAATACCCATTCTGATTGATAGACTACCCTAGAATATGTCATGTATCTAAGTTACTACCCACTTATTGACCTGTACCCTAAGGTCACCAGCTTCCAATAACTGTTTTGTTTACCCTTTTGATTCTTTAAGGAAAGTGATGTTTCATAAAAAAAAAAATCTAATTGCAGTATCAGAAGAGCAGAGGTGAAGAATGTCTTGGAAAACAAAGCATCAAAAATAGACTTTTATGCCTGGTGTGGTGATGCACACCTTTATTCCCAGTGCTCAGGAGACAGAGGCAGGCAGGTCTCTGTGAGTTTGAGGCCACTCTGGTCTACAAAATGAGTTCCAGTAGAGCCAGTATTGTTACCCAGAGAAAACCTGTCTTGAAAAACAAAAAGCAAAACAAAACAAAACAAAAACAAAAACCCAAAAAAGACTTATTTAACTAGTATAGACCTCTATCACATCTTTTATTTAGATCAACTGAAGTGCAACTTATAACGTAATTTCTAAAATGGATAAGAGTTGGTACTCATTTCTCCTCTCTAAGGATCAAGTGTCTTCTGGTTCACTGTATGACAGACACAATTGCCCAAGGCAGAGCAGAGGAGTGCCTCCAAAAGTGTAGCTGGGTCCTCACACCTATCAGATGTTGGCCCTTCTAGCAGTTGCAAGAATTTCATGATAGCTGGAACCTTGAGAGGGTATTTATAGAACAAACTGCAGAGACTGGGTGAACTTTAATGCTATAATGAGATACAAGCATTTTTGAAACATTTTTATCTATTTAAAAAATAGATACATTATTTATCTATTGGTAAATAACACAACCATTCCTCCACACTCATTGTAGCTTCTGCAACATTTAGAGAGTAGGATCTACTTATATAGATATAGTATGTAAATTTGAGTGAGATCACATTTTATATAAGTGTAAAATTTTCCCTTTTGATAGTTATAAATTCATACAGATATCAGGTAGGTTAGTGATTATTTTTCACTAAAGGTTATTTTTCTCCTTAAATTAAGTGGTTGTATACTGTAGTGACCCCCGACACAGCAGTCACCACATAAAGTGGTTCTCAGGGAAAGGTGAGTGTGCTGCCCACCCGAACCTCCCGTCTTCACTACGAAGACACACAGACGCAACAGGGGTGATGTCTAAGCATTTCCCATTTTTAATATTTCATTCTCTGGCTTATGTAAAATACTAAATCAAGGATTTCCACGTGGGGCTACATGGGCTACTCACAATAAAGGTCATCCTATCATACCACATAGCACAAGGCTGGTAACATGGTGATCATGCACTGATCACCAGCGCAGAAGTCTTGCTCACCCTATTAGCTATACCCATGATCGGGCTTCAACTCTGCCTAGGCATCTTTTTTAAAATATTTATTTATTACTGCAGGTTACATCTCCATCACAGTACCCCCTTTCTACCCCTCCAGTCCTGCCCTCCCACCCTCTACCCCTAATCCCTTCCATCCCACTCCTCTGGAGTGGAATGTCCCTACATATCAGTCCCCCGCCCCAGTTCCACAGTCATATGAGGGCCAAGAGCCTCCTCGGACATTGGAGGCATACAAGGCAGCACCACTAGGGCAAAGTGTCTCATTTAAAGGTAATAAAGTCTATGTTCATGTTCCTTTTGGTGCATTGGCTATAGTATACTTATCCTGTACTATATGGCTAAAATCCGACTGTAAGTGAATAGATGCCATGTGCATCCTTCTGAGTCTGGGTTAAGCTCATTAAGGATGAGCTTCTCTAGTTTCATCCATTTGGCTGTAAATTGCATGATTGCGTTGTTTCTGACGGCTGAGTAGCATTCCATTGTGTAGATGTATCACAGTTTTTTTTTGTTGTTTTTTTTTTTATCCATTCTTCAGTTGAGGGACATCTGGGCTGTTTCCAGTTTCTAGCTATTATAAATAAGGCTGCTCTGAACATGGATGAGGAAACGTCTTTGTGATTTGGTGAGGAATCATTTGGGTGTATATCCAGAAGTAGTATGGCTGGGTCTTGAGGTAGAGCTATTTCAAGTTTTCTAAGATATTGCCAGACTGATTTCCACAGTAGTTGCACCAGCGTACACTCCCACCAGCAATGGAGGAGTGTTCCCCTTTCTCCACAACCTCAGCAGCATGTGCTGTCATTTGAGTTTTTGATCTTAGTCATTCTGACAGGTGTGAGATGGAATGTCAGAGTCTTCTTGAGTTGCATTTCAGGGGCATCTTTCTGCCACCACCTTATATGTCTCCCACAAGTTACTTTCATTTTCCCAGCAACAAGGCTTTTTTCATGAGCCTCCATTTTCCAGGTATTCACAGTATACTTTTTAAAATCCTTTCTAAAAAATTAAATCTCAGAGTCACATAGGTATCTTTATAAATGCTGCACGCTATATTAATGTATTTTAAATATAACAAATAAATACAAAGCAAGAGACTTCAAATGTTCTATGTTATTATATTGAAGACTAGATCAAGAATTAGTACACTTAACACTACTGTTAATTTAGTAATAGTACCAATTGTGTATATGTCTTTGGCTAAGAGTTTCCTTTCATGCATATATCTTAATTATCTTATACACACATAGGAGAAACAAACTAGATTAATTTTGATTTTTCTGGGCACCTCATAGTGTGAAAACCGAAAAGTTTTGCCACTGTATGACTGATTTGACAAACTCCATTTGAATACCTCCAGTTATTTTTCTTGATATAGAAGATGTGACTGATTTCATAAAATTAAACCCTAAAAATTTTTTTAGGATTGAAATACACTTGTGCTTTCCAAAAGTTTCAAGTGTCCTATTGATGCAGTGGAAAGCAGTATGACAAGAAGTGTGACAAAATATCAATCATTAAAAATGTTTCTCAACCAAAAACATTCCTTCCTCTAACAAATTTGCTGAATATTGTTGATAATATAGGTATAAATTTTTGAGAGTAGGTCTTTCTCCTCAACATGTGAAGGCTGAAGAGGGAACAGAAGGATGTGGGGGATCCATTAAATTTAGGGTGAGTTGTAAGGAGAAAGCAAGTACATCTGAATTGTCAGGCATGAGGAAGACAAACCATAAACTCCTTCTCAACTTAGACAGAGTGAGTTTAAAGTGCAAGTCCTGTAGAAAGGAAAATTGGCTGTGTGCAGTCATGCACAGTGAGAAGGGCTTTTTACCTTTAAGTGATAATATTTGCGATTTTTTTCTTTTTCCCCCATAATGAATCATCTAGATGAGGTGTTTTTTTCTTCTCTCCCTCCTTCTTTCTCTCTCTCTACCCCCTCTATCTCTCTCTTTATATATATGTATATATATTACATATTTTGAATTCAAGTATACATAATGTAATTCTGTATACATATTCACATATATAGAACACAATGCATTTTTATATATGCACATAGAAATTCATTCAGAATACTAATCTGTACCTTTCTTTTAACAATTAGTATTACATTCTTATCCTTGATCCTTAAATTCCTTCAGTCATTAGTCTTACTCAACTCAGTATTCAAGACTGTGTTTGAACAATTCTTTGTTGAACCATGCTTTTAGTTATATATATATATATATATATATATATATATATATATATAAATATTTTATACATTATATGTATATTTTTATACATATATATGAATATTTTATAACTACCGTTTATAAAAACTGAGCTATTCTGTTTACATTTGCAATAATATACTGCTAAAGTTATCACTTACAATAACATTTCTTTTTATTTCCACATCAGATACTTTGAACAAATTTGTTGCTTGAAGGAACATGAATATTTTTAATGTTCTTGATAAAAGCTAAAACTTTGCAGGAAACTAAACACATTAAAAATTTCAAAAAACTCACATACAAAAGTAGGTCAGTAAACTAAAAGGAATTAAAAATAAATATAATTACAGTTCACAAATCCTATATTAAAACAATTATTTTAGTTTTAAATACCTAACCTAACCAACTTCAAGCTGGATATTTTATGTTGTTTTCATTATTTGAAAAAAAAAAAAGGTATTTCTTATAAATTGGTTTCTGGAATTCCTATATAATTCACTTCAATGAAAAGTTTAGAGAATTCAGACTAGAGTTCTAGCTCATTTATTAAGTTCAAGATTTAGAAACAGCAATGTTCACAATCAACTATACCTTATTTCATCAAATTAAGTAACTGAAATTAATCCAAGGCAGATGAAATTTAACAAAAGCATGAGTTACTACATGTGAAACTGTTTATTGTATACTTGGGATCATAGAATATGGTATTTGAAAAAGACCTAAAAATTCTCATAGTAAGAATGATATAACAATGAACCACAAATGCGAATCTTTTGCGTTTGTGATATCAATCGTGTCTCCTTTAGCTATGCTTCAGACAGCTTCACAGTGGAGCCAAGCACAATGTGGATACTAATTGCATGATGCCAGCTTTACTTCGTGCCCTTCATTTGACACGATAATAGCATAACCTTTGAAAATTGTATCCCTTGTGGCTTTTAAATGCAGTATCAACATTTTGGCAGAAGATTTTGCAGACATTTAACTTACATGCATTTCATTTAAAAATTTTATCCTCAGAAAAATGTCTTCAGTATATGTTTTCATCTAGTTTCTCCCTGGACGTGTCATTCTCTCACAAATCTTTGCTCATTACTTCTCAATTCATTAGTCAGTTTATCTCCAAAAATCAAGTATAAAACAATGAGAACTGTTTCAACCAAAATAATATTACTCAATGAGATAAAAGACAGGAGAAATGTAGAAAACTTCATATTCATTTGAATTAACTTCATGTATTAGTCTGTATCTTTCCAGCTCTGTAAGGAAATTGATAATGTGTAATTTATTATCCAAAACCATATAGTTTTGGTGGTGGAAAGGAATATTTTTTTTATATTTCACTGTAGCTTGTACTTCAGGACAAGCCTGAACTTATTGTCAGTTTAAAACATATGTGGGTAATTAGTAACTTCATAATTAGGCCCGAGGACAACAGAAAAGTTAAACATGAGCTGGCAAAACAAATATGTTTTTTTTTTTTGGTTCTCTTGTGATTGTTTATTAATATAAAAGCTCTTAGCAATTTTATTTTAATTTTTGAAAATAATGCAAGCTATATTTATTGTACAATGATTTAATATGTGTGCATATCAATTAAAAGTTTAATAGCTTCGCAGTTTATATATTTCTTTCTGTACTAAGTAAATGTGGGAACATTCAAAGGGAGTCTATATAAAAGAAGATCATTTAATTTTAAATGCACAATCATATGGTCTATTTAGAGTAAACATTTGCTTCATATAGGAAATTATATTCCTGCTAAATATTTTGCTTTTTCTTGAGTAATTATATTAATATGATATGAATTGATAAAGGCATTTAATTTTTTTTAATTCAAGGAAACCCGAGTTTGTGTGTATATAAAACTGTGTCTTTCTATTTTGAAGATACAGTTGAGCTTATTAAATTTTAATACCAGTAAACCAATTTAAGATGACTTATGCTTTAATAAATGCCAACGAGAACAGGAAGTTAAAAAGGCTTATAAAATTCAGGAAGATAATTTTAACTTATAATGTTTCATGGTATAGGCTGACAACATTTTTTCTTTATCATTAATTCTCTAGTATCCAGACATTAGTATTTAGCATTGTCATGCATTAAATAACAATTTCATGCATATTACTAAATTGTTCTGTTGTAATAGAGAAGGAAATGAGTAATATTTAATTTTCAGCCATTCCCCAAAAGCATGCTGATAATTTTGAATGATCTCTCTGTAAGTTGATACTTTTTCTGATAACTTGTCTTACCAATAGTTAATTTCCTTTAAATTCTTTCTATAGTATAACAGGTTCTCGGTTTAAGTCAGATGATAGTAGTGATCTATTCACACTGAACTAAGACATAGGAAATAAAGCTTCCCTATTAAAGTGAGTTGAGATACACTATAACCTAGTTCAGCTACTTCTGTAGTAATTTAAATGCTTTAATATGGAAAAGCTACATCTACATCATGGTATTTTTTTGTTTCACATCTTTATTGGGGCACATCTTTAAATCCAATATGAAAAGGCACAATGTAAAGTGCACAACAGAAGACTAAACACAAGTTTTTTTTCTCATATTTTAGCAATCTTTTATTTATTTTAAATCAAATACAGCCTTTTTTCCTTCCTTACACCTTTTCAGTATCCTTTTCAAGTCTTTTATTTTAAAAGCGAGGAAGAAATTGTTCATCTAATGTACCAAACTTAGGTTATAAAATTAAATCTCATTGTCAAAGTTACTATTTACACCACAACAAATTATATGCACACATAAACACTCATTTAATAATAAAATCTATATAGCATATTTAAAATTTATATTTATTTCAGCTTGTGCTATGATAAAATGATTTTACCTTCATTTCTCTTATAAACAGAGCCACCTGTGGGAGGTTTAAGAATTTCTTAAGTTGATAAATAATGAAACAAATCACTCAGCTTTTTAGGCCAAAGGAATCTGTGAAGAAGGTGGATTGGGGTTTGATTCTAGACTTCTGACAACAAAAGTGGCAAAGTTACTAGCATTTCTACTTCCAGGTCTCTGGTTTTTAAATAAGAACATTAGTGTGGACACTCCAATGCACATCAATATTTGTCATAATCAATATTATATTATGAAATAAAATGAAATCGTTTATGAGGTAGAAAACTTTTTATAGAACACTTGATACATTCTATGAAGTTTAATATGCACATCAATTAAGATTCCACATAATTCCCCTAATGTAATTGTTCAATTTTGGAAATCAGATCTGCTATAAATCTATACTTTTCATGCATTATGCCTAAGGTTCAAAATATTACTAAGGGGGATTACACATGGGCTAGAGTGAGAATAAATTATATATACCATATTTGCAATAATGAGTGAAATCAAATTGTCATTTTTTTCAAACACTATGGTAGGGAAACAGTTAATGAACAATAATGGTTGATAACTTTTTTAGCCATATCAAAATACCTTTTGATAGAGGAGTTAAGTAATTACACAGCATTTTATTTCTGTCAAATAACCATTTCCTTAAATTATATAAGTTTTGAGTTATTTTTCTCTTGTTTATATAATCAGTGCTTTTGAAGTATGCATATTTGTGTGTATGTATATATGTATATATATACATATATAATTACTGTGGTTTTGAAGTGTGAATATTCCTAGAATACCCAGTACAATTATTTAATTTTTTTTCTTAAATTTTTTGAACTTTACGTTTTTAGAGTGTCATTCTTCTTGTGTAACAATGCAAGTTATGCCCTCAAAGACTGTAGTCAAAATGTTTGTAAGGATAATTCTAACTCATGAGTTGTGGATAAATAACAATCAGAGACTGTACTGCAGCATTGAAAGGGATTTTTTTAGGCAAATTATACGAATAATGACCTATAAGTAACTTTGAGAAATACATGTTGGACATTGTGTAGTTGAGTATATATA